>CAJQUN010000006.1:0-579173 GCA_907163345.1 Haberlea rhodopensis
AATGGCCTGGGAAGCAGACTGCAATGATGAAAAACCAGCAGTCATCAGAACCTACAGGATCCCAATAATACAATCAGCTACTAAATTTGATAAGACAACAAAGATTCAGTCTTTATCACAACCAATCAGCCATACGCCAATACCTTGAAGAAGATAAATTCTTTATGCAGAGAACAACGGTTATCAAATTGTTTATACCCAAAATGTTATTCGGGACTCATGTCCACTTATTTGGTTGACCGAAAAAAAAAAAAAAGGGAAAAATATTCCTAAGACAGAGATGCTGGAGGTAGAAGGTTAGAGGCATTGGTTGATAGGTGGCAGGACGTCAATCATCAGAGATGGTGGGGGACGCGGGTATCAGTGATGCAAAGACGGTCTCATTCGATAGATTATTAATTCAATATAATTTCCAATTGAGTACGGAAATTTCAAATACACAAAATAGCAAATCTAAATAGCTTGGAGATGATATAATATTTGTCAAATAACAACTGAACCAAAGGTACAAGATGCATCTAACTAGAAGGGAAAATGACATAAAAAGCGAGAGGATAAATTTTATAAATTGCCTCAATATCTCTAAACATCGGGCTTCTAGATTTAACATGGTATCAGAGCATCGGGCTAACGACGTGGTCCAGCGTTCAAATAGTTATAAAACAACTCCACACAATTGTTCAATCTCTTTGCAAGCTCTGACTTCTGGATGGAGATAGACAATTAACAAAAAGTTACAGCCACCAAGTTTACGTGGTTACCCTCAGGCATGGAAATTGCTGAGCCATCGATGGAAGAGACAGAACTGCCATCTTTAGCTGACAATGAGTGTGCAATTGGGAATGGCGAAACTGAAGATCAGATTCCCCCTACTGGAAGGGTACATTTGATGCCCGCCAGCATACTCGGTAATGAGGTTGCATATGATTGCTATCAAGAAAACAATATAAGTAAGAAAATCCAATAATATAGCCCTATCTCCAACTAGCCGTTAAATCAAAATGAAAAGAATAACATAAAATAAGAACATCAAAATAGGAACATAATGAGTTTGAAAAGCAACAGATGATCAAACAAGATATTGTCGCAGATAAAATCATGCAAGTGGGTGAAAACTGAAAATAAAAAAAATTGGAATAAAGCATAACACTATTTCAATCACCATAATGTAACCGAAGATCCGTACAAAGATTACCACTTCTTGACCTCTATATTTACTCCTGGGTACAAGCCAACTTAGAGTGCTTACTAAATGTACACAGTCCTCAAAATTCAGAGCAACTATACATAGAGAATCATAAGCACCTAAACTCCTCGAAACTCTGGCTCAAAGGCACACAAGTACACAGTAATTGCATGCCCAAAAACTGATATCAAAAGATTTCAACAAAAACTCATATCAACAGATTCATAAAGCTAGTATAACTTTCAGTCCAACTATATGTATTTTCGACAATAAAATTCAAAAAACGGTTGGAATTCCTAGAATTGGAGAGTAAAGAACCATGGAAGAACTGTACTAAGCATTAACATGTATCAGATTCCTATGATACAATTGAATAAAGCAAGAACCTCATCCTTACTAAATGTCGAGAAGGCCGATAACCATAGAACACGTTTCACGTCATTACGTGGAGGATTCACAATGCTAATGATGGCAAGATATAAGAGAACAAACACAGAAAGTAGATCAAATTTGAAATTTATGAAATCTTTTATTTTTCGAACGTCAATCATAATGATGCTCATTTTCCTTTATTAATTGCCAATGACAAAGTAAAATAATGCATCAGACTTTAGACCCCTAAAGCAGTGGACACCGAATTCATGTAAAGAGTCATCTTTAAAAAGAATTTCTCAAGTATATATTATTATACCATAACGCTTACTAAAGCGAGTAAGATTTTGCATCTGGGAGCTTGTTTGAGACTGACTGAACTCTGCATTCAGCTGTTGGACCTCATTATAGGCATAATCTGGGTTGGGCGCTGGAAAGGGATATTGGTGGCCATGAGCCACGTCAGTATTCTCTGGCGTCAAATCTTCTGGTTGTGATTGCAGATGATGCTTCATAACTCGCAGAACTAGCACCAGTAACATGGAACAAATTACCATCCGAAGTATTTCGGGTAGAATCATCAACAAAATATACAGAATTTCTGCAACAAGATTGGGATGAAAAGCTTTGGAGCGTGAACATTTAAAATATAAACAAGAAAAAGAACAACATTTTTCCGAAAGACAAACAATTTCTATACCTAGAGTCTGAATATCCAACCGATGACAAATTCGTGTCACCATGCATCTCTTCCAATGAAATTTTTGAAGGCACAGATGTCATAGGCCCAGAAGAATGTGCAGTACTGATGCTAGATCCAAAACTACCAAAGCTCAAGTGTGAGCAGTCCGCAGTTTGAACAAGCAAATGTTTTGGAATTATAACAGATGGGGCATCTGTTTCAGATGGTAATCCTCTCCCGTCCTTTACATTTAATTGTTCCAGGTTTCTGGTGACTGATGAGACTGAAGCACCAGGTGCATCTGAAATAATATCACATTAAGGAGTCGACTTTCCAAAACACTAATTTTATTGAGCCATGAACATTAGAATAGAGGACAGTTCTACAACAAATAGCGTGCCACAGACACATCTTGAAATCCTCAATTAAAGCAACTCAGGATTCATTGTTTAATTTAGCAAAACTAACAAATAAAGACTAGCATTGAATAACTTAATTTACTAAGCAAGGGCCATAAATGACATTTTGCATATGCAAAACTCTTCTCTTGCAAAATGAACCTTTAATCAACCTTAGTAAGAATAATCACAAAAATAACGAGGTAAGTACTTTGGTTACACTTGAAAGAGAGGAATAAACCTTTTCTTTACGAGCTAAAGTAAAATGGAATTTGCATGAAAAATCACCTTCATGATGCTCGAAATCGCGAACTTGATGTTTGAATGAATCTGTCTTCTCACGCGAGTCATTCTCAAACAGAGATGCGGCTCTTGAATCATCATCCTCCAGGATTTTCCTACTGGAGATATAAGCAGATCCGACATCATTTGCTCCAGGACTTTCAATGATATCATCTTCTGCATCTTGGACCTCTTCGGACTCAAACTGCTGACTAATACTGTTGACAGAAACATCATAGGGCTCTGAGTGCAGCTGAGAATCGTCATGATACTCCGGTTTAGAAAGTATTTCCTTAGGTGCAAACTTCTCAATGGATGGCCATTCATTGCTGGTGGGAACCTGTTGGGCCAAAGAAAACTCTTGACTCATGAACATCAGAAGCTTGATCTTCTGAAAATCTTAGATTGTGATGTGATGCAGCTGTAATAGGACCCTGGACATTTTGGTCATTCATATTATAATGAGATGCATTTGCAGCACTATAAATTATATTATGCGGTCTACCCATCTTCACAATGTCAGCCATAGACAACTGATTAGGAACACCGACCCATGCAGTTTGATATCCAGAAGGTAGCCGGGCGTCTGAAGGCTCACTGTCAAGGGCAACATCACTGCAACATATGATACAAGAAAAGAAAATGAGCAAGAAATGGACATGAAAGACCATCAAGGAAGCAAAGAGACAATAATACAAATATAAAAGGACGTCTGACAATGAAACAATTTTACGGTCTTTAAAAACTTTATAACACAGGGTTGGCAGACAAACACAAGAAGGTATACAGGTTAAAGCATCACTAAATCGGACACATGATTTGTGTACAACAAGAAAGTAAATCTTAAGAACTAACTATCCAATTGTAAGGTAAATGTTGTGTGATCACTAAAATACAGTACAATAAGCATGTGTGCATGCCTTTTACATTAGTATGCAATCTGCAGAAACTGAAATAGACAAGATATGGATTATCCAAAGAGAAAGAAAAGGAAGTCGGCAACATCAGTATAATGAAGGCCAACAAAAAAGATAAGTTCCAGAATACTAAACAGTCATTTGTCAATTCAGAATGATAAGTTTTACAACCCTTGCAATGACCTCATACACATAAATTTAACAAGATGTGCTCCAACATGTTCAAATGGAAAAACCTGAGGCCTGGAGGGCCTCTGCCTGTATTATTTCCTGCAACAACTGGAGCTGAAGATATATAACTCGTATGCAGAGTTGATCCATTTTCTTTCTTATCTGCCACCTTTCCATGAACAGGAATTGACTCTGACAAGGAAGATATATGATTAAAAAGGTTTTCAATGTCCTCAAATATCCTTATGATTGATCAACTTAAAAATCATACATAAGCTAAAAAATACCAGAGGAACTGTATGGTGTTGAACTAACACGACCAAGGTATTGATCAACAGCATTCTTGCCGCTTCGATTTGAATTGTTAATAGCACCACGTGGCCTAGATTCAGTGGTATCTTTGCCCTGAAAAAAAAAAAAAAGTAAAAGCATAGTAAGATTACCGAGTTCATATGTATATGAATGGTAAATCCAAAACCTCGCCATCAATACTGGCCTAAAATCAAATAAAACAAACATGTTAGTGTTCATGATAAAGCCACGTAATTATAGCTTTAGGGGGAGGGTGACCAAGGAAAGAAAACAAATAATTTTGTTTCCAGAATGCTTTGCCCCCAAGTGAACCTAGATGTATCCCCGCTCTCTTTTAACACATGGCTGATAATTCTGGAAAGCCAATAAATGAACCCTGAAGAGTGATGAATCTGCCTTTTTTTTCATTAAACGTTTTAAGAAAGGGGAGAGTCAAAACAGAACCAGCAATGAAAACCAATTATGGAAGTCACGCACCTCTTTTTTCTTTTCTCGTTTGCTCTTCACCTCGTGAAAAGGATCTAAACAATTATAACCACCACATCAGAAATAAGGTCAAATAAATAAAGTACACAAATAATTTTAGCGCTTAATGATCCATGGGAAGTGACATTGTTTAGTTTTGCAATTTAAACTTGCCAAAAAGCTAGAACATGACATATAACTATTTATGTTTAAGAGACAATCAAGTCCCACTGGAAAATAAGCTGCACAAGCAATACAAACAATAGAAAGATAAATAAATTTGTGTATTGTCCTAGTAATACAAGAAAATTATTTCAACTTAAACCCAATTAAGTCATAACAGAACAGGGGACACGTATGTATGTTTGCCTTCACAAATATAGAAACATTAATCCACACAACCACGCATCTACATATATAAGCATGCACGCATAGAACTTATGAGGTAAAACCAAGTCTTGCATAGAATTAAGTATCCAAGACTACTTATTTTACATGACTTAGCAGCGTTTCAAAATTCATGCTCGTACCTATTCGGGTTAAAGTAGCATCGTTTCCTGTTGTCACTGTATAAAGATGAGGGAGTTCAAATTGCAACAGAAATATTGAGTGCGAGTGCGATAAATAAAAGCAAAGTAAAGATACACACAGACCGGCACCTGCTTGTTCATTCGCATGCAAATAAACACTATATGAATAAGGAACATCATTCCATTTCATGACTGAAATAGGGTAGTTAACAAAAACCAAAAGGGCAGTAATTCTTCAATTTCTTAAATTAAATCACCGTTTTTTTCAAACGTCTTGAGAAAGAGGATCAACCAAATAAATTCATGACATAGGCCTCACACAATGTCAAGATATTTCAAGTCTCTAATTTCTAATTAACTATTTTTCCTATGTCTCTAAACCCCAAACAGTAGAAAGTCTTTCAACTTATCAGTGCCTAGCAGAAATTCCTCTACAACAAACAGTAAAAAATAACCCAAAAACCAAATTCATGTCCACAACGAAAAACACCAAAAGATTAGGGATTTCCCACAAAAACCTTGAGAGAGGAGGCGATGGATTGCCTCGTTGGGGTCCATATTACAGTCCTTTAGGGTAGCGTAGATCTCAGTCTCCGGACAGCTCACAATTTCCTTCAAGCTCTGCACCATCTTCCGAGACCCAGCTGGTATGGATTGTACCCCAACACCATCGCTGCTTCCTCTGCTTGTACTCATCATTTTTTTCCGAGCAGATCTAACGCTACACCTATCTCGCAATGCAAAAGCTCCGCCTTTTACTGTTCTTGAATTACTTTACTTTATTTGCATAAATAGATAAGTACAATGGGGATTTTTCCTCGTAGAAAACAATCAAACAGGGGTTCGGAGTGTTCCTGTGAATGCTAGTAGCGTACTAGTAGAGAATTATTATCAATGTTGCGGTAAATTCGTAAACGAAGAGGAGATATATCCGAAGATGTCTGCGGTTTCGAAAACCCTCTTCTTCTTCTCACTCAAAATTTTAAATATCAGGAATGTGTGAAACTTTTTCCCCGTCCACAATTATCATTTTAAAGTAAAATATTTTATAATGTTTCAGAAAATAATATTTTATTTCGTTATAAATTATTTAAATATTTATTAAAACCACTTCAATTATCTTATTTAACGATATTCTTTTTAATTATTATATAATACCTATAGATTGAAATAATCATCTTTAAAAACATATATTTTACTAAAACTATTTAACACTAGGTGCATATTAATTAATTTTATATCGCTATACGGTGTTCTTAATTTTAATAACAAATTAAAAAGGGATATTACTTCGATAACATAAAATTTAACAAGCATATTCAAATAAAAGATAACATCAAATATATTCTTATCAAATTCAAAAAGCGTATAAATAAATGCATGTCATTAAGATCATCATAATATCATCCATATTAGCATCAAATGTATATTGCTTCAATTAACATAAAGTTAATAAACACGTTCGAGTTTCATTAATTCAAAACTTTTTAAATTGTACAACTAACTTACTAAGTGTCATTTCCGTGTCGATAACAAAAGGGTAGGCCCAACACATGTTTTTAGAGATGTCGAAATGGGACATATCCGTCAGGCTGGCCCAATCCGACCAGTCAAATATGTGAGTTATGCCAGTATTTTTATGTCCAACCCAACCCTTTTGGGCAGCGGGTTTTGGCACGTTGGGCCGCGAGTTGGTCCTTTTTTAAAAAAAAAAAGTTATATTTTTCTTTACCATCGATTTATAAATATGAACTCAATATGACATTGAAAAGTCTAATACACTATATGTTTTTCATTTGATCGTGCTTCAAAGTTGCAACACGTATTTTAAAAATGAGTAAAATATTAATTCTATAGTCAAGTATTTTTAGTAGCAGAGTTAATGTCTAGACAAAACCTGAAGCAAGTTCAAACATTAATATCAAGCTCGGCGAGTTGCCCTGCCCCAACCCACAGCTCATCTCGTGTTGGGTTGGGTTTGGATTTTCCCCACTTGCCTGAAGATGGACCCAAATGAGAAAGGCTTATTTGGACCGTGGATTAAACCGGTCAATTCATTTGGATCAGAATGACATGTTTTGACGTCTTTAGGTAGGGGGTGCAAATTACTAATAAGCGCACATCGTTAAACCTACGTGGCAAATATAATGGTTGGAAAAACCTGGAAGGAAATTTTGGTGTCCGATTGCCACAATAAAATAGTTTTTATTGTATTCTCAAGTATTATAAAATATTAGTTTGTTTTTTGTAAAATGAGGTGGTACTTATAGATTTTTTTTTTATTTTAGCTTTTGAGATTTAATAATTTTTTTTCAAATTAATTTTATAGTTTAATATCCTCAAATATATTTTTTTGATATATTATCAGTATCCAAATTAGCATGGCCCTTGTGGTCATTTAACATGTTGGACATCTTTGTTATTTAACAGCACATGTAAGAATATTATGATAAGTTCATTTTATGTCATATCCCCTTTCGGAACCAACCTCGTAAATATTCGTCAAGGCTTTTTCAAGATTAGTGCTCCTCCAATCGGAAGCTATCGTCCGTTGGAGCACAGCCTATAATAGAGCTACGCCAACAAGTAGCAACACCAACGCTAAAAAGCATCGTTTTTCTTTTTTAATTTTATTTCAGCTGCATTTTTATTGATAATTATTATAGATGTTTGAATATACATATTCCCATAGAGAAGAATTGTGGTAAAAAAAATTCCTAATATTTACTTTTAAAACATGTACATTATCCAGAATGTTTCTTGTAAACTAGTCATGCTAAGAATATTCTTTATCTTAATGCACAACCAAATACAATGCTTTGCCAAACTTTTGGAGTAATCATATTATAGCATTGTTTTTTATAGCATAAAACCAGATATAATATTAAAACCACTAAAAATTACAATAATTACAGCAGCCAACTAATGAGAAATACGAAGAGACATATATAAATAGCCACCGATAAAACGAGAAAATAAACGGGGTAATGGTAATAAGAAACAGAACATAAGTGCAATATTTTGACCAGGTGAACTCATTTGACGAGCATTTGGAATACTAGCAATTCCAAATATTTGAAATTTCAGCCAAAATTTGATATTCAAATTTTTGAGGTTATTTAGTCATTATATCAAATAATAAAATCAATCTACCATTTTAAAATCATATCAAACATCATATAACTTATCACGCTATATTATTTATCACAATCTCATAATTTTAATAGTTATTATTAGTCTCATCCCTCAGTCCAAATGGTACCTAAAAGTCATAATTGTTGTCAATCGTCAAACAAAAAAAGTTTAAATTATATATCAATCTAAACACCACCATTCAATTGTCATGACATACACAACTCAAACATTCACTTTCAATAATTACCCTAAAAAAAAAAGTACAGTTCGCCCCATAAAATTATATTTTGAATCCCTAAATTTTTTTCATCTATTTTTGTTTTATTATTATTTATCTCTTTAAACAAAAATTCTAAATTCGTTGCTGACAGTTACTGAAAAATAGACATGTGATCATGTACAATACTAAGTTATAGTACCAAACACCTGGGGACATAAAAAATTATTTTACCTTTTTCATAAATATGTAATTACCTAATCACTATATCTCGATTATCGCACGAAAAAGAAGATATATCATATATGGCACAATTGCGTTTATATCTAATTACGTTTTTTTATAAAGGGATGTGTTAAATATTTTTTGTATATTGTGGAATTCAAAATCAAATCTCTACAAAGTGGAGGTGAGTGGAGGTGAGTTCTTACCGGTTAGGCTAATCAGGAGCTCGACAATTACGATTTATGGTCAATGATTCAAGAAAAGAGTATATAGGATTCCATTTCCTGCGCCTAACACAAAGCATCTACTTTACAATCCAACTAAAAACCTTGAGAAGACGCAGCCTTACAAGAAAAGAACCAAACCCAATAACCATGTCCCTTATATATGACAGCCCTTAATTTCATTCTGCAACAACATACCTCAATTTCTGAAAAGTTTTCGTATATAGATCCAATAATGGCAGGATCAGAGCAGCTTAAGCCTGTTGCAGGACTTCTTTTATTCCTCAACTTCTGCATGTATACAGTCGTATTGGGTATTGGTGGATGGGCTATGGAAAGAGCAATTGACCACGGTTTCGTCATTGGTATGTATATATATACTCAACATTCTTCAAGCAAAAAAAAAAAAAAATATTTTTATGTTTTTCTTCGGACGGAACAAATATAACGCAATATATTTTGTTATTTAGAAGTGGACTAAATACTGATCAATGGTTTTGCGGGTGTAACAGGTCCAGGATTTGATATGCCCGCACATTTCTCGCCCATATATTTTCCGATGGGGAATGCAGCCACAGGATTCTTCGTGGTGTTTGCTTTGATAGCAGGCGTGGTTGGCATTGCATCGGCTATATCTGGATTAATCCATTTACGACACTGGGATGCCGACAGCTTGCCTGCTGCTGCGTCTGCTGCCAGCATTGCCTGGACTCTTACACTCCTAGCCATGGGGTAACATAAAATCCATTTTTAATATGTTTCTTCTGTATGATCTATTTTATTTGGCAACTAACAGAAATTTTTTGTACCTTTCTTGGTCAGATTTGCATGCAAAGAGATTGAATTGCATAGAAGAAATGCCCGTCTCGTGAGTTTCAAAATATTGTTAAAAAAATATGCTTAATGAATTGAAATTAAGCATGTAAAAGTCGGAAAAATAAGAATACAAGAAAAACGGACGAAAACGGATAATAAAACATTGCCCAGGCAAAACCCGGGCAGCGCTGGGGCACTGCACTGCCTGTGCACAGGCATGGTGCTAGGGTGCCACATTCTGTCCAAGTTATGATTTTTCATAAAAAAACAATTCCAAAAGATGTCTCTTGAAGATATATAGTAGTTTAGTATAAATAGAACCCTTGAATGAATTAAACAAATTTTTGAAGAGATTAAACACGAGATCAAAACAAATTTCTACGGATTTTTCATCTTGTTCATCCCTTGTTCTTATTTGATTATCTTTAAACCTTTGTGGTTTAAGCATTCGTGATTTGAAGCGCTTCTATCAAGAATCATAGTCGTTGTATCTTGGAAAATGATTGCCGTTAAACCGTAAACATCATAGCGGAGAAATATCATTTCAAGGACAAAGGGTCAAACTGTTGCCTTGACAAACAAATCCATTTGTTATCTTACTCTATATCCAAAGATACACATCCATACAAGTTTCATACAAAGATATATTTTGATTTGCCCACAAGCTGCAAGAAATAATTAAATTAATGGTTTTGTTGTACAGAGAACAATGGAGGCTTTCATGATAATCCTATCAGCTACTCAACTCTTTTACATAGCTGCCATTCATGGGAGTTCTTCAAGGAGACGAGTTTAAGCATTAATGAAATCTTGTGTGCTGTACTGTACAAAGTGTGATCAATTTGTGTGTTTGATTGTTTAATTCCTTTCTTGAATCAGTTTTATCGATCTTTTTATTCATATGTTGACGTACATTTCATTCAAAGTGTAAGTTTTGTCAATTGAAATATGACAAATAATCGCTATAACAATGGAATTGGTGCCGGCTCCGCTTCACTTCTACAAAATCATGACGGCTCTTCTCTGATAACGTGTTGAAGGAACTCTCCTTCACTTTGATTCTGAGCTGGATTCACCTCAATCATCAGAATAGATCTCCTCTTCGTAAATGCTTTCATCTGAGGGAATATCCTCAAATTGATACACCTGTACCAAATCCTGGAAATAGACAGCATCTTCAAATTCTTTGGTATGCTTGAACTGTCTTACTCCACGGCTTTGGTTTTCTGGACAATCTGTAGAGATATGTCATCTTGCTCCGCATGTCCAGCAGTTACAATCTTTGAAACTCTCATTTGCACGAGTATGTGTGCGTCTGAAAGTTCTCTTCGTTGGTGTTCTGCTAGAACTAGCTTGATTAGAACATGTTGACGAGGTTCTAAGATCTTGGGATATCTTAGAGGAATCTGGTTCGATTTCTCAGAAGGTTGGTTCTCCCATCCTAATCATCTGGTCCAGACCATGTTGGATCATTGGTGGCTGGAACCACATCTTCATGTCCAGGATGATCGTCTTCCTGAAGTTCGGCTAACTCGAACTGTAGTTTGAGGTTCACTTGATGGAGCCTCTTAGCCATTCTTTCGAGTTTCTTGTAATGGGCTATGTCAGGTGTGCATAATCATGTTCCTCGTAATAGTTTCCACTTATGGTTGAAGCGTTGAGCTTCTGCCATATGCTCTTGATTTAGTGCTTCCAATTTTTGGAAGTACCACCTGTAAGAATGACACTTCGAACATTCGTTCGGGTTCATATTATCTTGAATCGTCTCCTCCGTATATGTTACAAATTAATATTCAATATATTATTATAGTATTTGCAGAATAAACCTAGACTTTGATACAATTTTGTGCCAAGGATCGCAAAAAACGGGGACTTGTAAAATGAAGAAGTTAAATGTCATTTTTTTTATAAATGTAAGGATATAACGGATAATTAAATATTATATAGATGCTTCTTTATAAATAAAACAAAAGCTTAGGGGGTAGAATGCAACTCAACAAACCGTTGAGGGGTAAAAGAGTTAAAATAAAGCACCAAACTGATTTGAAAATTTGCAATTGGACCTATTTGAGTAAAATTTTATCACTTATATTTTCCTGCACTATTGTTTTTTCTCAAAACTATAGTAAATTATGTTTCCTAAAAAGACAATTCCTTATAATTTCCCCATATTTCAATGACTTAGGAAGGTTCGTCTCGTATCAGCCGGAGGGGCATGAAATCATGTTTAATAAATTATTTATTTTAAAAAATAAAAATAGTTATTATCAAAATTTTCAGTCCACGTATATTTTCCACGGACAAAAAATTTAATCCCAGAGTCGGAACATGTTAGGCCGTTCAGCTCTTTCCTAAGCTATGATAATTAATGTAAAACAATTTTTTCTTCAACTATCTTGATTTAGCAATACATAATTAAATATTAAGCCATCATTGGTAACTAACTTTAATAATGCATGTTTCAAGAATTTAGAACCCAAAAGTAAAACAAATAAAACTTTGGAATATTTTTGTCGATGGCTTGTAACTCATCTGACATCGATCATAGTTGTGACTCGAATGTCTCGTGTTCGAGTCGTCCCCCACCCCCAATAGTTGTAATAGTTGCTCAACAAACTAGAAATATTTTTCAAGAAACATAGAGGTTCCAATACAAATTAGAGTTGTAATGCACCAAAAATTCGAAATGTTAGATAAACAATTTTTTTTTTTTAAAAGATTATAAAGACAATTTGAGATTTTCTAAAAATTGAAACTACCTGATAGGTGAAAAAATTATAAAGATCATTTTGAGATTTTCTAAAAATAGAAACTACCTGATAGGTGCAATGACACTTGCTCTATGTAATATAATGAATTAAAAACATAATTAGGGAGTTGACTTTAACAAATGGCCCCAGACAGCTGGGTCACAATTTATATCAGTCACGTTACTTTTAGTCTCAATTTCATCGAGTCCATGAATTCAATTCCATCATAATTAATGGAGTATATCTAAAGTCAAATTACAAGCTTTTTCGGATAGATTACATTGATGTTAACGCTTGGAAAATCTGTGTGATTATAACCAATAAAGGTGATTTTTGTTAAGATTATGGATATAAACAAATCGAACATGTTCATGAACTTTTCGAGCCGGCTCAAAAAACATTTGATTTGTATTCGATATTCTCGAATTCGAACTGGACTCGAACATGTTCGAATTTTTTCGAGCCGATCTCGAGCCAAAATTACTTTGTTCGATAATTCGTGAGAAGCTCGCGAACTTTAATATTTTATTAATATAATTATATATTAAATAAATATAAGCCAAATTACTTTGTTCGATAGTTCGTGAGACGCTCGCGAACTTTAATATTTTGCTAATATAATATAATTATATATTAAATAAATATATTTCGAAGCTTTCGGGTATTTATTTTCGAGCATAGTTTCAATAGCTCGCGAACATGTTCGAATCTTTTCAAGCCGAACTCGACTCGAACTTTGATTTGAGCTGAACTCGAGCCAACATTTTAAAACTATTCGAACTTCAAATAGAACTCGAGCTCGAATATAATTATTTCGAGCTGAAAACTTTAAAATTTTCTTCAAATTTGGCTTTGATTTGGATCATTTACACATAGTTAAGATTGATAATTGTGTGGATGACTTATGACTGCAATGGATTTGTCTCCAATGATTTTTCCTGCTATGGCATGAAAACAAGGATTTTCTTGCGAAATCCCTCTGATGCTCAAATTGGGACGGCATAAATATTGGGAAAAAAATGAAAGATGGAATATATGATTGAGAAGTTAAAATGACTTAGATTTACCGGAATTTATAGACGTAGAATTGTAACTTAAATTTTGATTCCAATGGTTGCTCTCAGCATGTAGTACTTTGCCCCATAAGAATAAGAGATGGCTCCATCGCACGTGACATTTTTCTCACGCAGGTTTGAGAGGTGGCTCCCATCATGTAGCACTTTGCTACTTAAGCTCAAGAGATGGCTCTCACGCATGTAGCATGTTACCCCCGCATAGCACTTATCTCCGGTGTTTCCTTGCTTGTGACTGACTCTGATACAATTCTGTTACGTCAACTGCACAATGTGCTCCTGTAGCAAGTACTTCTTATATGTCATTGCACTACGAAAATGGTTAACCCAAATTATTATAGGAGTCCATTGTAACTTCTTATAAACCATTTTTAACTTCTAATTTTACCGGATTTGGGACAATGGTATCACAAAAATCATATATCCAATCTCACTCTTAGACCATAGCACAGGCAATGACTTCGAAATTATTGATAATGATAAATGTTATATTTAAATGAAAATAAAAATTAAGCTTCCATCTTATTCACTTCCCCCCGAATCCACCCTTGCATTGCTTAATTTTGCAAGAAGTTCCTATAAATAGCTATCAAGGGTGGATTCGTGGAAGAGTGAAAAAGTGTAAGAAGATTCTATAAATAGCTATCTAATGCAAAGTTTCTAAACCATATCTCCGTCTTCAACTAATCTTCGATCCGATAATTCTTTTGATGGCTCATATTATTATTAATACTAAATGGGTTATGACTTTTATACTATGCTTTTTCAAGAAATCCCAAGCATTTATTCATGGCCAACAGCAAGTTCCATGTCTATTTTTCTTCGGAGCTTCGTTAACTGATAATGGAAACAATAATATGCTTAACACAGTGGCCAAGGCAAATTTTCCACCATACGGGATTGATTATCCCATCGGTCCAACCGGAAGATTCAGCAACGGGAAAAATACTCCGGATTTTATCGGTTCACTTTCTTCTCATCGCTCTTTTTTCACTTCATATATAAATAAGAAAAATAGTAAGATTAGTTCCATAAATTGGTTTAACCTCTTGATTTGGTAACTTTACTTCTTTTGCTAGTTTATTCATTTTTTTACCAGAGGACTGATGTGGTGCTTCGTCTTGTCTACGATATACAACGTTATATCAACACTCCGGTGAAAAAATGACTAAAATTGTAAAAAAAAATAAAAAATTTATTACATCAAGACTAAATCTGACTAAACAGACAGCCAAAATCTAAATCATACCAACTTATATGACATATTTTGTAGTTTTTCCAATATATTTTTAATATGTATATTGAATTATTGTTAAATAATGGTGATTGATGCATATTTATCCATGCATGCAGCAAAGTTGCTAGGATTTGCTAATCCCATCCCGCCGTTTGCAACGGCAAATGGTTCCAGTATCGTGAAAGGAGTTAATTATGCGTCAGCTGGAGCAGGAATCCTTAACGATACAGGAAGTGCACTGGTGTTTGTATTTTCTTTGATTCGACTTTGACTAATAATTTAAGTAGGTTATGTTTGATTAAAATGAAATTGGAGTGATTAAACAGAAAGTTTAATATACTTAGTTTTTCCTAGGGGTGTTATGAAACCGAACCGAAATTTTGGTTAACTGAACCGAAATTTCGGAAACCGAAAACCGAACCAAAATTTCGGTTCGGTTCGATTTTGGTTAAAACCGTTTTTTTTAAATGTTAATTTTTTTTTTGAATTTTGAAATTGGATGATTAGTCGAAAGGAAATCCAACATAAATATGAATACTAATACATCATACATTGGACTTAAAATGATTTTAACATTTTAATTCAAAAGTTTTAATATTATTTTGAAGTTATTTATACCAAAAAATCGAGTTTAAATGAGACACCAAAATAAATTATATTATACTTGAAACAGTAGTTAAATTATGAGTTTTTATTCATGCGATCACGATAGAAACCATTAAAAATACATATAAACCATTTAATTTTAATTTTTTTTTTAAAAGGTACTTTTTTTTAAAGTTCGTTTTCGGTTCGGTTTGGTTAACCGAACCATGTAACCAAAAACCAAACTTTTTTTCGGTTCGGTTTGAACCGAACTTTTTTGGTTCGATCCACTTCAGCCAGTTAACCGAACCGGTGTGCCCCCTAATTTTTCTTAACCAATTTTCGGTGAAATGACTAATGTTTTGTAATATATATAATATGCATCTGATCTAGTATTTATTATTTTTCCATATTTTGGTAGGGTGACGTTATCACTATGAACGAACAGTTATCAAATCATCAAATAACAATCGCTCGTTTGTCAACTTTACTTGGCCCAACTCCAGTCAATGACTACCTCAGCAAGTGCTTGTATACAGTAGAAATGGGCAGCAATGACTATGTTAACAATTATATACTGCCACAAATTTACCCATCAGGTGGATTATATACACCAGATCAGTTTGCAGCATTCTTGATTCAACAATACTCTCAACAACTCAAGGTGATTTAATTTTTATGTATCGCATGTAAATTGGTACTATTCGATAGCATGTGACATGGAGGTCAAGTCGTGAAAATAGCTTCTTACATTGCAGTTGAAGACTATTTTTTTTATGCCCAATAGGCCTGACCCTCGACACGCGCGTCGTGGGAGGTTTGTGCGTGGGAGGTGTCCTTTTATTTTATTTTATATATTTTATGTATTGTTAGCATTTTCTTTTATGTTTGTCACTAGGCCTTGTACAACAGTGGGGCAAGAAAGGTGGCAGTGTATGGTATTCCGCAAGTAGGCTGCATTCCTCGAGTGTTGGGCATGTTTCCAGCTAATGCATCGGGATGCGTCGATTTCGTAAATAACTATGTGCAACTATTCAATAGCAGGTTGAAGCCTCTGGTGGACGACCTCAATGCCAATCTAACTGGTGCAAAATTTACCTTCATAAACATGACCAGCATTGCACTTTCTATTGCTTCTACTCTCCCTGATATCGGTACGTACATCAATAAATTATATGCCTGAAAATGACGCTTTAGTGGGGGAACGGACTCGAACTCGAGTCGTTTACAAGGGAAGGGGGTGATGACCACTAGTCCACTGTCTTGTCATCTCACTTTGTATATTCTTGATTATTATGAATCTAATATTGAGATGATTCATTATACAGGTATTATCGTTATCAATGCTCCATGCTGTGTGGTTACATCAGATGGATTTTGTGTTCCGAACCAGATTCCATGTAGTAACAGGAATCGATATGTTTTCTTTGACAATTATCACACCACGGAGATAATAAATCACGTGATGGCTGCCAGAGTATACATATCACTTTTACCATCCGACGCATCTCCATTCGACCTTAAACACCTTGCTCAACTATAAATTAAGTCCACATTAATCACACACACAGTTACATGTAATACTACTTCCTTGAAAAAGATATTATGTATGTGGATAGATTGCTACCCGGAGATCTCATGTTAAAGTCTAATGTCCCCATCCTCAATAGTTGTAATAGTTGCTCAAAAAAAAAAAAAGAATAATACAACCAATCGAATTTAGAGATTGATGCATGGATATCTTGATATTATGTTTAAAAAAAAAATTAGGAAACACTTTTGATAACATCCCATTTGCCATATAAGGCTCTCTTCTTAATATATAACAATGATGCCATTCCTAAAACGATAATCTTTATTCGAGAGCCATATACAATATACACCAAATATGCTGAATATCTCTTGTTCAACCAAATTATAACATCACTTTTTTTGAAAAGAAGACCCACTTAAAGAAACAACAAATAAGAAGGTTATGTTCGATTTTACTCCCGACGTTACAACAATAACTAAACATTTAATTGAAATGGATTGGCGTGCACTATATGTACCATAGAAAGAATCAAGTTGAGTCGCGCACAGTCGTCATTCTTCTCCAAGAGCTTCTAACGGAAATATTATGTTGGATGTGAAATATATATTCTTTTTCATATTTTTACTGTAGAAATCATGGACATGATAACAGGGGGTGAATTTTAAATTTGTTGTTTAAGTGGAATAAATAATAATAACATAAAAAATAAAGGCAAAAAATAATTTTAAGGGGGTCGAAATATAATTTTGGAGGTCAAATTGCAAATTAGTAAAATAAATTTAAAATCAAAGTTTTTGAACTTCCAAAATCCAAATATAACCTTACAGTCTGTTTATCGTATTATAAAGAATATATTTAAAATTTAATTACCAAACCGCCAATGGGATTCGAAGTGCTCTCTTCCTAATTTTAATTTCCTTTTCCGTTTTTTAAAATTGTCTGAATCTGCTCCGAACCAAAATCATTAAAATTCTACCGTTGGAACCGAGTTTCAATTCAAAATCTCCAAATTTTAAACTGCCCCACACACACACAGCGACAAAGATAACCATTGTACTCACTCCCTCTCTCTCGACAATTTAGCAACCCAATTCTCAGCAGAAATGGTGTCCAAAATTGTGAAGAGAACCCCCACAAAATCTATAAAGAATCTAAAAAACTTCCCAAACAACCGCCGCAGCCTTAAGAAATCTCCTGTCAGAAACCCCACCGGTGCCGCCTCCCTGGTGGTTGCTTCCATCAACAGGTCCCTTTCTTCTTGCCACCGCCGCCTCATCAAGATTTTCGCTAGACTAGCTTGTATTGCTACTCCGAAGAAAACGCCCCGCAAGAAGGGATACCAAATTCTCCAAAATGTCCCTGCAAATCCCCCGGAAACCATCCGTCGAACCCTGTTTAACGAAAAGAGTAGCCTTCCTCCGTCTCTTTCCCCGGAGAAAAGGACCATTTTTCTTGACTTAGACGAAACACTGGTGCATTCCACGACGAACCCTCCTCCTGAAAAGTACGATTTCATAGTCAGGCCAGAGATCGATGGAGAAAAGGTCGAGTTCTACGTGCTGAAAAGGCCATTTGTGGATGAATTCTTGAATTATTTGGGTCAGAAGTTTGAGGTTGTGGTTTTCACAGCCGGGATCGAGAAATATGCCTCTCTTGTGCTGGATAGGCTTGACTGGAGGTCTCGGATATCTCACCGTCTGTACCGTGATTCGTGCAAAGAAATTGATGGTAAGTTGGTAAAAGATCTGTCAGAAATCGAAAGAGATCTTAGCGGGTTGGTGATTGTGGACGACAATCCAAATTCATATGTTTTTCAGCCTGATAATGCGATCCCAATCAAGCCCTTTATTGATGATCTTGGGGATTTGGAATTGAAGAAGTTGATCAAGTTCTTTGATGAAGTGTGCGACTCTGTTGAGGATATGAGAAATGCTGTGAAATTGTACATAGCTGATCAGAATCAAGGAAAGCTGGTGCACATTTAGCTGTTTCTTTTCACATTTTTTTTAAAGTTTAAAGTTTTTTTTGTTTGTGAAGGTTTCTTGGCCTTTGCAGCACTACAAGCACTTAAATCAACATATTCCTGAAATTCGGTTCATGCTGTCATTTATGTTACTCGTTATTATATGCTTTATGCAGTGAATGCACACAGATTCCATATGAAATTTACACGATCCAACGGCAACAAGCTGCTCATGCAATGTATATCCCAACAAATGTAGCTACAAGCTTAAACTGTAGATAGTCACGCCTCACTTGTAGACTTCAGATTTTCCATGAAACTTAAGTTTCATCAACTGTGCCCTGTGATCAACCACTAAAGATGAGATCCCGAACACGAATAAAGGAAAGATTTGCAAACAATTCAGCCTATAAAATCTCAATTATCAACTGTGACCAATTCCCCCGGATCCATCGTTCTTGCACAGTTGTTGGTCTGAGTAGATAGACCAGACAAAGCAGTGATGGCCGTGTCTGCCAGGTCTCAATTTCCCCCACCTTCCCTTCTTTGCCAAGTTCTTGATTATTTTCTCAATGATTCGGCTTGTTCTTTAACATCCTTTAACATATTCAATTCGCTCAGATGGAAAACATCCTAAAGGGTCCAGATTCTTTTATTCAAATCATAAAAACGAGGCAAAATTTTCAATCACTTGCTCGAACAACTTAATCAAGCAAGATTTTTTGCCCGTTAAGAAAGTATTGCAATCCCTTCAAGCATAAAAATTAAACTAAGGAATTCCTTTCCCAGGATCACAAATGGAGAATATAAATTAGTTTTTTATTTGTCTTTGCTGAAAATATGGAAACATGGAGTCGCTCAATACCTTTGCTCCATTTTTTACTCATATGCATCATAAACTCGAGCTCCGTAGCTGAACGAGTGCATGAGCTTGATAACATTAAAAGGAACGTGCAAAAAGATATATTTAAGCCAAAAATAAATAAAAAATATAGACCACATATATTATATATCATGAAGAAAACGGTGGTCACGTGAACTCAAATACCGTGTCTCTAAACTTCAGTATAATACATATTGCTTGCAAAGGTATATAATGCTGCTAAAATTTTCACACGTCCATAGTTATCCCCAAATGTCCACCACAAGGGATTGTTATCAAAGATAAGAACTTCATGCAACGAATTAAGAAGATGGCCATCGAGCAATATTAAAAAGGGACCAAGTTAGAAACAAGATGACAGAGAGACCAATTTACACGAAAATATACAGTCTCGTCGCGACCATTTTCTTTTCAGTTGTCACGGATCAGATTCGTGGGCTCGCTCAATACATAATTGGGTAACTCGTATTTGGCACCTGCAATAAGATTACAGATTAAGAAACTTCACATTTGAAATTGATAAGGTCGAGCCAAGATTGAACAAATCCAAATACTTTTAAATTTGAAATCAATAAATTTTTTGGTAGTTTATGAGTTCTAGACTTCTAATATATTTATAAACAAGCACATAAGCTCGGGCAATGATTCATGCAAATTTAGTTCAAACCAATTGAGCTCGAGTCGAGTTTTAATTCAAGCCAAAATTGAGTAAACTAGCTTTCTTCTACTTTGATCCTATCTTCAAGCCGATAAAAAAATCGAGCTATGGATAGAACTGAGCCAAAAACTAATCAGATTTTCAAATATGAGTTCGAGTTGAAAAATAAAAATACTAGAAATATTCAGCTTGATTTGATCCATTTGAGCCCAAAGTGTGATAAAATGCAAACCTCTCTCATCATAGCAGATTGTTAAGTCAGAACTTTGAACAATAACTCCGGCACTATCCACAATTGCTTGTGCAAGAGTTAAATCAGCCTCGGCTGCAGCCCGGAGTGCGTCCCAAATCTCTATCGATATAAACCATCAGGAAATGAAACATAAGTTCAAATTAGTGGATCTCAAACATGTTTCCATTATCTGTAATTATTTTGGATCTCCATAATCAAGATTTTTGTTTGCTACATGAGATAGACAATTATATGGATGTAATAAGTCTTCGAATATTTTTTTTTTGTGTATTGTTATATTTTATTTATCTTTTTGTAATATTTATTTAAAAATGTGCACTTACTTGATTTGTGGAT
Organism: Haberlea rhodopensis; assembly: GCA_907163345.1. NCBI lineage: Eukaryota > Viridiplantae > Streptophyta > Magnoliopsida > Lamiales > Gesneriaceae > Haberlea > Haberlea rhodopensis. The sequence goes on from CAJQUN010000006.1 coordinate 21,205, forward strand.
AGTAAATATATCTTTAGTTTTCATATCAGTAGAAATTGGTGTTCTTACTCAAGAAGTGATCGTCAACGGTTTGTTATGCTTGCATAAAAAGTGAGAGCCAATTTTATTTTTTATGCAAGCATTGCAAATAAACTTCTTCTCATATTTATGGTTTATGGATTGAAGCGGTTAATTCTAACTATACACAAAATTCACCACAATAATTTCGCCAAATCAATAATTATATAGTGTGTGATATTAGATAGATTAAAATATGATTGAAATTCATTCACATACCACCGTCAAAAATTTTCAAAGACACAAACCAGGCACTTGACAATAAAAGAGACATTTAATGACACAAAAACAAAAGCATACCGTACCCTTGTTCAATGCCTATTCATCAACATTCATATACCATGAATGCCTCTATATTTATCATAAATCATGTGTATTATAATTTTCAATGTATTACACATATTTCATTAGGTGCCTCCTCCTAAAAACAGCAACAGGAAGAAATGTTCTAACAAGACCAAAGAGCTACACCAAATTGCACTACTCAAAGATCAAACTTTTGCAATATGAAAGATCTTTGTAAGATAACAGGAAGAAGGGAAAGGAAATCTTTCCAGTTCCATCAACAGATAGACAATAAGATAATTTATAAGTTGGTATCAAATTCTCCCAGATGATTAACATGGTTTGAGATCAAATCAACAAGAAGCATCATGGTAATGATGCATGGAGAGAAGTGTTTCGAATGATAAAAAATAAAAAAAAGGCGTCCAAATAAATTCAAGAAGGTGAGGAAACTTACAAAAAGGAAAATGAAATTCTATTGAATAAAATCTACAAACATGCTGCAGTTATGATCTCTTGGTATAATAAATTAGATTGTATGACTTCATTCTCCGAAACTTTTCATGGTCCTATCTTTCTAAATCATATTGGAAGAAACATATGCCGAAAAATGTTATGTCCATAGCCTTGTGACAACCATAATAATAGAGCTAACAGATTATTTAACCCTTTGAAGAACCCCAGAGAAAGCTCTTGAGCTAAGTGTGATGATTGTGAAAAGATTTAAATAATTTTATACCTTTCCGACCACCATAATGTGGAGCAGTGTCCCAGAACTCCTCACGCATCTGTACTAGTTGTGCTCTAGTTATAGCTTCCGAATGCTTCCATGCCTTGGGTTTTCTAATTTTCTTCGAAGTCTCTGGATTAAGATAAGAGGCCATAATTATGAGGCAGTTAACATCAAACAGAGACCAAATTATATTATCAAATCAGAAGTCAACAATTTATGAAGCTAATACTAGAGAAGGAAGCCCCATATAGATGCATGAGACGCATAGAAGGTAAGAATAGATATCGGTTTGCTCATGCATAAAGCCCAAGCCTAAGTATCAACTATCTATCCAGCAAGATTGTATATAAATTTATACCTCTAGGTTTTGCACTTAAATAGATATTCCACCAAGCCACTAATATTACAACCTAGTTATATCAGTATTCAGGGTATAACCCATAATTCTGACAAAATGCATACTCAGGGAACACCAAAGCCATTTCTTTTTTTCTTTTTTTTTTCTTTTTCCCTAGGTCAAAGGTTTCATAATATTGAAGCCTCAAGGCCTCAAGCAAATCAGAGAATCTTTCCTGTCAAATGGAAGATATTAAATAAATGCAATCCACAATCAACTAATTTTTCTAAGTGAAACTCCATGGAAAAAGCAACACAACTTTACCAAGAACCTGATTGACGATTGGGATAAAAACACAAAAACAAAACTCACGATTCATACCAACATAAGAAATATCGAACAGTTGTCACAACCCCAATATTCAAGAAGCTAAATTTAAATCCATTTAAGCCCAGAAATAGAGACCCAGTAATATCACATTTGAAGAAATCCATGAAGCAAAAATATTATTTTACTACAAAAATAACTAATGGTGAACCCAAACAACAGTATCCCCCATTGAAAGCAAGAAATTCAAGAAAACAAGAACTCAATCCAGTGAAGAACGCAAGAGAAAGTGTACCCTCTCCTTTCTCGCGTGATCCAGCGCAGCCCATATCGCCAGCCCGATTTCCCCCCGGTAAAAGATTTCACACCACCTAAAATTGATCGACCGAAAATATTAAACACGTGTGGTGTTTCTTTTCTGTTCAATATGTGAGAGGGAATCTTGGTTTTTTTTTTTCTGGCGAGTTATGCACTGAAAAACGAAAGAAGGGAGTCCACTCTGTCAAGTTTCAATGATCTGATCTGTTCTGTTCTGTGGGTTAATGAAAGTAATTAACCTCTATCTCCGTAGATACTTATTTATATATATATATATATAATAACTTAAAATAAAAGACATTTTTATCCATGTCAAAAACAAATTCTTTTCTTTTTATTGAACACAACAAATATATTGAACTAGCCCCTCTTGGCTAAATCAAGAGCTACAAAGTGTGAAAAGAAATAAGGGCACTCCTCCAAATAGGATAAACAAGGACCAACAGAAACTACCCTAGCAGCAAGCAAATGAGTATGACATTTACGTTCCTCCTACAGTGAGATACTATAAACCCAGAATCCCTTTTACAAAAATTCTTAATAGAGTCAATGATCGAGGCATCCGGGTGGGAGGTCGAATCAGCATAAATATCTCGAACATCGCAAGCCGTGTCCATCTCAACAATTCCCTATCCCACAAAGTTTCGAGCCAACAATACGCCTTCCCGAACAGCCAAAAATTCAGCAGTTTGCGGAGAGAACGAACCTGGCATGCGAGTAGCTGATACCAACAAAATAACCCCAAACTCATCCCTTATCACAATACTAATACCAATGAAGTCTTTGTCTGGAGGAATTTATGTGTCCATTGTCAAACATATTCTATTTTGATATATAACCTTCAAGTAAAAGACATTTTTTGAATGTCAAACAAATTATACTGTATACAAACAAAACATTTCACCTCGGGGAAGAAAAAAAACCATCATCCCCTCGGCCATTGTGACAAAATAAAGTCACAACAAAAGTATATGGCTCATGATGACCCTATTTAGTGGATCAAGCAAATTTTCTACTATGTGAAGATTAAGGATTTTAAGATTGTTTTTTCCCCCTAAAATATGATAATTGGTAGAAGTGACATGAAGGATGACGACTTTAGGGGTGTTTGCAGTCATAGATTATTACATCAAAGTTTTTGATTGCTCTGTTGTCGAGTCTGCTATTGAGGGTGGTGTACTGCTGCAGCGCTCAAGAATGATATTGGGCGTTTGTTGCAGCAATTTTTGTTGTCAAGATTCTTATACGAATGTTTCTGATTGTTTGGCCAACGTATCAAGGAGAGGATGGTGCAAACACGGTAGAAGATGGTGGATGTCGGCGGGGTTTGGAGATGTGTGTTTGCCGCCATGAATTCTTGGATCAAAATGTCGTGAGACGGGGAATGTTATGTGAAAAATAATTGGGTTTGAGAGACTAAGAATAAGGTCAGTTTTGGTAAAATATTGGGGAAATTTTAAATAATGTTAATTTTCAAAGATTAAGATAGATTTGGTCAAAAATCTAACAAAAATTAGGGATAACTGGAGAAGGTTATATATCTAATAATTGACCCTTTTATCTGTCAATTTTGTGATCCTTTTGGTGGCTAGAGTTGACATTTCGGAGGCTTAAATAAGTATAAATTGAGTTCTTGAGATCGAAGGAATAAGAACAACAAAACAAATGAAACCTAACGTTGTTTGCAAAATTCACGTAGTCTGAATTCATTCAACGTTACAGATTCAAGATGTTGCATAAAATGCCTTTCATTAATATGAATTCAATCCATCGATTACAGAGATCATTGTTCTTATATACAGCAAATGAAATTTAAAGAACGAGAATAAAATATTGCATTCTGTTGTATTGCCACAACCAAAATAACAACACATAAAAGACAAAATTCTTCAACCAACAGGAAGATATCCGATATATGGATGATATATGGATGGCAGTGGGTCATCCCCACATTGAACCAGCCCCTCGGGGTGGGTATGGACCCACTTCAACCGGTTTTGGAAGCAGGGCGGGAGGGTCCCGGGATTGGCCGGACCCGCCCCGTAATACATTTTTAATTTTTTTTATAAAATTAATATCTTTGATTGAACATTAAAGTTGTTAGCATAAAATACCCAGCAAGCCAAACGTTGGCCCGATGGGCTTTATGAGCCCTAGCCCACTTAGCTGTCTCATGAACATTATAAATATAAGGTTCACTCTAGGGTTATATTCTTCCATTCAATACTCTCATAAGTCGTCATCACACTAGCACTGGTGTCGTGCTTGTAGATCTGGTCAGGTTGATTGGACTCGAGGATCACCGCCGCAGATTGATTTCGCTGTTCATCGGTAATTCTTTTTTCGTGCATTTATATTGATGTTTGCATAATAATACATGAATCAGGCGCGATCGTCCGTCCCCGGGTCAGATCTGTTTACTGTTTATTTTCCGCTGCGTTTGGATCTGGCGCCGGGGTACGGAAACCCAACAGTGGTATCAGAGCCAGGTTGCGTTTTGATTCTTGTATGTGATAATTAATTTTTTTTATTAGATCGTTCCGAATATGCTGATCGTTTTTTTTTTCTTTTGAAATCAATCTGTCCGAAAAAAAAAAAAAAAAAACGTACACTGTTCATCGTTTTTGTTATCGATTTTCCGGCAGCTCGCGCGGCGGCACACGCGGCGGAGAAGTGTTCTCCACCACCGTGCGTCGCCTACGAATGACTGCGCTTCACTGTTCGTCACGTTCAGTGATTTATCGCGCAAAAGGGGTCGCGAGAAGCCACTGTAATTTTTATTTTCCCAGAAACCATTCGCGTCCGATTTGTTCTCGTTTCTCCGCGCCGAGTTGCTTTATCTTGTAGAGAACTCGATGTGCGCGGCTCCAGATCGGCGAGATGAAGACAGCGGCGCGAGATGAAGGCGGCGGCGCGAGCTAGGGTTTCTGAAACCCTAGCCGCCGCGCCTGTCATGGTGGGGATGGAGATGAACAGTGCCATAACCCTAATTTTCGATTTCAATTAAAAAAAAAAAAAAAAATTTATTTTTATTAAATCCGAAAATTGGGTATTTTGGGTTGAAATTGATTTTCTAATTTTGGATCCAAATTGTTTGGAGTCCATAAATTTTTTTGAGTCATTTTAGATGTTTTTATCCGGATATTGTTTTTGAAGAATAAATCATAAACTTAATTAATTAAAAATATGATTTTTAATTTATTAAGTGTAAAATAGAGATTTTACATATTAATTGCAAATTAGATGGAAATGTTCCATTTAATTTATTTTCAATTAACCTTATGATTTGAAAGGTAAAATATAGATTTTATCAATTAGTTGAAGTTTAATTAATTAGAAATTAAATAAAATTGTTTTATTTAATTTTTAATTTTATTTTCAACTAATGATGCGATTAGTGGGAAACGATAGAATAAATTAATTATTGTGCTCTAATTACATGTGATGTAATTAGTACAAATTACATATGATGTAATTGTTTAGTTTAATTACATATGTTGTGATTGAATGATGGATGATTACGGGCCTTGACCAATGTGTTTAGGTGAATGCTTAGGTTTTTTATTATTTCATTATTTTTGTGATTTTGGTTTTCGGGCCTGCGAGCCTGCTCTCTCTATTTTCTGATGTATCCCACCCCGGTTTTGTATCCCTATTCTCTTGTTTGCACGATTTAAATGTAAAAACTTTAGAATTAGTGGGAGATCGAGATTGAAGATGGAGCATCAAGAATCAAGACATGTATAATGGAAGCAAAAATGTAATAGGATTGCATTACATACCTGCATAACCTTAGACAGACTTGTGATCCACGTATGGCTCACGTGGATCAATTAGGAAAAGGCCGCAATCGTCCATATTTATTTATTTTATTATGCATGCGATGTATGATAATTTTTGTTTGTATGTTTTATTAAAACATAGTTGCATGAATCCGGCAAACAAACAATCAAGCACTTGATGAGATTTTAAAATAAATTAAATCCCTCTTTTGAATATGATTCAAAAATTTAATATCAAACTGATAAGGGGAGCTCAAAAGGGTTTGTCGCTTCCTGTCTTCCATCAACAGTTAAGCCATGAGACGCTACTTGTGTCATATTGCCTTACTCACCCACGTGGGGGGCATTTGGCATTAGAAAGCTGTGTGTTTAACTGCCACTTAATTAAGGGTGCGGTTATGTTAACCTTTTAGATTACTCACCCACGTGGGGTCTTTTGGGCGTGACATTGCCATCCGTGGGATGGGTTAGTTTGACGTGAGAAGGCATAATTGTCCTGCCCACGTAGGGTTATGCCAATCGCGAGACAAATATCTTGGGGATTGCATATGATGCAATTGTGATCTACCTTTAGTATCATAAAGCCGGTGGGCCCACGTCCGGGGTTTTCATGAGCTAGTTGGACTCCAAGCCCACTAAGAAAATATGATTTTCCGTTCATTTGTCATGAGGGTGATGAATTCGAAAAATTTAGTGGGAGCATTCAATAACAAAGTCCATGTTTTTGAATTAATTAATAATCAAACGATTTGCTTATATTTTCTGTTTATTTTTCAGTATTAAAATGGCCAAGAATCCGATTGCATCTATTCTCGATACAAACAAATTAACTGGGCAAAACTACAATGATTGGCTAAGAAATTTGAAAATTGTTCTGGATTCTGAAAAATTGACGTATGTGCTTACAAAGCTACCCCCTGGAAAGGTTCCTGAGGGTTCGACTCCTGATGAGATTGAGACTGTCCAGAAATGGAAGGATGACGATCTCAAAACGCGATGCTATATGATGGCATCAATGTCGAATGAACTTCAGAGACAGCATGAACATATGAACCATGCCGCCGAGATTCATACTCACCTGCAAGAGTTGTATGGTGAGCATACTCGTTCTCTACGTTACAGTGTTGTCAGAGACCTATTCCGTGCCCATATGAGGGAAGGGTCTTCAGTCCAAGCTCATGGATTGAAGATGATAGGTCTTATTGAGAAACTTGCTAGCTTAGATACGATCTTGGAGAACGAACTGGCGTTGGATGTGATCCTTCAGTCTCTACCAGACTCATTCAAACAATTTGTGGTGAACTTCAACATGCACAAAATGGAGTGCACACTTGCAGAGCTTGTCAATATGTTGACTACTGCTGAGGCTGCTATGAAAGAGGAAAAGCCTGTTCTGTTGATTAATTCTTCTTCTAAATCCAAGAAGAGTTCTTGGCCTAAGAAGAGGAAGGATACTGGGAAGCGTTCTCAGCCTGCACCACAAAAGAAAAAGACTAAGGGGCCGACTGCGTCAATTAATGAAGAACAAAAATGCTTCCATTGCGGCAAACATGGGCATTGGAGGAGAAACTGCAAGGAATATCAGGATCAGAAGCGTTCTGGACCAGGTATATTCTTTGTTGAAGTTAATGTTTCCATTAGTTCAGCTTCTTGGGTATTGGATACCGGTTGTGGATCACATCTGTGTAATAATATGCAGGTCATGACAAGAAGCAGCAAGCTACAAAATGATGAGATCTTTTTGAGGCTTGGAAATGGTGCAAGGGTTGCAGCCACATCTATTGGAAAAGTTAATTTAGCTCTAGATTCTGGTTTTGATTTAGTTTTAAACGATTGTTTATTTGTTCCAGACTTGATTAAGAACATTATTTCTATTCCTGTTTTGGATAGAGAAGGTTTTTCTTTTAATATTTCAAATGGGATTTGTCATATTTTAAAGAATGGTTCTATTATTGGTTCTGGCACTTTGTTAAATGATCTGTATGATTTAAAACTAGCTGATACACCGGTTTGCTTTCAACAAATGGGAAAACGTAAGGCTGATAATCTATCTCCTGCAAATATTTGGCATGCTAGACTAGGTCATATTTCTAAGGGAAGGATGAGTAAATTGATGAGTGAAGAATTGTTTGATTCATCAGACTTGGATGCACTTACCACTTGCAACTCCTGTCTCAAAGGAAAAATGACGAAAAGACCTTTTGGTGGTCATTCTGAGCGAGCCAAAAATCTATTGGATTTGATCCATTCAGATGTTTGTGGGCCGTTAAGTGTTAACGCACGAGGAGGATATTCTTACTTCATTACATTTATCGATGATTATTCGCGATATGGGTATGTGTATCTCATAAGATACAAGTCTGAAGCTTTTGAAAAGTTCAGAGAATTCAGACATGAAGTGGAGAAACAACTAGGTACAAGTATTAAAGCACTTCGATCTGATCGGGGTGGTGAATACTTGAGTACCGAGTTCATAGATTATCTTAAAGAGAATGGGATTCTCTCTCAGTGGACACCGCCCGGAACACCACAACTTAATGGTGTTGCTGAGCGAAGGAATCGGACTTTATTGGATATGGTTCGATCGATGATGAGTTGCACTGGACTTCCAATGTCGTTTTGGGGCTATGCGCTTGAAACTGCATGTCATTTGTTAAACAGAGCTCCTTCAAAAGCTGTTACTTCTACCCCATATGAGATATGGAGTGGGAAGTCACCAAATTATAATTATTTAAAGGTTTGGGGTTGCGCTGCTTATGTGAAGCAGATGGTGGATGACAAATTGGATATGAGATCTATATTGTGTTATTTTGTGGGATATCCTAAAGAAACTAGAGGTTATTATTTTTATAACCTACGGGAACAAAAAGTGTTTGTTTCCAGAAATGCTACATACTTAGAAAATGAGTTTCTGAAGAATATAGATGGGAAGGATATGAATCTTGAAGTAGTTCAAGAACCACAAATGTCTACCCCAATGGAAGCAAGTAAAATTTCTGAACCATCAATTGAACCAGAAGTACACGCACCAAGGAGATCTGAAAGGGTTTCAAGAGCTCCTGATAGAATGAATCTACTCCTTGAAAGTAGTCAAGATATAGACCATGGATATGATCCTTGGACTTTCAAGGAGGCGATGTCAGATATTGATTCGGGACATTGGCAAGATGCCATGAAATCTGAAATGGACTCCATGTACTCCAATAAGGTATGGACCTTAGTGGATCCTCCTGTGGGAATTGTTCCCATAGGTTGCAAATGGATCTATAAGCGAAAGCTTGGGGTGGATGGAAAGGTGATTACCTATAAGGCACGTTTGGTTGCAAAAGGTTATACTCAAAGGCAAGGAGTTGACTATGAGGAAACTTTTTCACCAGTAGTGATGCTGAAGTCTATACGGATTTTATTAGCAATATCTGCATATTATGACTATGAGATATGGCAAATGGATGTGAAGACTGCTTTTCTCAATGGTGACATTGATGAAGAAATTTATATGAAGCAGCCAGAAGGCTTCACATCCATTGGAAGTGAGCAAAAGGTTTGCAAACTCCAGAGGTCCATTTATGGGCTAAAGCAGGCGTCCCGAAGTTGGAATATCCGTTTTGATAACACTATCAAAGAGTTTGGTTTTGTTAAAAATCCGGAAGAAGCATGCGTTTACAAGAAGGTTAGTGGGAGTGCGGTTACATTTGTAGTGCTTTATGTCGATGATATCCTACTCATTGGGAATGATATAGGATTGATGAAATCGACTAAAGCATGGTTATCTGCTAAGTTCTATATGAAAGATTTGGGAGAAGCATCCTATGTGCTTGGCATAAGGATCTATAGGGATAGATCTAAGAGGATGCTGGGGCTCTCTCAATCTATGTACATAAATACTGTGCTAAAAAGGTTTAGCATGGAACAGTCAAAAAGGGGATATCTTCCAACATGTCATGGTGTTCATCTCTCGAGGTCAATGATCCCAAAGACTGATGAAGAGAGAGAAAAGATGGCATCAATACCATATGCTTCGGCTGTTGGAAGCATAATGTATGCTATGATATGTACTAGGCCTGATGTGGCATATGCTCTTAGTGTAACGAGCAGATATCAGGCAGATCCCGGTGAAGGTCACTGGAAAGCTGTGAAAACAATCCTTAAGTACTTACGAAGAACTCAGGATATATTCATGGTTTTTGGATCCGAAAGTGGAGAGCTGAAACTTGAAGGCTACGTTGATGCTAGTTTTCAGTCAGACGTAGATGACTCTAAATCGATGTCCGGATTTGTATTTAGGCTTAATGGTGGTGCTGTCTCTTGGAAGAGTTCCAAGCAAGACACCACAGCGGATTCCACCACTGAAGCTGAATACATTGCAGCATCAGATGCAGCTAAAGAGGCAGTTTGGATGAGAAATTTCATCCAAGAGTTGGGTGTAATTTCCAGTGCAGTTGACCCAGTCTCTGTGTACTGTGACAACAATGGAGCTATTGCACAAGCAAAAGAGCCAAGATCTCATCAAAAATCCAAACATATACTGAGAAAATACCACCTAATTCGAGAGATAGCTGGTAGAGGCGACATCCTTATCGAGAGAGTTGCTTCAACAGACAATGTGGCAGATCCACTGACGAAGCCTTTACCACGACTGGTGTTCGAGAGACATCTTGAGAAGATGGGCTTGAGGAACATGGGTAGTTGGCTTTAGGAAATTATTATAGTCATAAATGATATCATTTGAATCAATAGTTGATTGATTGTATTTATAATCATATTGTGACAGATCTTTGTTTGATTATTAATAAATGTGGCATTCTTCATCTATTTACCCATGTATCATGATGCATTGATGAAGTCCTTGAGATTGCTATAGTCCACAGAATGTGGTTACGCATATGATGGTGACCATGAAATACATTCTCGACTGCGATTTCTAAATGTTCCTGGTCGATGAGCCTTCGAGAATGGGATATCGATATATGCTCGTTAGAGACTGGTATTCATGATGTGTCTATTGTAGTGCGCCGCGTTTCATCGGCGTTGGCTTGGAGAAGTCAGCACACTTGAATAGGTGCTCATTAGGAACGAGTTCACTGAACGACCCTACTCGGGATTCTATAAGTGGTTACCACTTGTCGAGTATAGAATTTCTAGTCATAGTTGTGCACCATTACTCCTCATGACCCGAGGCGTCATTGAGGTCTTGATAGATAACTGTGTACTTTGATTTAATGACTGATCACATGTGGGTCATAAAGTTGTTATTTTGGGTATGCAGTGATGATGTCAGAGACCTATGATTGTCGTTGGGGATTCACCACTGGTCTTGATGAACCAGGATGCCCTATGTGTTTTTCTGTATATGATTCAAGGAATCTCTGGCCAGAGTGGGTAGTGCTTGTGAAAAAAGAGTTTTTCATATACGCACACAATGAATCATATAACGTGAAACAAATGCATAGTTATTGAAATCATAAAGGGTCTCGATCAACCAATGCCCTTGATTCAATCGGGACATATTGAGTGAAAGGAATGTACTGCACGCTAACTATGGCTGACAGGTTCTCGTACGTTGCTAGTCATTTGTATCTAGGTCTTTGTGAAGCGCAGATGCTAGGCGCTACCCACGATCGGTAGGTTGTTGCTGGAATTATATTCCCGTCATTGTCTATTAAAGGAGTTTAATTGACAATGGGGCATTTAGGGTAAGCCCAAGAAGTTGTTTGACTTCTAAAATCACAAAGGTTGTGATCCTACTGCTATGATACACTTGAGCCTCACTGGGTCACAATCAACCGGCCGCCGATCTATCGATGAGAATTGAGACTTAAAGGTTAAGTGCTCAAATTGAGTGATTTGGTATAAATGAATTTAATTTTTTGAAAGCTCCTCATTCTAGTGGAGTTTCTATATTTGAAAGTGTTTCATCTATAGAAAGTTCTAAAATTAAATCATTTGATATATTTATGTTTCATAATTATGTACAATGGTTGTACATCAAGTTATTCAATTGGATTGACTTACTTGGATTATGATTTTATTGTTTTGTGTTGGCTTTGGGCAAGTGGGAGATTGTTAGCATAAAATACCCAGCAAGCCAAACGTTGGCCCGATGGGCTTTATGAGCCCTAGCCCACTTAGCTGTCTCATGAACATTATAAATATAAGGTTCACTCTAGGGTTATATTCTTCCATTCAATACTCTCATAAGTCGTCATCACACTAGCACTGGTGTCGTGCTTGTAGATCTGGTCAGGTTGATTGGACTCGAGGATCACCGCCGCAGATTGATTTCGCTGTTCATCGGTAATTCTTTTTTCGTGCATTTATATTGATGTTTGCATAATAATACATGAATCAGGCGCGATCGTCCGTCCCCGGGTCAGATCTGTTTACTGTTTATTTTCCGCTGCGTTTGGATCTGGCGCCGGGGTACGGAAACCCAACAGAAGTATCATTATTTAATTTTATATTAAAACTCATGTGCACATGTCAAAGAGTTGTACATTTTGAAGGAAATGAAAGCAAATTAATAAATATTTGGTAGTTTAAAGATAATTTTACAAGGCTTATTATAAATATTTACCAGAGAAAACACATGAAATTCAATAACAAAACTCAAATTTTTGTGTTTCAAAATTGATTTTTAGCTAAATTTAAAAAAAAAAAAAAAAGTAAACTGGACCCAGGGCAGAGCTGGTAAACCCTTCGGGCGCCGGTCTAGGTGGGGTGGGGCGGGATAGGTCCTGAAATGGTCAAATCCATCCCAAACTTGTCTAGCTGTCATCCCTAATCCGATGTACTTCATTATTGCATGCACTTGGCTTCAGGGACAGAGCCGTGTTAGGCCAAAAGAGGGTAAGTGCCCTTTGCCAAAGAAAAATTATTATTATTATCCATTAAAAAAATTGCATTTTACAATACAGAAATATTATTATTACCTATTAAAATAATTATATTTTAACATCCAAAAATTGTAGCTTGCATCTCAAGAATATGAAGTATGTCTTTGCTTTCCTAATCTTATAAAAAACATACTCCCCGCATATTTTACACAATTTCATACGTCTAAAAGTAGTTTGGGATCGGATATTAAACAAAGAATTAATTTTTTTTTCTAATTGAACAATAAAAAACAAATTTAATGGTAACAATATTAATAGCATCAACTATCAAATCTAATTTCATTAAATCTTTATTTTTTTATATTCAATAATGATCTTAATGATATCAGGATCCGTATACAAATTAATATCAAATTTCTTTAAAGTGGAAATATGGCATACGATGGCTTAAATATACATTTCGAATGAATATCAATATTTCCATCCTTGCCAATAACAATACAAGCTATATTTAACACTTCGATGATAGCTGATGTAGGAAAGTGCAGTATGCTTGGGTCATAAGTTTAATTTTTGTTTCTGCTTTAGTTTGAGCATGTCGTACCAGACTTGCCTAATACGGTTTACCTGACTGGCGTGGTTTGCATGCTAGTGTGTCAGTCCATGGATTTACCCAATGTACATCCTAAGGATAGCTGTTGCGGGTTCTCACGTTATCATTATATATAAGCTATAATTAATTTTGTGATTAAATAAATAAATCCAAGTTTACCTTAATTGGAAAACTTTCATATCCAACAAATACCTACTCTATATTTCCTAATTTAAAAATAAATCTTTTTACGGTACACGATCCTATATCAATATAGGATGATATATTTAAGGTTTGATTTATACAGTCAGAATAAAGGATGATTTAAAAATAACATTAGTCAAACACTTTGTTTAACTTTTGATCTTTCTTAAAAAAAATTGCGAAATAAAAAACAATATCAAACAAATATAAGAAATTGAAAATATTATATTTTAAAATATTTATCTAACAAAAGTTATTTTTTTATAATAATCCCGTTAGATTGGAATAATATAATTCCTTTTCGAGGTGTTCCATTAAACTTTTGTATTTATTTTGCTAACAATCAAAATTCAAGCAGCCATGGTTAAAACTTGTATACTCTACCTTATCGGAGTTGTACTCGCCGCTCGTTCTCCTTTCTCCAAACCCAATGGTGACCAAAAGGTATATATGCCATCTTTAATTTTACCATAAAAATTAATTTTCAGGGTGTTTTAGCAAAAAAAATAAATTTAATTATATATATATATATATAATACATTTGTCTCACATGGGTAAAAATTGAAAAATTAAAATAGTTTATAATTGGTTATAGTGAACTACTATATGAACTTGTATGCCCACACATCCTATGCCCTCAACAAACTATATCGAATCAGCGGCCGCTGCAACTCGGACATCGGATATCTTACAACGATCGATCCTTGTAAGTCTATCACATATTCCATCTTACTCACATGCCAAGGCAACAACAACAAATATTAAGCATTACTTCAATGGATTGTGGTAGACTACATGCACTACATAAAAATCAAGTTGGGCCTCGCATATACGTCAATCTCCTCGAAGAGCTTCTTTTGATCATAATATCCACATGTACCACATGCCCCTGCATATACATCAATCTTCTCCAAGAGCTTCTTTTGATCATAATATCCCCATGTACCACATGTCATTCATGCGCAGGGGCAATTCATGTACTTCCCCTTGATTTTTTTGTTATCTTTAAAAAAAAAGATATTTTGTCCACATGAAATTATATTTTCGCCACCCTAAAAAGAGTTCTAGATTCGACCATGTGCATGCGTAGAATAAATTATTTAGTGTAATTGTCGATGTGTATGTTATCGATCTAATCAGATATACAAAGAGTTACAAAAAAAAAAAATCATAAAAATTTACATAGTTGTACTACATTTGAAAAAAAACAGTTATAAAAGAAGAAATTTGAATTCGACCCCAATAATTTAGTCAGTGGAACTTTATTTTTATTCATAAAATGTGATTTTATTTTTTATTTTTTTAATATTCAGGACATCGTTCTCTTGTTTATTATTAACCCATCTCAAGAACTTATCTGGTATGTTCTTGGTGCAGTTCGTGGTGATTGCCAATTATTGGAGTTGCTCAACAAGAAGAAACGCGTCTTCTGTTATTTGATTAAAAACACATCTTCTACGAGACTTTTTTTTAAAAAAAATTATTCTTGTAAAAATGGTCACATAAAATAAGGGTATTTGCAATATCAATATTTTAACATGCAAACCATTTGGAAAATAGTTAGCGTGAAGTCTTTTGAAACATGAAGGGAACAAAACAATAAAATAAAAATACTATCAGATTCTTAACTGAAACATTAGACACTATATCATGTTCAGAAACCTGAATATCCAAAATAATATATCAATTAAAATCTTGACATGTATAATTTGGAGATTGTAACGCAGTTAAAAAGACCTAAAACTTCGAGCTTCGGGCATAATCCGCTTGGTAAAAGTTCACTCCTCTTTGGGAGAGACTCGTATTCTAGATCTTTAGCTTATTCCCCTATAAAAAAATAAAAAAAGATCTAACACTTCAACAACACATTAGTTTCTATTAAAATCAAGTCAACTACGAACTTCTAATTCTCCAACCTTAAATATTATCTTACTCTTAAATATGAGTCTAACGGATGCCGTAGAGGACGAAAAGTAGAATGAAATGAAAATCAAAAGTGGCCAATGAATTGAAATTAAGTAAGAAAAAAACAAGGAAAAATAGAATTGAATGAAAACATGGGAAATGGTCCTCATATAATACTTCCAGACATATTGGAAGGCGCCTAGGCACCGAGGAGACCCCAGATTTGCTTGGGAGGAACAGCTTCCCTTGATTAGTTTTCATTTGAATGGGCACATAGGGATGCAATTTTTCGTTAATCAATGTCTCGAAATGATGTCTTCTTATCATGTGTAAGGAGTACGTCCCGCTTTCCCTCTCGATTGATACCTGCAATCAAGAAATAACCAAATCACAGTATACAATTCCAATACAAAACATAAACTGGAATGCAAACAAGATTAAAGGGATTAGGGCTCAGGTCGAGCTGGGTATCCAATCAACGTCGTCACCGGGGAACCAAGGTATCGTATCCAACAGATGGAGACACACTCTGCCCGAGAGCACTGCCCGAGACCACACTGCCCGAGCGCTGCCCAAGCACACAGCCAAGCACAGCCGCTGCCACAGCACCAAAGCACCAAGCTTTCTCACGGCAAGCAACGGAAACCACCCAACGACCGGAGCACAAAGCCACGGCCAGCCACTGCTGGAACAGGAAGCACGAAGGGGAAGGGGTAGGCGAAAATACACTGAGTATATTTCGTGTTTCAGTGGTCTCACCTCATCATTAACCATGCCATACATAAAGGCACCGAGGGAGACGAAAAGAGGAGGGTGCAATTTCCGAAGAGACGAACCAGCTGAAGAGGCGGCAGGAAGCTTCTGGACAAGGAGGGGGGAGATGAAGGGAAAGGCTATAATGGGAAATGGGGTACTCGGTTTAGGGTAGTAGGAGAAAGGGCCAAAGCCCATCAGACAAGTATAGGTAATGGGCCAGAAACCCAACAAATCTCCACCTTGGCACAATACCGGCTCCACCTCGACGTAAGGATAACCCAATAGATGACTCATCATCGCCCAAAGGGTCCCCACAACACACAAAGCAATGTGTGGACCAAGTTCTTGTCATAGCACACAGCACAGACAGAGAACACAGACAATAACCAACACAAAGAGGTTAAAGTCAATAACCGGGGTAACAATCATATAACAAGCACACAGCAGTTATACAAATCAAAAATTGTTAACACTTAGTAATCAATCACCTGTATCAAAATTCAAAATTTTAAGACATGATTGTAATTTAGAAATAGGTAAACACTTAGTTCCCATATCAGCAGGATTATATTCAGAAGGAATCTTTTCAAGATTAACTAATCCTTTAGCCACTACATCCCTAATGTAATGAAATCTAACATCAATATGCTTAGTGCGGTCATGAAACACGGGATTCTTACACAATTGAATACCAGACTGAGAATCAGAAAATACATCTACCTTACCTTCAAGCAAGCTAAGCTCAGAGATCAAACCTTTCAGCCAGACAGCTTCCTTCAAAGCTTCTGTTACAGCAATATTCAGACTCCGTTGTCGACAAGGCAACGATATGCTGCAGCTGAGATTTCCAACTTATACATGTTCCACACAAAGTAAAAACATAAGAAGTAGTAGATTTTCTATTGTCTTTATCATTCGCATAATTAGAATCCACATAACCATTCAATTTAACACCACCAGGATATTTAGAAAAACATAAGCCATAATGCATAGAGTTTTTCAAATATCGCAACAACCACTTAACAGCATTCCAATGTACCACACCAGGGTTAGACATATATCTACTTAAGCAACTAACAGCATAAGCAATGTCAGGTCTAGTGCTAACCATCAAATACATTATAGACCCAATAGCATTTGAATACGGTACATTTTTCATGACATCAAAGTCAGCATCAGTTTTGGGACTTTGATCTTTACTTAGCACAAAATGAGCAGCTAAGGGCACGTTAACAGGTTTTGCATCAAACATGGAAAATTTCTTCAAAATTTTCTCTACATAAGAAGTTTGCTTTAACCAGAGAGTAGATTCCTTCCTATCTCTAACAATGTCCATGCCTAGGATTCTACTAGCATCTCCTAAGAACTTCATATCAAATTTATCACTTAGACAGTTCTTAATATGCTCAATGGATTTCAGACAAGGACTAGCAATCAACATGTCATCCACATAAATCAACAAGAAAACAGGCACTGACATTTTATCCTTAAAATACAAGCAATGATCAAAAGAGCTTCTTTTAAATTTTAAGGTAAGCATGCATTCATCGAACTTCTTATTACATTGCCTAGGTGACTGCTTTAGGCCATACAAAGATTTATTAAGCAAACAAAACATGATTAGGGTTCTTTGAGTCAACAAAACCATCAGGTTGTTTCATGAAAATCTTTTCATCTAAGTCACCATGCAAAAAAGCGGTTTTAACATCCATTTGTTTAAGTTCCCAATTAAAGTGAGCAACAAGTGATAATAAAATTCTCACAGTAGTAAACTTAACAACAGGAGCAAAGATTTCAGTATAGTCAATACCCTCTCTTTGAGTAAAACCTTTTGCAACTAGCCTAGCTTTATATCTAACAGAATCAACTTCATTCTTTACCTTAAATAACCACTTGCATCTACCAAAGAGCAATTAACAGGTTTAGGTACAAGAGTCCATGTATGATTCACAACTAAAGAATGCATCTCATCTTTCATGGCACTAAGCCAATGCACAGCATTTTTAGATTTCAAAGCTTCATTATAGGTCTTAGGCTCACAATTATCAATAGACTCAAACATATTGAAAACATGCGAAGTGAGGTGAAAATCATTAAACCTAGCAGGTTGTTTCACATTTCTCCTAACTCTATCCCTAGTCAACATATAATCATGCAGATCTTCATGTTCATCAGCAACCAATTCATTATGCACATGTTCGTCAATATTTTCATGCAAATCAGGTTCATTAACAGGCAAGTTCTCATGATTCATATTAGGGAGCTCATCGTTTTCAATAACAGGGGTAACAATAGGCAAAGACTCCACCTTGCTCGGTGTAGACTCAGACACACAGTCAGATTCAGGCAAAGATGGAAGCAAGCAAGGCATTTCAGGTTCATTAAAAATGACATCCCTACTTATAATAGTTTTAAAACCAGGTTCACATCTTAACCACAGCCTATATCCTTTTACACCCTCAGGATAACCAAGGAAGACGCACTTAACTGACCTAGGTTCAAGTTTGTCTCCTTTCCTATGCACAAATGCAGAACAACCAAACACTTTCAGATTTGAAAAATCTAATTGCTTACTAGAAAAAACACTTTCAGGACACTTACCATTCAAAGGCACGGAAGGGGATCTATTTATCAAATAAGAAGCTGTAACGACAGCTTCGCCCCAGAACTTCTTTGAGAGTCCAGAAGATGCAAGCATACTTCTAACTCTCTCGAGTAAAGTTCTATTCATTCTCTCAGCAACACCGTTTTGCTGGGGAGTATAGGGCACAGTCTTGTGTCTCAGAATCCCAGATTCACAGCACAAGTCATCAAGCAAGATATTGCAGAATTCCATTCCATTATCTGTCCTAAGTCGTTTAATCTTTTTTCCAGTTTGGTTTTCAATTAAAATCTTCCAGTTTTTAAACTTATCAAAAACATCAGATTTATTTTTCATTAGAAAAATCCACACTTTTCTAGAGTAGTCATCAATGATAGACAAAAAATACATATTACCACCTTGAGTTGGGACAGGTGAAGGTCCCCAAACATCAGCATGCAGGTATTCAAGTATATCAGAACACTTAGTCACATTGGGGGAAGGGGAGATAGGGAATTTAACTCTTTGTTGTTTGCCTAACACACAGGAATCACAAAAAGTCATGCAAGACAATTTATCCTTACCAAAACAACCATCCTTGTGTAAAATCTCTAATCCTTTAGCACTCATGTGACCTAACCTTTTATGCCATAAATCAGTTAAATCATCTGACACAGAATTAGCACAGATTTTATCACAGACTGTTTTGCAAACATACAAATTCCTCCTATTCTCAGCTTTAAAAACTACCAAAGACCCCCGCATAATTTTCATGCAACCATTTCCCCATTTACCCTCATAACCATCAGACTCTAAAGCAGCACAAGACATTAAGTTATTGCACAAAGCAGGAACATGTCTAACATCTTTCAAAGTCACAGAATAACCAGATTCAAATTTCAGACAAACATCACCAATACCAGAAACTTTACACAATTTCTCATTGGCCATAGAAACAGAAGCATGCTCAATTTCTCTGTAGCTAGAAAACAAATTTTTAAGTGGTGTCATGTGATAAGTGCAACCTGAATCAACAAGCCATTCATTTTCACACACAGGTAATGAAAGCACAGAGTTCACAGAATCACATAATTCAGTCACCATAAAAATATCCCCCATGTTTTCCCCAGAGGTTGAAGCAATGTTCGCTTGTTCACTAGTCTGATTTCCAATTTTATTCTGGTTTTTCTTTTTAGGGCAATCTTTTATGAAATAATTAGGATCCCCACAATTGTAACATTTTCTCTTACTAGACCTAGATTTCGATCTAGCCTTACTCTTTCCTCTTTTATCACCCTTTTGATATTGGTTATTGTTATTATGCCTATGTTGTGATCTACCACGAACGTGCATAACTTCACCAGAGGAATGTCTATTACCTTTGTTAACTTTTAAATCTAATTCCTTGCTTTTTAAGCCGTTCATTACAGTATCCAATGTAATAGAATATCTACCGTACTTAATGGCGGATTTTACATCACTATAATTTTCAGGAATAGCATTTAGAAGGACAATAGGTGAATAGTCGTCTATGTTCTTATCTCCTGTCAATTTAATATCTTGAATTAACTTAGTAAACACGTCTAAATTCTCATCTACGTCTTTGTTCAAGTCTAGCTTGAATCTGAAAAAATTTTCCAACAA
The DNA here is from genome assembly GCA_907163345.1 of Haberlea rhodopensis. Classification (NCBI taxonomy): domain Eukaryota; kingdom Viridiplantae; phylum Streptophyta; class Magnoliopsida; order Lamiales; family Gesneriaceae; genus Haberlea; species Haberlea rhodopensis. The sequence continues at coordinate 41,559 of CAJQUN010000006.1, forward strand.
GAAAAGTTTACTAGGCAAAGATTTCTCAGTAAACATTTCCTCTAATTTTTCCCAAAGTTCTCTAGCAGATGATAGTTTACCACACTTCCTGAGCACAGAGTCAGACAAGTTCAAGATAATAGAAGAATAAGCATATTCGTCATCTTCCAGTTTCTTAGCAGTTGTAATGTTCTCAGCCGAATTACCATCAATAGCTTTAAATACCTTTTGCTGTATTAAAATTCCTTTCATTTTTTGTTGCCATATAGAAAAATCAGATTTTCCATTAAACGGTTCAAGGTTATATCCAGAAATTGAAGCCATCACAATTAAGCAAAGAGGCACACACAATTTCAACAACCAAACAGCAGAAGCAAGGACCACAAGGCACAAAACACAATGAAAGAATTAACCAAGCTAAGGGAAGGAAAAAACACTATCACCCACAAGATCACAATACACTCAACGGTGTACGAGCATGGGGCTTCAGATAGGGTTTTTCCTACGCATAAGGGACACAATTACACCTAGAAACACGATAGTAGAGTGATTAAGGGTTGAAAAATCACTTACAACCCAGAGACAAAGCTCTGGGGTGACGAAAAACACACTGCCCGAAGCACCGAAGCGCCTGCCCGGAATCTGCCCGAGATTCCAGTAGCTGCCCGAGCTCTCCTGCCCGCTGCCCGAAGCCAACAGCTGCTGCCCGAAGTCCTCTGCCGCTGCCCGAGGTCTGCTGCCCCTGCCCGAAGTCCTCTGCCGCTGCCCGAAGTCCTCTGCCGCTGCCTGAGGTCAACCGAGCACTCCACCAGGCACGGAACGCTCTGATACCACTGTAAGGAGTACGTCCCGCTTTCCCTCTCGATTGATACCTGCAATCAAGAAATAATCAAATCACAGTATACAATTCCAATACAAAACATAAATTGGAATGCAAACAAGATTAAAGGGATTAGGGCTCAGGTCGAGCTGGGTATCCAATCAACGTCGTCACCGGGGAACCAAGGTACCGTATCCAACAGATGGAGACACACTCTGCCCGAGAGCACTGCCCGAGACCACACTGCCCGAGCGCTGCCCAAGCACACAGCCAAGCACAGCCGCTGCCACAGCACCAAAGCACCAAGCTTTCTCACGGCAAGCAACGGAAACCACCCAACGACCGGAGCACAAAGCCACGGCCAGCCACTGCTAGAACAGGAAGCACGAAGGGGAAGGGGTAGGCGAAAATACACTGAGTATATTTCGGGTTTCAGTGGTCTCACCTCATCATTAACCATGCCATACATAAAGGCACCGAGGGAGACGAAAAGAGGAGGGTGCAATTTCCGAAGAGACGAACCAGCTGAAGAGGCGGCAGGAAGCTTCTGGACAAGGAGGGGGGAGATGAAGGGAAAGGCTATAATGGGAAATGGGGTACTCGGTTTAGGGTAGTAGGAGAAAGGGCCAAAGCCCATCAGACAAGTATAGGTAATGGGCCAGAAACCCAAAGCCCATCAGACAAGTATAGGTAATGGGCCAGAAACCCAACATCATGTATTATGGATAATATATATTCTACCCCTCCCTTTTGTATTTAAACACAAGATTAACAACAAAAATCTGCTATTAAATAGTGTTGTATTCTCTAATCCAATCTTGACTGCTGATAATTGCAAGTTTTAACAACCACATTGTATTTCAAAGAGAGAGCATTCCAGTTCTCGATTTCTGCTAATTCAAGAATAAACTATCGAACCCCGTGAAATAAAAAAGAACTGAATCCAGTTTCCTATCTTTCCGATCCTATTTCCTTCCGGACCTTTTAGCTACTGGCGCTAGTAAGATTCTATTGTTCAACTTCCTGTTTTCTGCTTGCCTTTAAATAATTTAACAATTAATGGTGAAAATTGTCGCAAAAAGCGTAGCGAATTCGTCATCATCGATCAAATCTGAAAATATTGAAGACGGGGGGGTTATATTCCAGTTATCCAAAACATATACTAGGATTATTATTTCCATTTTCAAGTTCAGAAAACCAAAGTTTCGGATGAAGGAAAAGCAATATTAGCAATGCAATATAGAGGTTTTTTTTCGAGGAAAAAAATAATTCCGTTGCCGGGACTTGAATCCGGGTCTTTCGGGTGAGAGCCGAATATCCTAACCATCTAGACTAGAACGGAGAGGCCAACGACAATTAAAGTATTTAATTTATAATGAGTTAAATAAATTGTTGAATTAGATTATAATTGAAAGTGGCTACGGAATTAATCACGTGGCAATAAAAACCTCGAGAGAAAAAAAAAAATTTATATATATATATATGTATGTCCTTGCCAACACCCTATATATTATCTTCGTCCCCATTAACGTGGTCCCTCTGCACAATTTTGAACTTCCAATTCAGGATCTGGGAGATCAATTGTATATCAAATCGTTCAATTGGGTAAATTTGACCGTAGAAGAAGAGTCGTGACCCACTCGCAAAATCTCAGTAACGAAGAATACTGAAATGTATATTTTGATACAGTCAGATTTTCCTTCAGATTTTCAATTTCTTTCTCTTTTCTCTGTCTAGCAGACATATAGAAATATCTATCTAGAAAACGTGTCTGAAATGCATCATAATCCACAGTATACCCCTGAGCTATCAATACAGTCTCAGTCATCTTCCACCACATATATGAGAGTTGGAATTCAGCCAAAATGGAGCCAAGCTGATTTAGCACACAGAGTTGTAATAAGAATCTGTTCTATTCGTTCCAACCATTCTGCTTGCTCCCCAGTCTCTGTCCCCTCAAACATAGGCGGATGATAAGTGCTAAACTGTGTCAAACTCAATTCACCCGATAACAATAGTCGTTCAGTTGGTGGTTGAGCCATAGGAAGGGGTGATGGCAACGGATTCACTTGCCCCGCTGCAATACTAATACTGGTTCCCTAGCTGACATACTGAAAATTCAATCGTTAACCATAACATTGAAAAATTGTAATCAAGTATTAAATTAATCACATACATCGCATCAACACACACACAACTAGTGTTTAATCAATCAAATCAATATAACACCGAGGCACACCAATGCATAAACATGTGCAAGTAATTATCACAATCCAACTCCCATGACCCAATCCCAAACACCTAACCATCACACACAACTAACCTTGCTTTGATACCAACACATGTGTGGCGCCCCACACGTTGCCACGAAAACAATGCACAACGTCATTTGTATAAATTTTTTGGCATAATTTCCATGTAATTGGACCTTCTAACAACACACATCCTGAAATATATACAATCCCACAAATATATATGACGTCTGCCCAACTTACATATGGCAACAATCACATGCACCAACACCATCACCTCAACCATATCACAGCCGATGTGCAAATCGATATAGTGACAACACCAAGCCAACTACATCATATCGTCGCAGCATCATTGCGACCCATCATCTATAATCGATATAGTGACAACACCAAGCCTACTATATCCTATCGTCGAATCATCATTGCGACCCATCGTACGTAATCGATATAGTGGCAACACCAAGCCAACTATATCTCATCGTCGCATCATCATTGCAACCCATCCTATATAATCAATATAGTGGCAACACCAAGCCTATCATATCACTAAAGAAACCATGGGAAGGGCATGCGGTCCAAGTAAGTCATACATGATGTTTCCACCAATATTTTCATCTCAAAAGATAGGATAAATCATCGGAACGTCTCATTTATGATTTGCATTGAGCAGGTAGTCATTTTGTTGCCAATGATGGACTGAGGCTAGAAATTCAAAAAGGTCCACTGAGCACTCTAATTGCAGGTCTGTTTAAAGACAAAGTTTTAGGTTGACTTTTGTATATCATTCCATTCAGAGTTCACAGCCTATTTTTTTCATCCCAGATTGCTGGGCAGAACCAGATATGCTAAGGCTTCTTCTTTTTTGTATTGGCTGTAGCCATTGGCGGATCTACCTAAGGCAAGACAGACCCCACAAAAATTGTATTTTGCCCCCTTAAAAGTTTTTTTGATCTCTAAAAGTTTTTTTTACCTACATTTTGTACTTTAAAATTTTTTGTCCCCTTTTACTAATTTTCCTACGCCCTTACTAATTTTTCTGCGTACGTCACTAGCCCTATATACATCCAAACGTTATTCTTTCATCTCTTTCCCTAGGGGACATTTTACGAATAGTGGCCAATCAAAATGGCAGAGATACAAGCAGCTGTTTGTTCTCAAAGTTGGTTCTTTTAAATGTTTATGTTGATTCCTCTTAATAAATTCTATTTTTTTTATAGATGTTTCTGTTTGTTCCTCTTAAGCTTTCTAACGAACCTATCGTGGATTTATCATTCAAAGAAAAGTGATTAACCCATATTTTAAATGTTACCAAACAAGATAACATCTAAATGAAAAAGAAATGCCAACTCCTGAACTCTATAAACACGTTCATCTCTCTTTGGGAAAACATCACAAAGTACTTGAATTCTTCACCCCAAACTCATATCTCATTTTAAATACCAATTATTTCACATCACCTACATAAGGGATGACACCTCCCCTGCCCAACCCAACTCAACCCAACCGTCTCCTACTTTTCAATATATGGTCGCCCCAGTTGTGTACCTTCTTCCAGATAACATCAATTCTACCAAAACCAAGAATAACAGTAACACATGGGCATCCATCGTGTTCACCATGCTCTGGAATCTGTTCCGTTTTGCCAAACATAAACGAGCTCGTCCCATCCAGTACTTGCCAGAAGCCCTTCGACTAATACACTCATATCCACACCAACTGCAAACTCAGTATGGTGATCATGCCTCCAACAAGCGCATCCGCAACCATATAATCCCACAAACATACTGTCATATCATATGAGCACGATGCCATCAAACTTCCCCTGTGAGGTGAAAACTTCACCTTCCTCACTGCATAACCGTGCCCATTAAGCACAGCCACTGGTACTCTGTAATTCCTAACATCCCACACTTTTATTGATTTATCAACTGATGCAGTGGCAATTATGCAATCATCGTACTTGTTCCAATCACACGACAGGATTTCAAATTCATGCGCAGGAATTATCATGGTAGAACCTGAAAAAAGAACTATACATTATCAATTATTCACAAAACAAAGTCTGCAGACCAGTAAGTTTAGGGTGATATTCTGGTAGCTGTGATCATAATTAGCACGCAAATTATACTACGATTGGATATCAGCTTATTTACAAAAGATTATCGCTTTTCAAGCATAGACTCCTATCTGTTAAACTCATCTTATCATTTTCTGGGATGGAGCAACGAAGAGAATGGCAAGATTCAAAACTTAATGTCCCCCCCCCCCCACCCGCCTAAAAACATGTAATATTTCACCCCAAACGCACTAATTAGATCGCCTCCTCATCAAAAATCCCAACTCGGCACCTATAATTTGTCCACGCCATGGTTCAACAAAAAAGTAGCCAGTTCGATCAGCTAAAATTTGATGTCTGAATTTTCTAAAAACGTGATATTTACACCCAAAACACAGTTAGTTTCCCTTTGCACCTAATGATCTCTCACCACGATGCTCAATTGTACATCGAGACTGGGTAGGGCGTAGGGGATCAGATATATAATGGAAAACTGCTAATCAAATGTTTCAAACCACCAATTTACTAGCAAAACAGGTTACATAAACACCAAGCTGAATCTCATACTTTCAAGAATTATACCGTTCAAATAAATTAGAAGCGATACCTGGTTCACGGACATCCCAAATGCGAGCTGTACAATCCCCGGAAGCGGAAGCGAAGACATCGGCATGCCTAGGATTCCAAGCAACGGAGTACACACAATAAGCGTGCTCCTTGAAAGTCCTCATACTCGCGTGCTCGTGGAGCGAGCGGATAGGGTTCGCAGCTGGCGGTAAACGACAAGTCGTAGATCTTGAGGCTGCCGTCGGCTATCGCTGCGACGATGAGGGAGTCGTGGGATTCAGACCAGCAAAGGTCGTAGACACCGTCGGCAGTGTCGAAGGCGATACGTTCGACAATGATGGGTCCGAGTTGAGGATATGGAGGCGGCCGTTGCCAAGGATGCCGAAATTTTGGGCGGTGGCGACGGCGAGCTGGTTCTCGTAGAATGGGCTGAATTTGACGGAGTATCCGTTGAAAGGGGTCTTGAAGACCGGCATGACGCCGCCGGAGATTTGGTGGCGGATTACTGCAATTTACCTACTACCTTTCTCGACCACGATTAGATTTTCAAAAAATGTATATTACACATTTATTTACACTTGCAAAATCAAATTGATAACTAATTAATCAACTCAAACAATCTCCTATACTTAGACACCATTTGGTACGTTCATAATGATTGAATGAGCCATAATTTATAACTATTAATCATCCGTTTATCATATCTCATTTATTGTACTAAATGATGCATTAATTGATAAAAAAGTAGAAAAAACAAGAGAGAACTGCATTCTCAAGTTTTTGAATTCTCCATTTTAACTACTCATCATTCACTTATCATATCTCATTTATTATACCAAACGATGTCTTAGGTGATAAGAAAATAAATAAACGAGAGAGAACTACATTCTCAAGTCTTTAAATTCTCCATTTTAATAGCAATTTTAAGATTGCTAAAATGACAATTTATAAGCACGGCAACAACATATTCATGGATATTTTAACTTTTAAACAATATAAATATTCTAAAACTCATTAGCAATTATCATAGGAGAATATGAAATATATGAAACCGACAAAGAAATAGTAAATACAAGCTATATAAATGGTTTGTTTGATGATATTTTTAAGGGCAGTGCTCTTAAGAATATCATCATCAATCATTTGAAATCTTTTTTTTAAAAAGAAAAAAATAATTTCATATAGATGATAAATGATGTCCCTAAATCAACGCCTTTCAAGACAACAATAATGTTTTCTATCTAAGGACTTATGGCGCAGTCTGAGTTTTATCTAATTTTGACTTTCAATCTCGACTATAGTTATTTCAAATGTCTTAATGTTCGTGTTTGACTACTTTAATTACAAAAAGCTTTCTTTAGTTACAACAAATTGTCAACTATAATACAAAGGGCGTTGACTGTAGATACATTTGAAAATGTTAATAACCCACTATTTTAAAAGAATAGTTTGAAAATTGATATTAATAAAACTGTTTTTTTTTTGTGACATTACTTTATAAAATATTTTGCAAAATGACAATCAAACACATAAAAAAATAAATGCCAAACAAATGATAAAACTTGGAATGTTATATTTCAAAATATTGATTATATAAAGGTTATTTTTAAAATAATCCCTTACTTTATGAATTCTTTTTTCGGGACAAACTTACCCTTTTCACGTTTTGTTTTTCTATTTTAAATTTATAAATGATCTCTAAATAATATTTCAACAAAAAACAAATTACAAAACTTGAAATGTTATATTTCAGATTTTGGTTCTGCATATATATAATTTTTAATTTTTTGCATATATATAATTTAAATTTTTTTTACTAAATACTTGTTTATAATAGAAATATATTTAATAAAATTCATATCGTATACTAATATTTTGATTTCATAGAATTATGAATCAAAAGCTCAATTTCACAAATTTGACAATTGTTTTAAGAAACTGCATTCAATGATTTTATTATGAGACATATAATAAATAATCGCGTTGTAATTATTTATCTAAAGATTTTTACCTTAGCAATTAAACTCAGATGTTTTTCATAAACTTTTGGTAAAATTTTATGTAATTAACTTTTGTCCCCTTAATAAAATTCCTAGATTCGCTGTACCGAGTCATTTCCAAAAGAGAAAGAGTTGATTTACCAACTGGTTTAAGCTTGTAGTAGCTCAACAAACCTGATTTTTAAATCTACAAAGATTTACCATCCAATCACGTAACTTTATTAAAAATAATCTTATATTGAGTTCTATATATGAAATGATGATAAAATAATCTGTATAATTATTCAAATCAAAATTTCAAATTAAACAATTATTACATTTTGTAAACAAATTTACTCACATTTTTTAATACAAAAATTAAAATGTTATTTAAGATAAGTCGAATGCGTCGACAAACGCTATTGTCGGTTGGGCAGCCTTGTTAAACAAATTAATAAACAAATTAATGCTCGAATAGTTAACTATTAAGGCGAAATTTATCTATAAAACAGACGCCTCCGTTACTTGAGATATCCACTCGCGCGATCAAACCCACACAAATTTCAGTTTTGGCAGAGGTGTTATCTCGTCTTAGAACGTTCGTCGAAATATTGAACTGGGTTCCAAGGATTGATTCAAGCATCGAAATGCAAGAATTGTATAGGAAAAAGATGTGGATGTTTTCCAACTGATGACTCTGTGATTTCTTCTTCCCGGGTCCAAATTGTTCTTCTCTGCCTTGTTCACCGCCACTTCAAGAAAATTATGTCCATTCCATTGCATACTGCGCCCATATCTTCTGTTGACACTCTAAGGATTCGCTCTAAAATGCTCTCTTTCTGGTTTGCTCTGGCCACTCGCCCTCCTGGTCTTGACCCGTAGATTTATTTACATTATTATTGTTTCGGACTGCTCACATACGCTCAGAATCTTTTATATATATATTCGTATGCGTTAGTGATTTGCAGGTATGATTTAAGGTTAATCAAATATTGGATTTTAGTTTCATAAAAATAAAACCGCTTTTGACTGGCAACCGAGATTTCTTGTTTTTGTTTCCTGAAGCACAGATAGTTCTACTGGTGATTTTGCACAAAAAGCATTTGTTTTTATTGCTCGTGCTTTGTGGTCATTTTTCTGGAAACAAGAGCTTACAAGTTTTTAAAGAAAATTGTGTTTCTTGAAGGATAGATCGCCTTTTCACCTGCACACTGATCCTTGATTAAATTAATATTTTTGATTATTCTGGGATTGGATTGGATTGATGATGAATCCATTAAACTTAAATTAGAGTGGGATAGTGGGGATTTTAATCAGTCAATTATCCGAACTTCAAGTTGGTTTAAAGGAAATTGTGCAAGCGGATCAATGCCGGTTGTGCGATCATTAGTATTGGATGGTGAGAAGGGGGAGTTGGTGAATTCTTTAGGGAGAGTGGGGAAGAATAATGGAGTCTCCGAGGCAAAAACTATGGCTGCTTTAAAGAACCACAGAGAGGCAGAGAAGAGGAGAAGAGACAAAATCAATGCACATCTGGCCACCTTTCGAGGTCTGGTACCTAGCAATGAAAAGGTTTGCCATGTTTTTGCCAAGTAATAATCATGTACAATTATATTCTGTCATTCTTTTTCGAAATTAGCTAGTAATTTTGGGATACTATTATAACACTTCATTTTTCAATTCGCTTCTGGTGTTGTATATCACATAAACCAGTGAGAATGTGTGGATACTGAAGCTCTTTGACTCTTTCCAGTAGATTTTTTTTGAATGACTTTGGTATCCAATTGGTAAAAAAGTGGATGGTTGGGTGTCGTTTCAATGTTTTGATTGCATTTGTTAGTAAGCGACTTCAACTATCGGTTTCTCTTATTGGTGCTTTGTTTGGTCTGGTTATCACTATGCTGACAATTTGAAGTTTGTAACTTAACAGTTGACTAAAAAAGAGCAATTTATGGGACAAGCTTGCTTCTTCTTGCTGATTGGCTTGACTGGATTGTAGGAAAACTATGCCATGGAGTTTGTGTTCCGTGTATCAACGTTGCTCTCTCACCTTCTTTCTGCCTGTGCTTCCATCTGTATTATTCGTGGCTATTATGTGATTTTGCGAATTAATCTACTTGGAAAATGTTCTCTTTGCCATTGAAAAACTGAGTGTTCAGCTTGTTATTTCTATGATATGGTTCGTCTCATATGTAATTTTAGCCTTCATGTGTGTGCTTGCTGCTCTTAGCATTTTGAAAACTGACACTTGGTGAGAGTTATGATGGGAACTTTTTTTGGTATAAAAATTAACAAAGTAAAAGTCTATTCATTAACAAAATGTCAACATACTCTTTATTATTATTTAATTTGAGGAAGTGGTGGCAGATCAACCAACTATAATGTTTATTATCAAATCGTTGTCTTTTCATGCATATGTTTTAGTATTACATCATTGTCGAAAGTCAAACTAGTGACCCTTTTGCAACTCTATTTGGATGTGACTGCGGAAGATATTGATTGGAAGGTATGATGCCACCAAGCTGATGTGCTATTAAAGTTAACTAATTTATCCCATGGGTCATATTCCGATTGTTGTAGTAGAATCTATGTTTGTATATTGGTGCTGTGAATTATTTTGTGGTTCAATTGCTATCTTATCTTGTCATGGTTGTAAAATTTGACTTCAGAATCAGAATCTATGTTTGTATATTGGTGCTGTGAATTAAATGCAAATGAAAAAAAACACTGATTGTTTAATTTGTGACCTGGTTATCGTGAAGTCATTCTAGTTTGTTATTTGTCTTCTTAGACTTATATCTGATTTGACTTTATTATTGTACTGACACCAGCTCAGGCATTATGTTGGGATATTAAAGAAATTGGCATTGTTTAGTGTTTATGTTTTAGTATAAACTTTGGAATTCTTTCTTGAATTTTTGGTCGTGCAGAGCGTAAGATATTCAATAATCTTTGAAGTTGTATCTCAGTTTAAAGAAATACTTGAGTTGCAAATGATAATGTAAAAAAAACATGAAAAGTCTAGATGATGTCTCTGATATCTACTTCCCCATTATTTGAGATCCATTCCAACCTACTTGATTTGCGTCAAATCTTCTTTCAGAAGAATCTGAAGCATAAATTCAAATTTCTGTCACTGGAACTATTCAATTTATATTCTCATTTTCATTCCTGTGATTTTCCTCATCAATGGCTTTCCAACAATATTTCTCCGTATTTTCATTGGGGAGCTACAATTGCTTCTACTGTCCACTTTGGCTATCTATGTAGCATAGCTATCAGAACATGTTGTTTGAGTTGCTGTCGCAAAGCAAGAGACTAGCGAATAAGCAGACGCACTTGGCTTTGTTGCTCAGGGGGAGTCTGGACTAGTTTTTTAATTCGATGCACTATTAGCATATAATTTTTTTTTTAGAAAACTCGAATTTCTAATCTTTTTCTCTTAATACATATTTTGACAGATGGATAAAGCTGCTCTACTCGCTGAAGTCATCAACCAAGTGAAACACTTGAAGAATACTGCAACACAAGCCAGTGAAGGCTTACACCTTCCAATGGACACGGATGAAGTAAATATCGAGAAACTTGAGGGAAGTGACGGATCATTCTTGCTGAGGGCTTCTCTTTGCTGTGAGTACAGGCCTGATCTCTTGTCTGATTTAAGACAAGCTATCAAGAATCTTCCGGTCCATTTAACAAGAAGTGAGATTTCAAGTCTGGGAGGTCGTGTAAAGACCGTGTTCTTGCTTGCTATTACCAGAGAAGATAGCACTAACAGTGCTGAAAATCGAGAACTGATTACAAATTCTGTTCGTTCAACTTTGAGCAACATTCTTGATAAGGTATCGGCTTCAGCAGAATATGCGCAACAGTTGGTATTTCCTCAGAAGAGGCAAAGGGTTTCTTACTTGGATTCTGCATGCTCCTCATGAGAGGTTCTACTGTATTATCTGTTCTTGTCATTGTGAAAGTATAATCTCGATGGTTGATGCTGTTGAATGCATCATGATTGCCATATACTGGCTTGATAATGTTGTGAAAGATTATGCAGAATTTTCATATTTCTAGACTTGTTTATGTATAAATAATAGTCCGTTCATGCGATAATGGAAATAATTGAAGTTGGTGTTCTTGCGTTGCTCGGTTGAGTATTCATGTAATTATTGGGCTTGTAATCATTTTTTTTTTTTTGAACAGAAAATAACATTATATTAGTTCGAAAATGCAATTACAAGGGACAGTAAACCCAAGCAGTGGAGGGATAACATGACAAACGAAGGGATAACGTGACAAACATGAAACAACTGCATAATCGGTTGTGTTTGAATTGATGGATTGCATTTGAATTGAAGAATTTGATTTGAGAATGAATTTAAAACTTGGATTTGACGTCAAGGTAACATAGGAAGAAATAATTCGGATGTGTAGGAGTGCGTAGATGACCGAGCGCTCCCGGAGTAGCTAAAAGGTGAACCGTGTAACCAAAGTCGCGATTAGAATAAAAGGAAATTCAATGGGATTGTATTCATTTCCTAGAGGTCCTGGTTCTACTCCAGCTTGAGATAAGACCTTTGGTCATTTCATATCTCATTTATCTTTACCATCAATCTGATTCGATGCTTATTATAAGATGAATCAGATTAACTGACTCCACTGGCTCCTTCTCTGCCTTCAAAAAATGATACATATCTTATGTGCATTTCAAATCCATGGCACCATTATATTTACATAAATTAGTAAATTGTGGATTTGAAATAACCAAAATAAATTTATCAAGACAACTAAATGGATTTGAAATCAAAGATTTGAAATGCATAGCTTCAAATCTCCCAATTTAAATACACACTTAGGGTCCATTTGAATTGAAGGATTTGAAGTCATGAATTTTGAATCCATAATTTCAAATCCATTTGATTGTTTAGATGAATTTAGGGCAAAGTTCAGGCCTGTACCTTATACTGAAACTTTATTCATCATGGTACAGGAAAAAAACTTGCAATCATTTAAGTTCACTTTAGGTTAAAATGACAAAAGTGTCATTAATAAGAAAATGCGGCAATCTCAAAAAATTTCAATATCTTCCTTTCAGCATTTCGTTCGAGCTCTCCCCTTTACCACTGCGATTCAAATCTCCTCGTAAATCTCTCTTGCCAGTTACAATTTCTTACAGTTGGTTTTTCTCTTCATCTCTTCGATTTTCAGTTCCATCACTTCGTTTCAGATTTTTTTTCAATTCTGGTATGTGTGTGTGTTTTTGTGTAAGTGTATATATTTATAATGTTTGTTGGATTTTGAGGTTTTTTAGTTATTGCTCCCAAACTTGCTGATTCAATAGCATCAAAGTCAAATTGAAAGCATAACATAAATATCAAAATACTCACCAAAATGGAATTATTCCAAGTAACGATCAAAATCCTAAACAAATCATCGTCAGTCACGTATTGTAGGAATCACCTTCCTGGGAAACACAATCAGGAAATTAAGGTAATCTCCCAGAATAAAAAAAGAAAAACAAAACGTGATACCTTGACAGAAACGAATAGATCGCAATATATATAATGATAAAAAATCATAGTTTGTTTTTCTTTTTCTTCCATTCGTGGACATAAGTGCAAATAACGGAGCTCTAATCCCATCTAAATGGCAAATAATTCATGTTGGAGCTAGCAAATAGTTCATGTTGGAGCCAAATTTCATATTAAAATGATAGGGCAACAAATTTCTATTATTAAAAGAGAATGATACTCTGTAAAGGACATCTTAATTAAATAATAATTCAAGTTCTTTTTATTTCAACTTTACCAAGAACAACTAAAGTTTTCCCCTTACCAGAGGATTTTCTTCCAGGAGAAATCTTTTGACATGATATCATAAAAGTAGTACAACTTGATAAATAAATCGAATTCAATAAGAGTACCACACAACTAAAGTATATTCACAATTTACAGCTCATCAATAGGGCATGATTTTCAGGATTAATATTATCCAAGAATACTCTCTTATGTTCAGCTTCTGCTGTTCGACTTGAGGATTCTTTGCCAGGACCTTGCGCATGTCAGCTACAATGTTCTGTATAAAAGAGGAATAAAACAATATGTTAAGGATCAAGTGGAAGACAACCAACTCAATTTTTTCACACATTCTAGAATTATCACCGATGAAGATTCTCACACTAATTTTGTTGACATCTAAATGACTGAGGGCCAGGTGGGTTTTAATACGCCAATGAGTTTTTTGACTGAAATTTCTCACAACATTGATAGTGAACTTGTGGTTCGGAATGTGAATAGCCTCACAGTCTTCACCTCTCACAATAGTTGGCGACCACCATCCCACATGCTGCAACGCGAAAATACAAAAATATCAATAATGAAAAAAGTATATATGAAAGTATTACACTCGAGGGCACTGTTAAGGCAAGAAGCATAGAGGATTTCAAAAGTCTGCGAAAAAATATTGCTCATCTTCATCCCACGGTGTAGTGTAAACATTGTAACAATAAGAAATATAAATGACGATGAGAATCAGACGGAATCAACACATATATATTACATTCAAAGCCACTATGCTGCAAATATTTGCAGTGTCCATATTCATCATTGGGGTGAATTAGAGACCAAGATATTCCAAAATTCTAAAATCCCAAAATCTATACAGTACCAGAAACAGATTTTCAAGAAATTTCAATATTTTTGATGTTTTTTTCTGATGCAATGACCGAAAAAAGTGATAGGGGTTAAAAATTATAGCAAAGATGGACTAAAAACATAAACAATTCCATAACAATAAAAAAAAACCAAAAAGGAAAAAAAAGGAATCAGGGCAAAGCAATAAAACATTAGAGACCAAAAAGGCACTCTCATACCAGTATCAAAACCCATAAAAACAAAACACTTTTAGATGGCACTGCATTTTAAATCTACTACTGTGGAAAGCAAGCTATACAGTAAAACGATAGAAGCTTGAACTCCAACCTCAATAAAATCGGAAACTTGATTCTAATAGCCAGTTTTGGAGCTCCTCTAAACCTGGATACACAGTCAAGAAATTATTTTCCAATGGATTATTTTTTGCTTATGCATAAACTCAATTGGAGCTGCATAATATTATCAGAGGAATGAAAGCAGACAATTACCTAGATATTTACTGTAGTCCAAAATATGAGGGGTTTCTGTATGATAGTCAGCAGCCATCTCACAGAAATGATTCGTCAGATCGAAGGCTACGGGGTTGTAACTTGCATATTCATAATCCTATATGCCACCGTTTGAAAAGTCCAATAGCTCTTTTAGATAAATATTTCTGAGAAAACAGAATTAACCATTTGAAACAACTATGATTTCAAAATCTAGACATCTTGTTGCACAAAACAAAGCATAATTTCATGAAACTGAATAGATAATCACATAAATTGATACAACTATACAGAAGTATGCAGAAGACTTTGTTCAATCATCTTATGGTATACCAAGGACTCACAGTTCACTTATTGAAAATAAAAAAGTTAGCATTAAACTATGGTTGCTCAATTTGTTCCTTACCAAAAGAATTTCAGAAACATTCCTTGAATATGAGGAAAGTCCTCGTTTAATACATGCAAAGTAGTTAAAGAGCCTTGGAAAACCCATCAAACAGGGAACAGTAAACATTCAAGTGCTGAAATAGTGATAGGAAAAAACAAATACTCTTGATTCATCTGGCATTTCAATCAACCCATTGTCCTCGACATTTTCCAATGAACCTACATTGCGAGAACATATCAAAACTTCCAAAACAAAATAAGATATCATAAGTGTATTCAATAATTTGAACTGCAACCAAATTAATGTGATTGAATTGAGAACCATAGCACATACAGTTAACAAACTTGAAAGCCACCCAGACAACATGGAATGAAATTCAGTTTAAACTCCAAGTATCATGGAAGACAACAAATTAAAACAACCTGGTTTCCCAAAAGGAAAAAACATGATAAAAAAATTAAGTTTTGTCATGGAGATCGGAATGGTGCTCTCTCTCTCGGAATGATCTGTAGTAAACATGGACCAGACAATTCAAATTGGTAAATCAGGTTTCCAATCTAAAAGATCAGTGACATTCATATTGTGATCATTTTCGATATATGAATGGTTTATAATGTAAAAAAACATAATCTTTGATTCATTTGTAAAAAAAAATCAATCCACATTGTTGATTTTCAGAAGTATTATTTCCCATTTACATAATCAGAAGTAATTGTTGTATCATCGTCAATGTTTGTGGAATTAGGTTGTGGTCACCTGCAAATAAAGATAATTTACATTAGTGTTATAAATAGTGATAAAACAAGCTTTTTATTATTAAGTCAAAGATCACAATGTCTCACATTTTTATGGACCATTATTTGGCAAAAGAACATCATTGTAAACAACATTTTTAGTATAAACACCGGATCGTCGCTCTAATTTGCCATCTTTACCAAGATTTTTGTGCATTGCGGTGATACTCCTCTTGAAAGTGCCACATAAAGTTGGTCATGACTAAATACATGATTGCGTAGAAATATGCCGGCATTTGGTATTGTCTGCCCTTGTGCCTTGTTTATTGTGAGAGCAAAACTCAATCTTATTGGGAATTGTTTGCGTGTCAACTCAAATGGCAATCCAGAATCATCTTCACTTTTCAAAGGCATTCGATTCAAAAAATATCTTATACCTTTGTGAGGTCCAGTTGTGATTTCTGAATCTATGAAGTTATTTCCTAGATTGCTACATATTAAACGCATCCCATTACATAAACCAAGTTCGGGTGCAACATTTCACAATAGCATAATAGGTCAACCAATTTTTAATAAAATTCTATGTGGTGGCAAACCACTTGGAGTAAGAGAGTTCAAAAATTCTTCTTGGAACAGTGGTTTTTGTCTTCTTCCACAGAATCCCAAGATGTGTACTCTCTTTCTTTACCAGGAAATATTGAAATGAGGATCCCATTGATTTTGTCAACATCAACATTCTTGGGTGTAAGAATGGCTCTATCAACCATATAGTTTGCATCATTCACATGTTCCGTCATTCTTGGAAAAATCGAATCTAAACTGCTAAATTGATAGTTCACCTTCCCAAAGTATGATCATCGATTCTGGTAGTTTTATAAAATCACCATTTACTTATGGTTGCAGACCATCACCAATGTGTAGAAATAATTGCGAGAAATCAATATCTTGTGCATCTCTCATATTTTGTCGAAGGTTAATAATATTGACAAAATTCCAAAATGTCGATCTCGAAATGTTTGCAGCAATTTGATCCCGTATCGATCCTCGTTTAACAACCGGCAACACTTGGCGAAAGCCTCCACCAAAAATCATAGGTTTTCCTCCAAAAGGCAATGTGCTGAGGTGGCTAATATTGATCGAGTATTAAAAAAATTTCAGTTCCACCGGACCACCGATGAAGAAAAGTTTTGAATGATTGCACGTAACAATTTGAATGATTGAATCAAATGCCAGCCTTTGTTCAGAATTCAAAGATTGAGCAGAGATCAAATCTTCATCTGCAATTGGAATAAAAAGCTCGTCCTCATTGTTGTGATAATTATAAACATGTACGGCTACTCTTGATTTCATGGATATGATAAGTGAATGATTAATAATAAGAGTGATATATAAATGATAAATAATTTAGTGTGATAATGTATATCATGTTTGGGTTGTATGATTACAAATTGAATTATATTGCAATTGTGTTTGGTATATGTGATTGTGTGAGGATTATATTTATACATATGATGAAATTCCTAAACTACCCCTAAAATATCTAACATCATTTTCTTGGTTTTATTTCATTCCATCCGCTTGATTTTGTTTCCGGGTTTGTACGTGATATTATAGCTCGTTTCTTGTTCAAATTTGTTGTACATGAATAATTGTTCGAACGAAGCTCAAGCACACAATTTTCACAAACAGATCTCATGTCTATGCAAAACTGTCTCGATTATTCACAAGCAATGCACCACTTTGAAATTAAAATTCGGCTCCCATTTAAATATTTTCATGACAACACCAGCCACAGTCCAGATCTGGGAACACCAAAGGTAACTGAAATATCGTGAAAAAGATGAATAAGAATGACTCCAGCTTTGAGCGATCCGATAGAACATGAAATTTGTTTGCTGGAAATGCTTTTCTCACGTCATCAAGCTTGGAAGTGAGACATTGTTGGCTAAGGTTGGAGGTTCTAGCCGTGAGGATGGGCGGAAGTGGTGAAGATTTGTTTGGTTGAAGGGGAAAAGTGGGGCGGCGGCATCAGATGTTGAGGGCGGTGTGACGCCACCGAAGAGGAGGAATAAGCCGCCGAAAAAGATAAGCTTGAATACATCTGCTTCATTTCCGATGGTTAGTTTTGTTCCAACTCAGGTGAATTTCGTTTGCGCAGGCAGGTAAGAGAGAACAAATACGATGGCGACTGCAAGTTAACAGAAATTAAATGAAAAGTTTAGCAGGGTTTATATAATAAGAAGGGTAAATGTGTAAAATAGTTTCTCATCTTTATTACTGTACATGCATTGATTGGACAGCACACCAAATTATAGGGATGCTTCCTCCCATGTTTTCGAAAAATAATCACGGGCTTTTTCATCTTTTTGGGCTTTCTAAACCATGAGAAGAACAAAGGATGACTCTTGATAATTTATTAAATCCACCCTTATCATGTGAGCCAAACACACCCTACATGTATGTAATTTTACCAATCTCTTGTGATATGGGCTCACAACTATTTTAGCAAGAATAAACCATGAAAGCCGTCCAAAATTTAGACTGCGTTTGGTTATCGTGATAGGATAAATTATATATATATATTAAAAAGTGGATAATGAGTTGATAAGTAAACTGATAGATAAGCTATATTGTGTTTGGTTCATATGATTAGTAAAATATGATAGGCAATATTGTGTTTGGTGTACTTGATAATATGTGGTACATATTAATTTTATTCGTAAAATAACAAGAATATCCTTGAGTATGTTTTCATCTATTTCTATTATTTTAAATATTTAATTTAATTTAATCAAATTAAATATATATATTTAATTTAACTATTAATAAAATTTTATAATGAATTAAATAATATGTATAAATAAATATATTATAAATGTTATAACAAATAATACAAAAATAATTTGAAAAAATAAAAAACAACACATGGAAGTAAAAATAAATATTTTCTCATGATAGAAAAACATTATATTTCTGATTTATAAAGGAAAATGCTATAAGAGTTAAATTACCAAAGCATTGGGAATCAACATTGAACATGCAGCATCAAGATATTCAAAAGAGTCCGAAATATATTGCGACACTACAAGAATCATGCAATGGATAATTCAATCCTTTTATAAACTAACTATTTTTTACTTTGACAATACCCAAAACAACAATAATAAATTACCAATAAACATTAACAACTAAGAAGCACCAAAGTCGCACCAAACATGAAAAATATTATCATGTCAATTAAACTTCATGTAGCAACAAGACCAGGAAGAAAGAAATTTTTCTGCACCCCATGACCCCTATGGACACAATATGCCGGTTTCAGTAGAATACCAATACGTGTTTTCCAACTCACTCTTGAAACACCAAGAGCCTCAGCAGTTCTAGGGTACAGATGAGCATGCAAATTTGCATCCAGGATCAATGCAAATGCTAATCGAAGGAATCGGTAAAAGCCAATGGAATAATGCGTGAAGGAATGAACAAGCCTCGCTTAACCTGCATCAAGTCCAGCTGAGATAATTATCATTTCAGGATTGAATTCCTTACAACAGACATCAATATATGATCCCAAACAACAAGATAGTCAGCATCTACACAAACCCAGATTTGATGCATTATAAAATTGCGAACATAGTAAATTTTAACACAATCAAAGGTCCAAATCTATAAACAATTGTTATGTCCTTTCTCAATTCTCACATATGTTAGATACATTCTCTTGCCTCTCTAATGCACGAGCTACACAATAAAAGAATCTTGGATTATTTCTTTTAAGGTTAATGACAAGAGGCATACCTATATATGCAGCAAGGCAAGCAACCTCCGATGAGCCATCATTGAAATAAAGGAGTTAAATTTGCAGCCTCCGATGAGCCATTAAGCAGCAAACGTTGATACAATATTTATTTATTAAGCACAAAAACATTGACTTCATTGCAGAGGCCAAATATAGCACCACTAAAAATCAATAAACAAATTCCTCCAAAACATAGCAATCTTACATATTTAGTAAAGTAGAGCAGCAAAATAATACCAAAAGTAAAGCATTTGTCTGTTTTACTCATTTTGCTTTCAAATTTTTGAGTTTCTAACTGTACATGAAAAAGGTGAAATAGGGTAGGTGAGGTGGGAATTTAGAGAAACAAGAAAGTCTAGATGAGAAAAAAATATGACACAAACTAATTTAATGTTACCAGCCACATATTCACTAAAAAGGCCTAGAACCAAAAATCGAAAGGAAAAAAACAGCAATCAGCAAATCAGCATTATGTTGCAGACAACAGAATTTCTGTTGCCTCACAAAACATCATCTAACTCACAATATAAGAAACACTCTACTTTGGAGAAATGCTCAAGAATCAATTTCCACAAAATGCCATAAATTACTCTTTCAACTCCATTTTGGATAAATCGCCAACTACTCGAAGAAAAAAAAACAAACAAACAAAAAAAGTAGGAATAGCGTTCGTACAAACCATCTCAGAATTCCATAACGCAGCTTAATCACTTAGAAACATACAAATAAAATAAATAAAGACATCTAACGAAATGGGCTACAAAAATCACATTTGATAAATTCTAGAGGAATTTAGCTTGTCCCAAATGACACGAATGCAATTTAGGTTTCTGGATGGTACTCATCATCTGGGTTCTCGTTTTTGCACATTATGTCGACAAGAAATACCACCAATCGCCACTGTCACCCCGGTCAGTTTTGCCACCGCCCTCACTGCTCTACCACATATACTCACTTTTGGAAAACAACTTAAAATAATGAAATCGAATAGGTTAATAAAAACTCAACCCTGAGGTTTTGTTTGAGGTCAAATCGGTAAAATTACCTTCTTATCTCAATCATTGTTCAAATGGAGTTACATAATCCTTCACCTGAGTAAGGATATCGTTTCAAGCTTTTTCAAGCTTGAACAGTGGCTAATAACGGGCCTTCGGGAAAAAGCTTTATTGCTTGTCAAACCAACCAAACATGGGATAAACTCATTTTCCTACCCTAAACATGCGAACCAAACGCTGCCTTATAGTATAGATTCAAAAAAGTAAGCAAATATTTAAAAAATACTATAGATGCACAATAAAACTGTATACATTAATACAATATTTAAAAATGGTTTGTATGCCAATCTTTTAACCAAATTTAGAGAAGACCATAAAATCTTAATAAGATTTGCCTTGATTTTGTAGAAGAGCATTTGCCACAAAATGATTCAAAAACCAAGAACATGCCTTGAATAGAATTTGCCTTCATCAATTGGGCACAATCTTGCAAATACACCTTCAGAAATGGTTTTGATAGTCTAACTGTTGTGCAATCTCAAATAAACATGGGCTGAAGACATTTTATCCTCATGGAACCTACAGATACAATCCCCATGAAGACAGCAAAAAAATAAATCATTCACAACTAGGTGTAAAATGCTTATATCTATGCACAAACCGAAGCAGACATCAATGTGTCAGGCAAACCCTTCATAAATCAGCAAAGACCTAACCGAAGGCCATAGTAATTTGATGCCTACCGATAATAATTGTCATTTTTTTGTGTCAAGACTATATAATCAAATTTGGTTTTCAGTCTATATTTTCGCAAATTCGTCTAAAGAGTGCCAACACATAAGTCCCCCGAAACCAAAAAATGATGAATTTGCTCCTAAACCAAAAAATATGGGTTTCCAAAACTTTATTTTCAGTATCTAAATACTTGGAATTTAGGTGGGAAAAACATAAAATTTGTCCATCAATCGGAGAAGAGAAATTATAGAATTTTAAATTTCCTATAATTGATAGAATTTGAGTATGAAAAACTATACCTGTAGAGAGACTGAGGGAGGAGGTGTTTCTTTCATCGCAAGGGAACGAATTCATGCTGGGGTCTTTACGAAATCATGACAAAATAAACAAATTGTAAAGGAGAAACAATACATGAAGAAGTAGAAGTTGGGTGATTTTGAAGTAGAAGTTAGGGAGCAGCGGAGCAATCAACAGATCCTCTGCTTCTTGTCATGCGAAGAATATGTCTTGATGTATTCTCGAGGATGTAAAATAGAACTGTTACGAGTATCTCTTGTTCCGATTGAGTTTCGCTTTCATAGGACGATTTTCTTCGTAATCGTGAAAAGGATAAAAAGGGAATAAAATGGTATGCAATGAAAGGAAATCGGTTTCAAATGCTATTCGATAATTTTGATAATTCATTTTGACGTTTTTGCCCCCTTGGTAATACACATCAAAGTTATTTTGTTTGGGCAACATAGTAATATGACATTGATTCACTTTTTACGGACCAATGTAGTTTTTATAAGGTGTTTAGATATTATAATTATAATATAGTAAAGAAGAGAAAATTGTAGGTTGGGAAATCTGCTGCAAGTTTCCAATTAGGTTTAAATGTGGGGAGAGGAGAAAACTGTTCCGAATATCTTTTGTTCTCGCATTCTCTTGTTTCTGTGGGGAGAAGAGAAAACTGTAGGTTGGGAAATCTGCTGCAAGTTTCCGATTATGTTTAAATGTGAGGAGAGGAGAAAACTGTTCAAAGTATCACTTGTTCTCGCCTTCTCTTCTATTATCAAAAGTTGAAGGGAAAAAAATTCAAAACCGTTCAAATCTTAAATCCATAACCCAAAAAGGATAATGGATCACAATTCTCTTCTCGACTGTAAGGTGAAGGGATGTGCCGCTACTGATGAAGATAAATCAACTGTAGAGGATGTCATGCAAACAATAGATGAATTAAGGTTGTTCTGGTACTGCTGTTCTTCCATTATAATGTTATTGATTTGATGAAATAGTCTACTACTGTAATATGATTTTTGGTTCGATTAGATCCTAATTTGTTGACTCATGTCATCTTGATATTGTTTTTCTTCCATTTTAATGGTTATCATTGTGATCAAAATACTATTTTTGTAAACTGATCTTCGGTTAGATTATGACATTATTGAATTTGGGTTTTGTGGAGTGATGCAGAAAATAGATTCAATTTTTTTTATAATTTTCTCCAAAACAGAACTCAATACTCTACTCATTATTATTTGATAAAAGATGTGGATTTCAATTTTCAAAATGTCTTTGATGAATATGATTGTCCATGCCATTATTCTATTCAACAATATATTCTATCATTCTATTTTTTTCATAAGTCATTCGTTTTTTTAACCACGAAATTATTTGTTGAATACTTGTGAAATTTAGGGGTATATGATTAAGTATTTTGGATAGATTGTTTTTATCTTTGTGTTAAATGTTATGGATTAGTTTTGTTCCACAGAGAATCTCTGTTGCATTCTTAAGATTAACTTATAGTAATGTAATATTTTTGGGCATATAGAAAGTTCATTGACTTTGTTAATATTTGATTTTATGTTAATGATGCATGATCTATTGTGGATTCCAATACGCCCCCACCCACACCCCACACTTCTATTACATTAATAATATGACAAGGAAAAAAAATTCTAATTCTAAGCATGATGCTCTAAGAAGAAAACAAGATAATTTTTTGAATAAATCTCCATAGCTTCATCCTGGTTTCAAAATTCAAGAGATGGCATCAAGAAAGGGTATCGGAACAATAAAATGTACTGAGTGCCCTCGGAGTTTTACGTCGTTGAGGGTCGTATGTGGACACATGCGCTCTCACCCGGAACGAAGTTGGAGGGGAATGAACCCGCCGCCTAAAGATTCGACAACCCATAAAGCAAGAGGATTTGATTTGATGTTTGATGAAGATAAAGATGCGTTGGCGGAGGCGGAGGAATGACGTGTTGATGAGAACTCCGAGTATGATGTTCTCAACAGAAAACATGACAATGCGAAGAGAGAATTATTTGAAACAATCTCCAGAATGTCATCCTGGTTTCAAAATTCGAGAGATGGCATCAAGAAATGGTGTCATGGGGAAAATAGTTGAGTGAAGGATAAAGATGATGACTTTACTGAAAATGGACAGACTGTAGAGATTTGTATAATTGACCAACGAGAAAAGCTCAAGGAAACAGATGAATACAAAATAGTTATAGAGGAAGAGAAAACTGTAGGTTGGGAAATATGCTACAAGTTTCAGAGTATGTTAAAATGTGGGGAGATGAGAAAACTGTTCCGAGTATCTCTTGTTATCGCCATCTCTTCTTCTCTTGTTCCTATTGAGTTTCGCTTTCATGGGACGGTTTTCTTCGTAATCGTGAAAAGGATGAAAATGGAATAAAATGGTAGGCAAAGAGAGGATATCTGTTTCAAGAGAAGAAGAGAATGCGAGAACAAGAGATACTCGGAACAGTTTTCTCCTCTCCCCACATTTAAACATACTCGGAAAAGCATTAGATTTCCCAACCTACTGTTTTCTCTTCTCCCCACAGGAACAAGAGAAGAAGAGAATGCGAGAACAAAAGATACTCGGAACAGTTTTCTCCTCTTCCCACATTTAAACATACTCGGAAACTTACAGGAGATTTCTCAACCTACAGTTTTCTCTTTCTCCATATAGCTCTTTTGTATTCATCTGTTTCCTTGAGCTTTTCTCGTTGGCCAATTATACAAATCTCCACAATCAGTCCATTTTCAATAAAGTCAGCATCTTTATCCTCTACTCCACTATGTTCCCCATGACACCTTTTCTTTATGTCATCTCTTGAATTTTGAAACGATGATGATATTCATGAGATTAATTCGAATAATTCTCTTCTCACATTGTCACGTTTTCTGCTGAGAACATCATACTTTGAGTTATCATCAACACGTCCTCCCTCCGCCTCCGCCACCACATATTTATCTTCATCAAACATCAAATCAAATCCTCTTGCTTTATGGGTTGTCGAATCTTTAGGCGGCTGGTTCATTCCCCTCCAACTTCGTTCCGGGTGAGAGCGCATGTGTCCACATACGACCCTCAACGACGTAAAACTCCAAATGCACTCAGTACATTTTATTGTTCCGATACCCTTTCTTGATGTCATCTCTTGAAGTTTGAAACCAGGATGAAGCTATGGAGATTGATTCAAAAAATTATCTTCTCGACGTTTTCTTCTGAGAACATCATACTCAGAATTAGATTTTTTTTCCTTACTTGTCATGTTCATGTAATAGAAGCGTGAGGTGTGGGTGAGGGCATATTGTATTCCACAATACGATCATGCATCATTAACATAAAAACAAATATTAACAAAGTCAATAAACTTTATATATGCCAAATAATATTACATTAGCAAGGCTATAAGTTAATCTTAATAATACAAAATGCAACAGAGATTCTCAGTGGAGCCAAACCAATCCATAACATTTAACTTAGATAAAAACAATCAATCCAAAATACTTAATCATATACCCCTAAATTTCATAAGCATTCAACAAATAAATTCGTGGTTAAAAAAAGGAATGATTTATGAAAAAAATAGAATGATAGAATATATTGTTGAATAGAATAATGGCATGGACAACCATATTCACCAAAGGCATTTTGAAAATTGAATCCACATCTTTTATCAAATAGTAATGAGTAGAGTATTGAGTTCTTTTTTGGAGAAAAATTACAAAAGAATTTGAATTTATTTTCTGCATAACTCCACAAAACAAAACTCAAATTCAATAATGTTTTAATCTAACCGAAGATCAGTTTACAAAAAACAGTATTTTGATCACAATGGTAACCATTAAAATGTAAGAAAAACAATATCAAGATGACATGAGTCAAAAAACTAGGATATAATCCTACCAAAAATCATATTACAATAATAGACTATTTCATCAAATCAATAACATTATAATGGAAGAACAGCAGCATCAAAACAACCTTAATCAATCTATTGTTTGTGTAGTTGTATATGGGTTGAGCTTATAGCCCCATAGTTATTAAAAGCTCACATAGCGCGCGCTAAAGCTCTAGGCGAAGCGAGGCGCGGGTCTTGCACCTCGCAGCGCCATGCGCCTCGTGTTTTGGCAAAGCGCGCGCTATGTGCGCTATCTGAGCTTTTCAATTAGCCAAGGCGTGCGCTATAGCGCGCCTTTGCTAAGGCTTGAAAATTGGGGCTGACGGGTTATCAAAATACATTGCTAAGGTTGGGCTTTAAATTTAAATTTGGATTTATTAAAAATAAGCCCATGTTAAAGAATATTAGAGTTAAGTTAGATAGTTTTAGGGTTACTGTTACATAAAGTCTTGTTGCATAAACCTTCCAGCCTGTCAACGCCGACCGATAAGCAGGTTGATGTGTTCAAGTGTTTTATTTTTTTTCCTTCAAAATTACATTGCATTATTTCCTTTCCTTTTTTCATCTCAAATTATTATTTATTTTTGGATTGATTCTCCTTTTTTGTTTTATATTTTCTTTTCCTTCAATTTTTACGTGATAAAGTTCGTCAATGAGTTCATCCAATCAAAGTTTGACAAATACTTGAGAATATAACAAAATATAAATTGTAAAGCTATTAATATTGCTAAAGCATACTGTTAATTGTTGCTGATGAGTTTGATTATATTTTATGGATACTTTTGATGTAATAAAAATATATAAGCTATTGCGCTTTACTTTAGTAAAGCATGCGCTTCGCGTCGCGCTATGCGCTATAGCCCCATGACCACTTTGCGCTTTAGTGCGCTATGCGCCTTTAATAACTATGTATAGCTCAATGCCCAATGTGCATCCATTTGGGTTAGGCTTGTGGCCCAAGGCCCAATAGACTTCCATATATGACCCAGAGTCAAAACCCTAAGCTCATATGTGCATCTAGGGTTGGGCTTGTGGCCCAAGACCCATAACGCACATAGGGTTAGGGTTTGGCCCCTATATACAGCGGTCTCCCTCTAAAGAACAAGACACACCAATAAACACTCTCGTTCTTATATCACGACACTTTCATCTTGGAGAATTACCAACGACTCCAAGGACTTAAGGTGTGCAATTATGGTAGATTACTTTACCAACGAGGGGCTATTCAACGATCGAGGCTAGTAAACGAGCGCAACGATCCGAGAAAATCAGACTTCCGCTGCAAACCAACATAATCAGGTATATCGAATACCCGACTCTATTATGCCAGATTTTCCAACAGAGCAATCGAACGCTCAATCTCGCCGATAAATAATTCGTGGTAGCGTATATTTGTTTACGTGATATTTTGTCAGATTATGTAATCGTAATAAACTATCATTCAAATTTCTTGCCAAAATTTTTTTTTCTACCTAAAGAAGCCCGCCTACGTCACTTTGCTGATGCAAATTTATAAATAATAGCAACGAGGCTATCCTGCCAGCGCCTCCATGAGAGGCATACTTGCGTACGGCCGCGACAATGTCATGCGGCGTACTGTCGTCGTTGATATTGCGCCTAAAAGGGGCGAGGCTTCGCAGCCACAAACGGCGGCTTTGTGTAAGACCGCGACGCCTTTTTCGGCGTAACAGAGAAACCGACGCCCATGTTCCCACCCCGTAAATTTTAAAAAAAAAAGGTAATCGGGAAGAAGAAGCCATCGAAGCATACCAGAAATCGCCTGCGAACGGCGAAGTTTACGGATGCAGACCGCAATAATCCTCTGTGTGAGGCGTCGATGCGGAATAAAAACGATCGACTCATCGCCGCGATGAAGGCTTGGAAGTCGACGTTCCTGCTGCAATGATGGTTGATTGCGGCAAAGGCAATCGGCCAGAGAACTGAAGCGGGCGACGGCGGTGGAAATTTTTTTTTTTTGTACAGTTGAAACCCTAAATTCCTAGATTTGTAGTGACGGCTTTTTGTTTCTAGAAAATCTGAAACCATTGTATCGCACCGAGTGAAAGATCTGTTAGGCTCATTTTTTTGTAATTATTGAGCCTATTTTAAATTATTTTTGGGCTCGATATTTGGTTAATCAATGGGCCGAAATAAATAAATAAAATCTCGGGCATGGTTTTTCAATTAATTAAAGGGCAAATTTCGGGCCGCTACCAGAAGGAAAAAGTTTTTTCATTCCAGTCTAGCAAAAAAAATCGATTTCACTAGGTCCATTTCGCAACAAAAAGACAAAATTACCCCACTACTATATGATGTCTCCTTCTTCCTCAAACATGCGGAGACGACATTCTATAAGCCATCGTTGGCAAGAATAAGGAGATCAAGAATAAGGAGATCGGTTTCAGCATCATATCCGTTTAAGTCTCTAGATCTCGCTACAGCGAACATATCGATTCTTTAGAACGGTCCGCACTATTTGTACGAAGCATAAAGAGAAAAAGAACACTCAAAAAAAAAACCAAATCTGTAGATTCTGAGGAGAAGGAGATTGTACTGAAACAGAACTATGTATTTTCTTTACAAAGAAATTCAAAGTTCATGGCAACTAGAGCATAGCGTATGACAGGAAAATAATTTTTTCAAAAAACGGGGTATTCCTGACTTGAAGAATCTATGGCCACATTGTTTCATATCCATGGATTCGACAATAACTTCTGGGATAAATTTGAGGGGAGCAAATGCTTATGTTTGATGCAACGAAATCAGCCAAAAGAAGACTTTATATTGCAATTTGAGTTTTGGAGTTAAATTCGGAATGTGCAACTATATACTGATACAAATTGGAAGGATATATGTGCATGTAGATGTGGTGCCTAAGGATTTTAGATGCACATGTTGGTTTATTGGTTTATGCTGAAGATGAATCACAAACATGTTCTAATGCACTATATGAGTTTATCGCTGCATGTGATTTAGATGCACCGATAGACTCTACCGGTGCATGTAAATCACATGCACCGATAGATTATGCATATTAAACTATCTCATATGTTTCTATCGGTGCATGTAAATCACATGCACCGATAGACACAGATGATACAAGTCCACCGCAGGAAAAAAAAACTACCTCAACGCATGCGTTTGAGTCTATCGGTGCATGTGATTTAGATGCACCGATAGACTCTACCGGTGTTATCTCTACCGGTGCATGTAAATCACTTGAACCGATAGATTATGCATATTAAACAATCTCATATGTTTCTATCGGTGTATGTAAATCACATGCACCGATAGGACACAGATGGTACAAGTCCACCGCAGGAAAAAAAACTACCTCAATGCATGCATATGAGTCTATCGGTGCATGTAATTTACATGTACCGATAGACTCGGTCGGTGCATGAAATTACATGCACTGACAGATTTAGTTGGTGCATGTAAATTAAATAATCAAAATCAAATAAAGTGATTGTAGTTATGGTCAATCAGTTGCTGGATCCATCTTCATCTAATCGACCCTACCCATACATAGTCGCGATCAAGTGGATATTATAATCCACAAATATTGGGTTTTTTGAATCTGCATTAAGAATTTGACAAAAGAGCAAATATCTGGACCAACAAGGCAACAACCCATTTGCCATTTAAATTTGTTTTTGATTTAGATTATATTTGCAGCATTTTGAGATTTTCCATTTGATTGTGAAATTTAAATATTTCTTCATGCGAGCGATGATTACGGGCCTAAACCAAATTGGATTTGAGATTAAGATGAATTGAGTTTGATTTAGTTTCTTGATCATGTAGGCAACATATGTTTCTGTTAATGGATATTTACTTATCGATACCTATTTTGTCGGAACTTGATTCTCGAAACGAAGCTATTTTGTGGCATCTTCGAAGATGAATTGTTCTGTAAAACTGATTTATATCCCGTGCTTCTCTAAATGAGTAATCGGGCAGTGGATTAGGGTTCTTGATAAAAAAAAAAGGGTATGTTTCTCATAATTAATGGACTAATTTGATTATGGTTTCAAAAAATGGACTTAGTTGAAAGAACTTTCTTGTAACATGTATTTAGTTGTTAAGAAAATATTTTGGGTGATTTAGTTGAAAGAACTATTGGGAGTTGGTACATTCTTGTAATTTCCTCTTAATTAGAAGGCTCCGTTTTTTTTAAAAAAAACATGGGCCGATGATGGGTCAACAATCGAAATATGGGCCATCGGAATAACTTTGGGCTAATATGAGGGACTCATAATTTAAGTTAATTGAATTATGTTGGCCTGACCTGTAATTAATTAATTTTAATGGACTCATAACTTGGTTATGTTTGGTTGATGTTAATTTTAATGACCAACGGATCTATTTACGGTAGCACTTTGGCTACTAGACTAAGGGCTCTCACCCTCAATTTTAATTAGTATGTGCTTGACCCAAAGCACTCGATGAGCCAACATATTGATGTGATGAAGGATATGATTCGAGAGCTTCAGAATGTTGGAACTGGGCTCGCAGATGAACAACAAGTCTTGTCAGTCCTTAGGTCGCTACCTGAGCACACTTGGGGAAATGTTAAACTTGTTTTGACCCACAACGAGCAGATTAAAACGTTCGATAGTGTCGCCAGTCATTTGAAAGTTGAGGCTGACCGAAGAGAATCTGAACGTGCCTTATTTGCTGAAAGAAATAATAGAACGCTTAAGGAAATGATGAATGCAATGCTTATAAGTTCGTGCTTCTTTGCTCATTCTCGGAATTTACAGCTTGAAACTTGCAACGAAGAAGATGACCCAGAGAAAAGTTAATTGGTGCATGAAAATTATAAAAAGTAACTGGTGCACGAAAATTATTAATAGTAACTAGTGCACGAAAGATTGAAAATCATTAACTGATTCACGAAAATGAAAATCAGTAACTGATTACTCGCAGAATTAGAGAATCTGAGGTTAAAGAAACTTTGAACAAAATGAAAGCACGAAGAGCAGTTGGTCCTGATGGAATCCCTATTGAAGTATGGAGATGTTTAGGACCGACGGGGATAAAGTGGCTAACATATCTACTTAACAAGATTTGGAGAAGTAACAAAATTCCAAATGAATGGAGAAAGAGTACTCTCACCCCTATCTATAAGAATAAGGGTAACATTCAGAGTTGCACCAACTATCGCGGTATAAAACTCATGTGTCACAAATGAAGCTTTGGGAGAGGATAAATGAATGTCGTTTAAGGAGGGAGGTTAAGATATCGGAGAACCAATTTGGGTTCATGCCAGGACGGTCAACCACAGCTATCCATTTACTTCGTCAACTTGTCGAGCGCTATCGTGAGAGGAGTAAAGATCTGCATATGATCTTTATAGACTTGGAGAAGGCCTACGATAAAGTACCAAGGGATATATTATGGTGGGCTTTGATGAAGAAAAAAGTTCGCATCAAGTATTTCAATATAATCAAGGACATGTACGACGAAGTAGCATCCAATGTGAGAACGTGCAGTGGGGTGACAAGTGAGTTCTCGATCACTATTGGATTGCATCAAGGGTCTGCGTTGAATCCTTTCATGTTCGCCCTAGTGATGGATGAAATAACAAAAGACATACAAATTGAATTACCTTGGAACATACTTTTGCTGATGATGTTGTGTTAATCGACGAGACAATGGCAGGGGTAAATGCCAAATTGGAGTTATGAAGAGAGACTTTGGAATCCAAGTGTTTTAGATTAAGTAGGTATAAAACGGAATATATGGAGTGCAGATTTAGTGGTCGTTTCCTTTCGGGATTCCAGTGTTGTAGCACTCGGTGGTCAAGATGTATCGATGAGCAGCAAGTTTCGATACCTAGGTTCAGTTATCCAAAAGGATGGAGAGATTGACAGCGACGTTAACCACATGATTCAAGTTGGCTTGTTGAAATGGAGAAACGCCACCGGAGTTCTATGCGATCGTAATATCCCGCTGAAATTGAAGGGAAAGTTTTATAGAACCGTCGTTAGACCCGCAATGTTGTATGGTACGGAATGTTGGGCACCCAAGAGGAATCACATTCAAAAGATGAGTGTGACAGAGATGCGTATGCTTCGTTGGATGTGCGGTAAAATCAGAAAAGATAAAATAAGGAATGAAGATATTCGAGCTGAAGTAGGTGTAGCTTGTATAGAAGAGAAGATGCAAGAAAGCCGCTTACGCTGATTTGGTCATGTTCGACGTAGGCCCAGCAGTGCACCTGTGCGTCGAGTGGAGTCCATGGATTTTGGCCAGTTCACGCGAGCGAGAGGACGACCGAAGAAGACATGGCTCGAAGTTATACGCAAAGATTTGGAGTGCAAGGGGATTACAGAAGATATGTTGACTGATATGAGCATTTGGAGAAGACAAACGCATGTGTCCGACCCGACTAATTCTCTTTATTGCTCATGTAGCCTACCCCAATTCATTGGAATTAAAGGCTTACTTCTTGTTGTTGTTGTTGTTGTTGTTGTTGTGTACAGATGCACGAAACATAGAAAAAATATGTGATGCACGAACCATACAATTAAGTAAGTGATGCACGAACCATTTAATTTCGTGCATCAATTATTTTATTTCGTGCACCAGTTTATTTTTTGCAAATTTTGTGCATCAGTTAATTAACACAAAGTTCGTGCAACAATGTTGCATTTTCGTGCATCAGTGTTATATTTTCCTGCACCAATGTTATATTTTCGTGCACCAGTTACTTTTTATAAATTTCCGTGCACCGAAGATTATATTTTGTGCACCAAGGTTATATTTTCGTGCACCAGTTACTCTTTATTATTTTCATACACCAATCACCAATGTTATATTTTCGTGCACCAGTTATTTTTTTATAATTTTTGTGCACCAATTATTTTTTATCGTTTTCGTGCAATAATTACTTTTTATAATTTTTGTGGGGCCCTCAACTCTCACCAGTAATTATCATGCGATAATTAATTAAATTACCATTTTAACTTTGCAGCTGAAAATATTATTTGAAATTTGTTATGAAGCGAGCCCAAAAATTTCATTTAAAAAAATACACTCGATATTATTTTATATAATATCAAAATAGAGTAACATCTAATTTTATAATAGTCGAGGCACCGCAAATCACATAGCATGTTACTCAATAACTAGTTACCTATATCAAGAATTAAAATCTTTCAAATGCAATAAATATTTAACAACAGTTAACGACTTTCAAGTTTTGAAATAATTTGATCTAAAAGATATTTTTCATAATATGGGTATGTATACATATAGAGGTAGACTGGACGACATCAGACTTCAAAACGAAGACGACATGTGCGTACACAGACATAACTTTGAATCCAGTGCAACCCTCCATATTTGTCATCACTTCCTGACCTGATTACCAACCTACACAAAGAAGGTAACCGCCCCCGAGGGGGTGAGTAATAACCCAGTATGAAAAGACCAAGGTAAATGCAACATGCACTATAATGAATGATATGTGGATGCAATGCATGATCAGGGTAACATCCACATGCACGGGAAATCGGAATAACGGTAGTTGCACAATCGGTAAATGCAGCACAACAGCTCGAGCAACAGGTAGGGCTCGACTACATTGCCATAGTTACCACTCCTCCGCTAGTCTACTACCGTGTGCCGGTCATGTTGCCATGGACTACGAACATATTGCGCCTTATCGGCCTGCAACATCTCTCGGGCTAGCCGGAGCTCCGTATCATCCCAACAACACCTCGATCCACACACAATATGAAAACGGTCACCAAATAGGATCAAGGCTCAATATGCAATGTAATGTGGTGTCAAGCATCGATGCTACATATATACCGAAAATATATGTGTGTGAAATAGGTTTTATTTTTCTTACATCGATGTTTATGTAATGCCACAATTAAACAATGTAAACAGATAAATGCCACATAAAGCACGTTCAACAAATATCAAACACTACGGGTACCTGTTGTATATTATCCGATCGTAACATACCTTTAAATTTACAATTCGATGCACAACCGATTATTATTCTGCAGGTGGATGATAAATCACCCTACAGTATCCACAATAACCCACGGTTAATACAAGACATCATCTCGAGTAAGCGTCGATTATACTTCAAAACTTACAAGATCCATAATAATTTGGCATAAAATCATTTTAAAGTGTTTTTATTTTAATAACCAAAACATTGACATGATTTGCTACACGAAAATTCCCCAAAAATCATGGAACTTGAATTACTGTCAAAGCTTAAAACATAATTATTTGGACTTTAACAAAATTTGGACCACAATATAATCAACCAAAAACATGATCTATTTGAATTAAAATAAAACATAACTTGTCATCAAACTATTCTTTAGGTACAAAGATTTGTTTTTAATAAAAGTAACAAATTTCATATTAAGTAAGATCCATCACCTATATGGATTACTTCACAAAACTCAATAATCTTCAAGAGAAATAGTATGAAATTCGAAACCCAATCTTTAAAACTCAAAAGATAAAATAATATACATATATTTTCTCAAGGGCCTTAAAATTCTCAATTTCAACAAGATAGGCTCGGTTTTCCTCTTTTATTTGGATTCATGATTAATAGCCTCAAACTTCATAATACTTAAGTATTTGCTTAACAAAAATTGCCATATAACTAATTAGATGTTTGAGCTTAATACTCCATTTATTTATTTATTTATTTTTATAGGCATGATTCATTTGATAAAATTTGTACGTAACTTAACTTGAAGCAATTATTTGAGGCAAAGATCGGTTTTTGAATCTAACAATATGTTCAATAGTTGACAAATAACATTTTTAAAGTGTGTTAACCTTAGATCCTCAGTATATTTTAGAAAATGCTTTGAAATGTTATTTTAATCCCGGCCTAATTCAAAAACATGATCCATAACTTAAATTCATCTTAAAAGCTTCAAGGAAAATGGATAAATCGAGAAATGAGCTTACACATCATTTATATTCACAAAGTGGTCTAAAGTGTTGGTTTTATTATTAACACCATGTTATGCCATCCCAAGTTCCATAAAAAAATACAAATTCAAGGAGTAAGTTTTTATACGATGCACATAGCTAGGGGAATACGAGTACGTAAATAGATTTTCGATATACCTCAGAACCGAACTTGAAAAACCGAAGGGGAAGGCTTGAGTTTCTCGGCTATGGCTTCAAAGCCATTTCTCCATCTCCCTTTCTATATAATGAACGATTCATGGAGTGTAGGAGACAAGCATTTTGAGGCTTAGGGGACAAGGAGACAAGCAAATATTTGTTTGCCTCTTGAGATAATATATTTTATTCCCCGTCATTATTTTATTTCTTCTTCTTCTTATTATTATTATTTTTATATTATATACACATATTTACAATATATTCTAATATAGGTATACACACGTGGACGTTAATATGCATGTAAAATATAAATAGAATCGAACGTGTTAATTAAATTGAACCAAATTTCTTTCAAAATGACTATTTTATATATATAGATATATATATATATATATTATGGTAAATCTTAACTATATTTAATCAAAATTCTTTTTATGATTGTTTTTGGGGCCTTACAATTTTTGTGCACCAATTACTTTTTATAACTTTCGTGCACCAATTACTTTTTCTCTGGATCATCTTCTTCGTTGCAATATCTTGCTGTCAGACTGTAAATTTTGGAAATGAGCAAACAAGCACGGACACCAATGCATACCTTACTTCTTCATATATATGCATCAGTCAAAGCCATGAGAGATTTTTTTTTTTATAAAAAAAATATACCAACAGACTTTTGCTATTTATAATTTAGCATCAGTATTCAAATTTATAATTCACATACACACATAGTATACACACACACATGAAGGAATGTGCAGAGCAAATCCAGAAATTATATGTGCAACGTAGTCCGAGATCTTCTTCGATTAAAAAAGATTCCAAATGCTACGAAAATTTAGATGCTTCGATTCAAACATATTTCATGTGCAGAACATTTTAGCAAATAATTTTTAGGGATGAGGCGACGAGATGATGAAGAAAATAATGATCTGAGAATCGCCGAAAAATTTTAGCAGAAAATTTAAGGTGTGGGGCGACGAGATGAGGAAGAAAAGAAAGATATGAGATTAGGTTTATGGTGTTTTCAACTGAAGGGTATTTTGGTAACTAAAAAATACATTTTCAAACCAATAGTTAAAAAATTGTACTTATGTGAATATAATTTTCTCATAAGTGTATTTTTTGCTAATAATTTTTTTTTTGCAAATTTATTTATAATACGTTCTGTAAACAACATGTATTTGCAATTTCCCCATGAATTTATATTGGAAGAATTTCAAATACGCTCACTTCTTAATTTATGTAGATTTAATGATAATTATGATGAATTTAAATTACACCTAATATGAGTGTTATTTCCTATCAATTTCAAATTTTTTACCAAATCAAATCCATCGATCCAAACATAATCTTAGTTATTTTAATTTTACAAAAGAGTTCTTCATTTACTTTTTGGGTTCATAAATTACATGTTGTAGAATATCCTTACCAAAAACAACCACCAAAGGGAGAAAAAATGGCATTGCCATACAAAGTTCTCCGTAGCGGAGATAAGCTCTTACAAACTAGCTAGCTCATGAGCTCTATATATTCATTTTGATGTCAACGAAATAGGATTGTCGGTGTCTTCAATAATTTTATGTCGTTGAATTCCATGGCTATCATCGATCGATTTCTTTTTATTTTACTCTTTAATTTCATGGAGTAACCCCTTAATTTCTGCTGAAATTATTCAAATCGGGGGTGGTATCTCATATCTGTCTCCGATTTATGGAGTAACTCGAAATTGGTGATCCTCGGTTGCTTTTCTTCAAAGGAAGGCAAAACTTTGTGAGTTTTTTTTACTTCTGCTAAGGGGGATTGGAGAATGAATTGCTTTTCACTTAAATACATGACTTAAAAGAAGAGAGAGATTTGTATTGCCTGGTATGGAGGATCAGGGGAAAGATTGTATTCTTCAATTTGCACCATTGCAAAGTTCCGTGGACGAGGGTTTTTGGCACAGATTATCATCGCTGAAACTCAACAAGCTTGGAATTGACGAGTCTCCCATTCCTATAACTGGTCTGCTCTCTTTGCATTTTGTGCTGAATTAACTCTAGTTCTTATATTTTTAACGGCATCATAGATAATATTTGAGTAGTGGGCATATAAATTTCTTGAAATTGCTAGCTCATTCCTGATATTAGCTTGTCTTGAAAATGTTACAAGTTTCTTTTACTAAAATTATGGTTCACCTATCTCTTTGAGCTTGATGTTTTCTTTTGATTCTGAGCTGAAAAGTCAGAGGAAGTAAAACCATACGTTTGAATAGAGCATAAATTGATATAGTTGAAGCAGCTGAAGTGTTCTATGTCTTTCTGGAAATTTTATTGTTTATTTGTGATAATATAATAACACTCCAGTCACTAGATTACTGGAGTGAGTTATTGTAGTTTTGAGAATATGAGGAAACAATAAAGGCAGCAGCAGTGTTGTCTAATTATGGAGTTGAGGATACAAAAACAGCAAAACTGATGTCTCGATGTTTCAGTTCTAATGGTCGTTGCCCTGCTTGTCATTTATAGGCCATATAATTTCTTCCGGGGATGGTAATTTTAATAGAAATCCAATTGCTTTTCTTGTGAGATGGGATTTTTTCCTTATGTTGCTGCTATTGTAATCAACCTAACTGGCATATCCCAAATTTAAGAATAGAAATTTTGAAATCAGAATGAAGATGGAGAACCAGCAATTTAATTGTCACTGCACTGGATTTAGTTTTATCTTTACGAATTTTATTTCTCTAAGTTCCCATAATTTATTTTAGTACCATAATTTATTTTAGTACTAAGAAACATGATTTTACCTGTTGATTATGCTTGATCACGTGGGATTGTTCTTTTGTTCTCATGGCAGGTTTTGTCTCACCCTGTTCACATCGTCAAGTATCAAACCATTTAACTCTTCTTTCTGAATCCTTACCTCCTGAATCTAGTGAAGAGTTGCTTACAGCAGCAAGAAGTCGTGGGAACAGGAATAGGTGTCCTGTACCTGGCCTTCTTTACAATACAAACACATTGGAGGGATTCAAGGCTCTTGACAAACAGAGCCTGCTTAGGGAAGAAGCAAAAAAGGTATCCTTTTAATCCATTTGAGTATATGTCACATCTTATGAGTTCCACTGCGTTAATCATTTACCCGTGTCAAATGCTTTTTGATTCCTTATATAATTAGCACACTGATGAAATCTGATGTCAATTATGACTATGTTCTAAAGTTACTTTTTGGCAACCGTCAGATCTGGGAGGACATTCATTCAGGAAAGGCGAATGAGGATATGAACCTGCTTTTAAGATTCCTTGTTATTTCATTTGCTGACTTGAAAAAATGGACCTTTCATTACTGGTTTGCTTTCCCAGCACTTATTCTTGATCCTCCAGCTACCGTGGTTAACTTGAAGCCAGCTTCTCAGTGGTTTAGCTTGGAAGAGGTTCCTTGGTTATTATTAATTTTTACATATTTATTGCTAGCTCTTTGCGTTGTCACTTCTGATTTTAAGGATATTATTTGTTCTTACAGGCTGAATCCTTGACATCTGCTTGTAATGATTGGCGTAACACACACTCTACAACAGGTAGAAGATTGCCTGGAATTATGTGGCTTGGTTATTTTTACTTTTGTTTGCATTTGGATCCTAATTTGTTGAGTCTTTTGCAGATGTCCCATTCTTCCTGTTATCTTTAGCTTCAAATTCAACTGTAACTATTAGGCATATCGCAGACTTTGAAGCCTGCCAAATGGATGATCACAAGGTTTGCATTGTACAACTTGATTTTCTGTAACTGCACATTGCTATCTACTAGTGATTCACCAATGAAGGTTGACGTTACTCTAGTTCACCAACTAGCTTGTTCTCTGCAGATTCTATTTGGATTTTATGACCCTTGTAATCTTCCAAATAACCCTGGCTGGCCTCTTCGAAACTTTTTGCTATTTATTCACACGAGATGGGGCCTTCAGAAGGTTAGGTTTTTATGCTACCGTGAAAATCATGGTTTTGCGGATCTAGAGTTATCACTGGTGGGTGAAGCAATAATCTCAGGTTCACAAGGTAGATCAGCCAGAATAGGGTAACGGATCTTTTCCGAATTTTGTTTTCTAAATTTAGTGCTCACTGTATTTTTCTATGCTCGTGTGAAAAACATATGCTTAGTATCAAGAGACCATCAAAATATGCCAAATGTTGTTGGATGGGAGCATAACAACAGAGGAAAAAAGGTTTCAAGGTGTATCAGCCTTGCCCAGACAATGGATCCAAATAGGTGTGTTACTTGAACTATCACTCAAAAATATGGAATCGTGCTGCATTTTGAAATGCTTCTCACCACCTTTTACTTTAATTTTGACAGGTTAGCCATTGCAGCTGCAGATTTGAACTTAAAGCTTATGAGATGGCGTGCATTGCCTTCCTTAAATCTCAAGGTCTTGTCCGCAACAAAGTGCCTTCTTCTTGGGGCAGGTACACTTGGATGTCAGGTCGCTCGAATGCTAATGGTAAGCATTTGAGAGTCTCGGATAAAGTTTTTAATGTGCAGTTAGTAAATTTTTTTCTTTTCTTCATTTTGTAGGCATGGGGTGTCAGGAAAATTACGCTGGTTGACAGTGGCAAGGTGTCCATGTCTAACCCACTGCGGCAGTCGCTGTATACTCTGAAGAACTGTTTGAATGGTGGTGAATTTAAGGCCGTGGCAGGAGCTAAAAGTCTAAGTAGTATATTTCCAGCAGTGGTCGGTAGTATATTTTTAGAAGCAGTAAATTGATGTTTTCAACTAGGTAAATATTCGTTTATCTATTGGTTATTGTGTCTTAGGAAGCAGAGGCTGTTGTAATGTCCATCCCAATGCCTGGGCATCCTGTACATGGCCAAGAAGAGATTAGTGTGCTTGACGACTGCAGACAGTTACATGATTTAATTGATTGTCATGATGCGATCTTTTTGCTAACTGATACCCGGGAAAGTAGATGGCTCCCGAGTCTATTTTGTGCCAATGCCAACAAGGTTTACTTTTAGTCCTTTTCTTTTCTGTTAGTTGAAAATATTTTCTGTTTTGCTGTTTTTCCCTTGTTTTATATTTTGTAGCATTTGACTTGTAATTCGCTATATATCAAATTTCAATTGTTTTTGCATTGCCTGCAGATTGCCATTACTGCTGCTCTAGGGTTTGATAGCTTTCTAGTTATGCGCCATGGGGGTGGTCTTGTGAGCTCTTCTCATGACATAACAGCTGAAGCTTTGAGTGATTCCTCTGTCAAAATTGGAAAAGTCTCTCTTACTGACAACAATATGGGGTCAAGATTGGGTTGTTACTTTTGCAATGACGTGGTTGCTCCAGTCGATGTAATATATTGAAAGCACTGGCCAATTACTTATTTTTGCAGTTCCTGTAATTACAATATTGATTTATGTGGGTTTCATGTAGTCAACCTCCAATCGTACGTTAGACCAGCAATGCACTGTTACACGTCCGGGCCTTGCTCCTATTGCATCATCGCTTGCTGTTGAACTTCTAGTTGGAATTCTGCATCATCCTTGCGGGTAAGTTTCACAATGCATTTGTCATTTTTCTATTAGAAGTGGAGGAAATGTTTAAAGTTGAGTAGCTGAATTTGTTCACTTAATTCTTGAGCTTCTTTTATTTCTCTCTCAATGTATGACTCTGTCACTTGTGCAGGATGCTTGCCAAAGCTGAATTTGCAAACTCAACTGATACTGGAAGCACAGATCAACCTCTTGGTATTTTACCCCATCAAATTCGAGGCTCCCTCTCACAGTTCTCGCAGATGACACTAGTGGGTCATGCCTCAACTAGTTGCACTGCTTGTAGCATAACGGTAAGATGTGTACACACGTGGAAATTGGTGGATGAACTCTTGTTTGTCTAGCTACACATCCTTCCTCATTCGTTGTGGGAGGAAAGTGAAATTTTTCGAGTCCTTGTTTGGCTCCCAATAAACAACACTGACTTACGCATTTTGGGCTAGTTGGCTTGTTGCAAGGTTTATAAGGTTAGGAGTAGACCTTAAGAGTCTTACAGTGTACACCGCACCCCACACCGACGACACACCCCAAATGGAAAAGACTCCTTTTTCAGTTATGCTTACCCTACTTCGTCTCCTTTCTAATTTTGTTCCACTTTGACCCATCCTCTCCCTTTCTGGGAATTTCCGAGAAAGGGGCCAGAATGGTGCTTAGGCACTGGAGACTACTATCCTTGTTCCGATTTTACATTTGGTTATTTTTTAGTTATCAATTCCATAGTTACCAGCATAGACTTGCAGAATAAATGATTTTGCAACTTGCATGGTAGTTGCAGAGTTGCATTCCTTTTGGATTTTAATCAATAATATTTTATATGCATGTATTTCAGGTGGTATCAGAATATCAGAAGAGGGGTTTAGATTTCATACTTGAAGCCATTAATCATCCTACATACCTAGAGGATCTAACTGGATTGACTGAGATGAAGAAATCTGCTGCCTCATTTGAACTTGACTGGGACGATGAGATTGACAACGAAAATGACGACGATTGTGTCGAAATCTAAGCCATACATCTTTTGATTTGGTGTAATACCTTCTGTTTTTTATTTCAATATTTCAATCTATGTTATCTTAATCCTAGCAATCTTTTACTGGCCCAACTGTAGTTGATGTCTTTGTGAATAAGTCATTGCTACAATTGAGAAATAAATAGTGCATTTCAAATATTTTGTTAAATAATCTCACATTTGAATCAAAGTCCCATGTCATGTATATTGATTCGATGTTGATCATATTGTCTTCTGTATTGATTGGACTAGATCAATATTTGATTCTGTACTCGTTCATTCGTACAATGTTGCGTGTATATATATTTTATTATAGCATAGACAATTTAATAATTTCAAATATAATTAATTTAAAATATACGAATAAGCCAGTACATTAGATTAAATTTAAATAAGTTACGAATGATATTGGTATGAGAGAAAGATGTATTTTAGAAATGAATTGTTTGAGATTTGTTAGATAAATAAATAAAGTTGAATAATGTCCTATTATAAGTTAATGAAATAGAGATATTTTTGTTCACATTTAAAAATACGTGACTTATTTTAAAAAAAACATGATTATTCGTATTATATATTATATAACATAGTATGATTATTCACAACGAACCTAATGTGGTTTTTCAAATAGACAGATTACACCCCTGTAGTTTGAAAATTGACAGTTTATTTCATGTGTTTTGAAAAATAAGTAGCTTACCCTCCCGTGGTTTGTGAAAATAGACAGTTTACCTCAATGTGGTTTGTGAAAATAAGCAGTTTACCCCTATAGTTTGTGAATATGTGCAAAACACCTCCAGTGTATGCTATGTTTTGCAAACCACAATGTGTAAATTGTCTATTTTGAAAATCACATGGAGATAAACTGTCTATTTACAAACCACATGAGGTAAAGTGCATATTAAAAATCACATATAGTAAAATGTATATTTACAAACCAAATGAAGTAAAATATCTATTATCAATATCGAATATGGTAAATTGCCATTATAGTATCTATCTAAAAATAACCTTTTAAGATAACAAATGTAAAAAAATTGCAAGCTATATAGTAATTTTTCATGTTTTCAAATGTTATCATCTCATAACTTCTCCCCCATTTTTCCATAATCTTCACTAATGTTATTCATTTTTTTCAATTAAATGGATTAGGTATATGTAAATCGTGTTCAGTAATCGCTAGTATATATTATAATAATACCCAAATAATAATAAATTGAAGAGTAAAAGATTTATTAGTAAAAACAAGGTTTTATTTTAAAATAATTCGGAAAAAAACTTTTCAAAAATACATCGAAATTGAGGGGTTTCAAATATACATCAAACCGTTGTTTGAGATAACGGCTTAAATGTGGTGAGGGGCCGCTTGAGGATATAACGACCCCTCTATATGTAGCAGCCGCCCTCTTTGAAAGCGAATACTCTTTGATTATGAGCCGCCTGTACAACAGGTGGCTCCTAACTTTGATACTGGCCACCCTTCGAGAGGGCGGCCAGTCCTTGGCCCATGCCTTTTCTTTGTCTCTTTTCTTTGTCGCGTACTCCTTCGTCCACTTATATGTCCCTTCCCACCTCCTCTTATCGTGCATCCGTCTCTTCCCACTTCGTCTGCTTGTGCACGCATAAATTTTCATTTATAATATTATATTCATACTGACGAAAATTAATCATATTATATCTGAAATGTTTGTAAATATTACACCTGTGAGCTTTTACGAAAATAAGTATCTGAAATGTGTATAAATAACATGAAGATAATATGTTTTCGACACCAGAATCCTTCAAACAAATTTCCTCTTCAATTTGTCGGTGCTTCAAAATTGAGCGAATCAAAATTTTCTTAGTTTGTTCAAAATGGATTCGATTTCCGTGCTGCTATATTTTGGTGGTAATATTATTATTATTGGAATGGTTGAATATAGCTTTCCACCAGTTATTCATTCATGGAGAAATTGTCTTGGAATGAAATACCAATCAATATTGTAGATGATGATGTTCTACAATTTATAATGGAATGTCCCAATATGCAGATATTGCATTTGTACGTCGATATAGAGGCAAGTAACCATGATTTTGGTCTTAAAGGGCCCGAATCAAATCTCCCATTAGTCACTGAAGGATTGAGCAATATGATGGTCAATGATCAACCTTCTACTTCTAGTGGCCGAGATGTTGAGCAACAACAAAATTATCCTTATTCGAGCATGGAAGTGGACCTTGGAATCAATATATAACCGGCTCTTCTGAAGAAAATCCTATATATTGGCCAAACACAGCAGAAACTTGGGGATTACGAGAAGATATTACACCAATTCATGATGTATTTGATCCTGATGTTGGTGGTTCGGATCATACAATTATGTTGGCAGCAAGTGATGGGCCATCCACACATGACGTACACAGAGATAGTCATCGAGATGTTTACATGAGTGATAGTGAACCCGATAATTCATCGAGTGATTCGGGAGAACATGGTAATGAGGCTGATGAGATGCATGATGAAGACGATGATAATGTCAATGCATTTCCCAGTGAGGAGACAACATCCCGCGAACCACCTTATGGGGCGAGACATATGCAAGACACACCATTTTTGTCAAGCACGAATGAAATGCCACCATTTTTTAATGTCGTCAATGAAGAATAGGTTCCTGATTCGATTGATGTATTTTCTGGATCGCGAAACCGTTATTACAACCCGGAGGTCGGAGAGCTGTCAGTGAACATGATTTTCAAGGATAAGAAAGATCTGATTGCATCTGTGAAAAATTGCCCCGTTAGAGTTGTCAGGCGTGAGCAATGTGTTGTGGACAACACACACACTCTGTGGAAATTACAGTGGGGGTTGGCGTCGTGGGGTAATGACTACCAATATGTCAGAATGCTTAAATGGTGTGTTGAATGGTGCTCGAGACTGCCTATTTCCACGATAGTACAATTGATCCTTCAAAGGTGCGTTCAATACTTTATTCAACTTGTCACCAAAACTCAACGTATGATTCACAACAATCAGCCTTGGCCCGATCATGCATATAAAAAATATGAACAATGGTCAAGAAAATCTAATGAGCATCATGTTACCCGATATGATGTACGTGATCAAACTGCTTCGGTTGCGATCAGTGGAATACTAGGTCGGGGCAACATGTTCAAGTTGTCAGAATATCAACAAATGAGAGTTCATGTGGTAAATGGACGATTTTTGGAATTCCAATACTGCCAAATATCATCCGTTGGATCCTACCACACTTATTCAACCATGGTATATCATGTCTCAATACTCAGCAACTACATGGGAAAATTTAG
Source organism: Haberlea rhodopensis (assembly GCA_907163345.1). Lineage (NCBI taxonomy): Eukaryota > Viridiplantae > Streptophyta > Magnoliopsida > Lamiales > Gesneriaceae > Haberlea > Haberlea rhodopensis. The sequence continues at coordinate 86,147 of CAJQUN010000006.1, forward strand.
TCCTCTTGTGATACTGGGATCCACCCACATTTGAATTGAACCACAACCCTGTAAGACTTGAAAGAAGAAGGGCCGGTAGAAATAGAACGAGTCGTTTGAGAAACGAGATCGATAGACCTGTTATTAGGGGGAGACAATTGCAAAATGCGGAGAGATAAAAGTAATTATATTTGTATGTTATGCGAAACATGTATTTGTGACAATTAAAATGTATTTGTGACAATTACAAAACTCAGTGTAAATTATTTATATATACATCCAACTTTGACAATTAAAAACTAGTTTATATTTAATATATGATATAAACAATTACAAATGTTCAAGTAAATAATTCAAGACAAACATAATATCAGTATACAAATCAACTACAATTGGCCACTGGTTCCACAATGACGTTGCCCGCGATTTCGTTGCCTCTAAGCGGACCAGTATTACTAGGATCATTTTGCTGTGTTGCAATCCTAGTTACTTGGGATATAACTCGAAAACTGGATAGGTGTTGTAATGTTTATCGGTGGTTGCATCTCCTCAAAATTTCTTTGGTATTCAAAACCCATTAGATATGTATAATTTTGAGCCTGTGGGGATTGTGGAGTATAATAACCTGCATTGTCGAAAACAGTAGATGGACCAGCAGCAATATCAAATCCACCGGAAGGGCCAACAAATGATGCTAATCCACCAGAAGGCCCAACAAATGATGCAAACCCATCAGCTTGCCCATCAATTGAAGCTAATCCACTAGATTGACCAGCAACAATATCAAATCCACCGGATGACCCAATAACATCAAAACCACCAGAAGCATCAAAACCACCGGATGGGCCAGCAGTGTCAAAACCACCGAATGGGCCAGCATTGTCAAAACCACCAGTGGGCCAGCAGGAGCAAACCTAGCAGATGATGTGCCATGCGCAAATCCAACAGATGGGCGGAAACCAATCGCATATACGCGAGGCGATATAACCCTTACAGTGATTCTCCCATACCACTGCATGTAGTAATTTTTGTTGAGTTTGACCTACCACATGGTTCACCAGTGGTGACATTTCTTAGCCTTCTACACCACGTCCTAAGATGTATTTTGTGAAATTTGGCCCAATCCATATTACGATGACCAGCTCGGGTGACGTCATGTAAGTCATTATCGTCAAGTGCAGGTGATGAAATTGACTGGCATATATTGAACTGTCGCATCACCCGGTTAGGACGACGAATCTCCACAATTTGGAAGCAGATTAGAGGGCAACGCTTCTCCAAATATCATTATTATATGTAGTAATAATGGAAGTAACATCAGCGGCCTTGTGTCATACACGATCCAGTTAAACTGCACATCGTTAAAATAAAAAAATGGTCAACTAATATATTGAAATCGTCATAAATTTTCAAAATTCAATTACATAATTTAGGTTACCGCGTCATTACTCATTTGGTCGAGAGAATGTCGTATAATTCTGACCGAATGTGTTGCTATATGGTTGTGACGAAACACAATGTTCCACCTATTAAAAAAAATGTTAAATATTGCTATGTTATCATTTTAATACTAGTATTCAATAAAAAATTAATTATTACCGTGCACCGTATGGAGCAACAGGAACATTCTCAGGGACCACTAGAGTTTTTAATTGTCGGTTAGGGTTCAGACATTTTATCATACTCCATGCCCAAATCTGCCTATAAACATAAAAATATTTTAAAATATTAAACGGGTAAGGTATTAGTAAGAGAAAAATATTACATATACCTGCAAAATATACAAAGACCCAGTGATAATGCATTTTCTTATCGTTGATACCTTGCACATTTCACGGTATAAATAAGCCAACACTGCACTGCCCCAACTATATGTGTTCACCTCTTCCAAATCTTCAAGTAGCTGCAAATACATGAGCTTTACATCGCTACTATTATAATCTGGAAGCAAAATTCCACCTATAATAATCAAAGCTATACACTGAGTGTACTTTATTACATCTGTTGGAATCGAAGAGGGGGGGTGAATGAGATTCCTTGGCTACTTTAGCTTTTTAAAATGAGTTTGCAAAATAAAAGAGTTTGCGCTTGCGGAAGGCTTAAGTCAATCGATAAATAAAAGAAATAAAGAAGTAAACAAATAAATAAATGCGTAATGAAATAAAGCGGTAAATGACAAGGATATTTGTTATAGAAGTTCGGCGATGAATCGCCTACGTCTCCTCATCCCGGTTAGATAACCTCCAACCGAGGTTCCACTAGAATAAATGATCTTGGCCTTGAGGGCTCCAAGTTAGCCACAACCCAACTCTTCCCGAGTTTACAAAGCTCTTCCCGAGCACAATACTCTTCACGAGTACACAAAGCTCTTCACGAGCTACCAACACTCTTCACGAGTCTTCTTGGCCTTAAGGGCTCCAAGGATAGCCACAACACATGCACCAACTTTACTTGTTGGCGACTTTACAATTTTCCAACTTGCTTTGGTGTTGGAGGACCTTTACAAGAAACTCAATCAAACACCTTCAAGGTGTACCAATACGAAGAATCAAAACTCACACAACAAGAAATGAATTACAAACTCCAATACACACAAATGTATGAAGTTTGCAATGCTAAAGTAATTTGAATTGATCAAGGCTTTCTTGTAGTTTATAGTCTTGTTTCTTGCCTTCAAAAAGCTCCAAAAGATCCATATTTATAGTGTAGGAGGCCCCCAAAGCTCCTACTAGCCGTTGCTACACATAAGGCTTGAATCACGCCTCGATCGCCTCGGAAATCGCCTCGGGCGATCACCCATCGCCACCCTTTAACGGTCAAATCTGGCCCAGATCGCCTCGGGCGATCTCCCCATCGCCTGGGGCGATCATCAATGATAAACAAGGCCGTAGGTAAAGTTCTGGATCGCCTCGGGCGTTCCGTGCATCGCCTGGGGCGATCGCCCTCAAAAAAATGGCCTAGGAAGCATTCTGGATCGCCTGGGGCGAGGTTGACCATCGCCTGGGGCGATCTGATCGCCAGCGTGCCCACCGTGCCATCGCTTCAGTCGATGGTGCGCAACATGGCTCGGATCGCCTGAGGTGATGGCCCGGATCGCCTGAGGTGATCTGCCAGATTTCAGCACTCTCAAACTTTGCACTATTCGACCATCTTAAGCTCATTTCTGGGAAAAGTGGTAAACATGAAAGTTGTAGCTCTTCCTCTTATCTAGGTGTGTACAAAATTTCATTGCAGTTCATTAAGGTATGAAGAAGTTATGCCCAAAATGCTACAGTCGCTCAAACCTTGCTACAATCTGCACTTGTTATGACTTCCATGACATTTTGCTCCATGATGCAATCCGAATTGGACTGAGATGTTCGAATATGAAATCTAGCATATTGAGTTTGATTTCCAACCTCTTTGGATTCACCTTGTTCGGAGCATCGAGCCAAGAGATATAATCAAAACATTGCACTGCGCTCCAATTGACTTCTATACGAGTTTGCCCACCAACGGACCATTGGTTTGTGGGTCTTCATACCATCATAAGAAATTGTTCCAACATCATTCCACACATGTTGAACACTTAAATTGGTTGTTCATAGATGTCATTCCTTCTCGTCCAAGCTCAATAGATTCCTTGATAAAAATCACCGCTTGTCCTATGAACTCGCATATGTTATTGTATAACTTGGGTTCTCTTCCATTGGTCTTCCCAACCAATTTATCAATATAACCTTGTACACTAATAGACATATTAGTATAACAAATGCAAGTTTTGTTGATAATCAAAACTCAAAGATTAACCGGGGATAATTTAACGCATTAAACGCAACCATGCGTTTAAGGCTCAACAACATCCATCTCTGAGCTCATATCAGAGATACAATTAGCTCGACAGTGATTGTCTAGAGCGGTCATTCTTAGGTGACCGCCTTTAAATTTTGCTTCTGGCGGCTCAAATACCAGTAACTGAAGACATGTGTCTTGCCATTATTCCACACGTTGCGAATCATCTACCCTAGTTACTGGTTGACCATCAACTTTCAGACCCCAAATTATTGAAATATCTTGTAAAGTAATAGCCTCACCAAATCAAAATGAAATGTATGGGTCTGATGCCGCCATCGCTCAACAAGAGCGGTAATCAAATGATTATCGTACATACAATAGCCAGATTGCAAAACACCGTAAAATTCCATATAAATGATATGCCTCCAAACACGATCGTATATCACGTTCTCATTATACAACCCCCAGATAAGGCTATCTGTACGTTTCACTTTTAAAATATTATCAATATTCTCGGAACAAACAACACTGGAAATATGCGTAGATATAATACAGTTGAATCTTCGGACCTCGATTTAATCTCATCCTAAAACTATTAAAAAAAGTTAACACACATATCAACCATTTATATTATTAGTAAAAATATACTATACATACATATTTATTTTTGATTTATTTTAAAAAAATAATGTAATAAAAACAACACATGAATAATTTATAATTTTTTCAATAATTTACTAACCTTTAATGATGAATGTGCACAAATGGATTTTTGAAGAGACTGAAACGAAAGCCGTGAACTGGAGGAAGAGTAAACAAAAGCTGTGAATTGGAGGAAAAATATAGATTTATCACATAATTTATAGAAGGATTTCGAGTTTTGGGCAGGGGGCGGGTGTAATTTAATCGAGTAGTTGGTTGGTTTTAAGAGTCAGAGCGGCTCCTAATTTATGTAGCGGCCGCTTACTCAATAAGCGATCCCATCAAATGTTTGAGATATATCTGTAACCCCCCACATTTATGTATTTTGAATTTTTTTTCTTTTTACAATTATTTTAAAATAAAACCTAAAAACAACTTATCGAATAATTTGTGGTGTTTCGCATCGTTTATTTAATTTATGAATTATTCCCTGTTTTACGGTGTTCTGAATTTAATTAAGGGAACAAATATTTGTTTGTATGTAAGACAGACGCGCACTTTCCTTTTTCAATACGAGCAAACATGGCGGACAGTTGCTTGGGACCCCCGCTTTCCTTGCTCTCCTCAATTTCTTATTCTCCTCTTATTTATACCCATAATTTCCCAATTCCATTCCCATTATTCGTGTCTCACCCACATTCTAGGAATCATTCATTCCATTTCTCTTGCATGGCGGCCGTCCCTCCTTTCAAAACTCACACTAACCACTGTCCCTGCTCATCGGCCTCTGCTACTCCGAATGGCGTCCCCAACCAGCCATCTTTGCTGGTTTTCTCAGGTCTAGTTATTTTTTCTTTCTCCTGTTTGTCAATTTTGCATTTCGAGAAAAAGTTGAATAAATGATTTGTTAGTTTTGGAATCCAGGAATCCGTTCATATGTATACGATGCAATTGCTGCACTTGTAGATGATTAAATTGTTTCTCTGCTCTTGTGGGTTCTTGTTTTATATCTTTAATCCTGATTTCAACTTTCTTTCTGTTTTTTTAATCTACAGCCCAAGAATATCATTCTTAGTTATTGGAAGTTTGCACACTAATTAAAGATATTTTAAAAAAATAAGTAAATGCTAATTTAAAGTCATTGCAGTATTCTCAAATGATGCTGCCAAGTTCTCTAGATTCTCCCCTTGGTGTAAGTCTCTATGGTCGATTGTTCAAGGACGGTAGCCCGAAGACGAGAAAGAAATCATGTTAGAGGTGCCGGGTTGTTCTACGAAGCTTCTCGGAGAAAAAAACTACTTGGATTATGATAAATGTGTTCCATGCAAATGAAAATGAGGATCCTTTTATCTTTACCATCCTTGATCTACTTATAAATGCTGAAAATGTGTTTCTTTCCTAATAGGCCTATGGTTGGAACGAGCAAAATGATACATTTCTCGAGTTAGAGGAATTTATTAATCTAGTGTCTTATTAGGCCTTGGTTCTTTTTCGATCTCGCCTTTGAAGGTTGCTCATCCGAATTCTAGGCTCATAGGCATCTTACAGGGGCAGGATGTGGACTTTCTAGACCCCGGAAATGGCGGGCCTTTCTCCTAAGTCCTTTGAGCCCAAAATTAGTGTGTCAAACTTTCTTGTGACATCCGACGTGAGAACTCAAGGTTCTACGTTTAACTATAAGTATTAGCCAATGTGAGGTCCTCGTAAAATTTTGAATTACAAGTTTTAGTCGAGTGAGGCTCGGCATCCTCATAAAATTTGAAACTATTAAGTATTGACCGGTGTAAGGACTGGGGAATCCATGTGAAATTTTGAATTATTAGCTGATACTAGGGCTCAGGGTCCTCGTAAAATTTAACTTCAATAATCGATATAAGGACTCGGGGTCCTCTTGAAATTTCAAACTATAAGTTTTAGACAACTGAGTACTTGGGATTCTCGTGAAATTTTTATATATAAGCATTAACCGACATCATGACTTGTGGTCCTCTTGAGATTTTGAGCTATTGGCTGATGAGAGTACACATTATCCTCATAAAATTAACTTTAGTAGCCAACGCGAGGACTCGAAATCCTCATAAAATCAACAGCATTTGCCGACATGAATACTCTGTGTCCTTGTGAAATTCAACTTTAGTAGTCCACACAAGGATATGGTCCTTATGAAATTAAACTTTGTATCCGAAGTGGGGACTTGGGATCCTCTTGACATTTTGAACTATAAGTATCATCCCCGGAGGCTTTTTTGTTGAAGGCGACAGAGTCCCAAGTCATCGTATGGTTGAGTTCGCATGTGGTGCTTACTATTGGACGAAGGTTGAGATTCTAAGTGAGCCTTAGTGCTTGACGCATGCCTGAGCTATCATGTAGTACTTGTTGCTTTATATGCTCGTGATGCCAGTGGGACTTATCACTTGATGCATGCCTGGGCTGGCATGTGGGGTTTATTGTTGAATGCATAACAAATGGGGGGCTTACTATTCGTTTGAAGTAGATTGTCTTGTAATATTTATTTTCGGAAATTGACTTACATCTACTTGCTCTATACATTGTGCTGATTAGTGGGTTACAAAATTTGACTTAAATTGAGTTTTCCCCATGTATAATTCTTGAACTTTTTGTCTGTAACTAAAGGTTTACGGAGCAAGATACATAGAATAGGAATTAAGAAAGGTTCATAGGAACAACAAGGCTTTTTAAACAACCGTCTGTTAATCTATATTGTTTATTTTAATAAATACTGAAGAAACTGGTGCATCATATGATCTTTTATGTAAACTCGATTCTTTTTGTATGTATTCAGTCGTATTATTGCGTTCAGTATTACTGATGTATAAATGGTTGAAAATTTCGACTCTGTTATGTTTACTTACTTTTGTGACATCAGATGAGTTCATTGGTACAACTGTATCGACAAAAAAATGGTTTACTTTTATGCTCAACCAATAACACTTTCCACTTCCTACCGTTTACAAAGTGATAATATTATCTGTAAAAAGGTCTCTGTTATTATTATTGTTTTTCAAATTAAGCAACTCTTATGAGATTGAGATGCTGGGGTTCTGTATGCCATATTTCGTGTGTGGCAGCAAAAGTTCTATCGTTTACATTATTGCTAAATCAGTCAAGAAAGCAAATACAAATGGTATAATTGTATTGTGTTCAGTGATATCATTTGAATAACCAGATTATTAACTTTCGTGGAACATTTGATATCCAATTTTTTTGGACTGTGGAATAGGAATATATCATATTTAATTTAAGTTCTGCTGACAATTTTCCAGAGTTGCAGGTGGAACTGCCTTTAATGGTGTTGTTGAAGAGCTTAAGAAGTTAACTACTCGTGTGGCTCATGTGCTCCCCGTTTCTGATGATGGAGGAAGCACAGCAGAGATTGTTCGTGTTCTTGGTGCGTTTCACAAAGAAACTTTGGGTTTTTTTATTTCAATCCTTCTGATTTCTTGGCGTTGTCTTAAATTGGTCACCCTTTTTAAAAGGTCATGATATTGTGGCTGGCCTTTGGTAGACAAGATAGTAATACGAAAATCTCATAAAAATGTTATCTTCCATTGGAAGTAAATGACATAAGCGAGCTAGTAAAAGCACAGTTCCATGTTCTAATATCTCTTGGAATAAAGGTAATTTTAGAACTAAAGTGATAGGAAGATGTGTTTGGTTCAACTATGTCTGACATGTTTATAAGTTTTTGTAGACTTACTTGATGGAAATGTTTGCAGGTGGTCCTGCGGTTGGAGACATTCGGTCAAGGTGCTTGAGATTGTCTGATCAAAGTACCTCTGAGGCTCTTGCTGTGCGGACATTGCTTGGTCATCGGCTACCTCTTGATGCACAAAATTCAAAATCTGAATGGTAGTAAGCACAATTTCGCATGAGTAATTCCTTTTTTAATGGCTTATTTTGCTGTAGGATTATGTTCCATCTTTAACTACTGCATCATCTAGTAAGTTTATATTCACATTTCATTTTACAGCGGTCAGTTCATGTGGAGCCATTTATCTTTCATTTTATTTTGTTACAAATACTTGCTATAATTTACTGTGATAGGAGTGGAAAGTGCTAACTTGGGAAGTTTGCAATTCAACAGGTACGATGTAGTGGAAGGGACTCATCTGCTGTGGATAGGTGTATCGAAACCGTACCGGGAAACCATTCGAGCTTTTTTGGTTTATTTCCAGGACCAGGTCTGCTGATTTCACCATGAGCATGCTTATCTTGAGAAGTAATTTAATACAAAGGTCATACTTGTAAACGGCTGGTGCATGCTCGTGTTCCATGCACATCTCTTCACCTTTGAAAATAAATTTATCAAATATTATTATTGTCGGTAATTCTCAACAAGCTATATGTTAATAGAAGTCCTTTTATCACGCATCTTCAACTGATTCTCATATATTGGCCCTGAAATGATTTTCTTCCATGCAATGGAGCCTCTAACTTCAAGTATCCATGGAAAGGTGATTATCTTCTGATGTAAATACTGAGAACGATTTCAGCTTTTATTCTGTGAAAATAGGTAAAGATATAGAGAGCTAATGGCTTTGGAAGTATACGAGGTTCATGTAGTAGTAGGGACATCTCAAAGTGCTACGAGGATGCAAGATGAGAATACATTAATTGACATCGAATTACTGGATTTTTGGTACTGTACATTGTACCCAATTATGTCATTTTTTAGAAGAAAACTGAAACCGTATAAAAAAAAGCTTATATGTTATGCTTCCGACTCCGTGGTTTTTTTACCTTATTTGTGTGGACCCCATGTGATTTTTGTCTAGTGATGGTCAGTTTGTCAGGTATTCGTAAGTAAAATTAGACAAGGTCTAGCTTCATGTATTACATATTAAACCGCACCTTCCATGTCTAATAGTTCCCTAGAAAACTGTCTGCCTTGTAAAATTAAAGTTATGTCCTACCTTGGATAGCTTCATGTTTTTCTGTCATAGAATATGTTAAAATACAATCAATTTTGAAAATAACTCCGTTCGATTAAGTAAGAGTGCCATCGTGATCAAATCTTCTTGGTTTCATCGCCGTAATTGAAATATGCTTCATGATACAAACTCCACATATAGGTGAGTTAAAAGTATGAACTTTTGCAGATCCTTAGGCGGTCAGAGGAATCTTTCTGCTTCAGCAATGGGAGGTATTTCACTATTTCTGGAAATTAGCCTGCTCCTGTGGACTGCCTATTGCTACTAGAGTTGAATTTGTGTGATAGAAGTTTTTTGGTACCAATTTTTTCTGATCCAAATGACACCTTGCAGGCAGAGTAGGACTGATGACGATTTCTCGTATTTCAATGAAATCAATTAATATTAAATCCACGTGTTAATGCTTCTGATTTGTGTTTGTGTGATGAGAACGAGTCCCACCTCTAGATAGCCTAGTAAATCATTATATTAGAAAATGCTGATGGATACCTTGCTTGATTATAAATGATCAAACCCGATTCAGGTTAGATTTAGTAGTCTTTTTCTATGCAAACACACTCGCTAAATTTTATGCAGTATTTCCAAAGTATGCTAAATTGCTATCTAATGTGTAGAAAGCATTTAATATCTGAAACCTTTTTTGAAATGAGAAATTATGATTCTTTTTATTTATAATCACTCAGCAGGTGAATTTTCTCGTTGCTTCATGATTTAAGTCAAGTTTTATGCATGTGTGGTTTTTATTGTTCTTTTGTGAGCTGCATGTTTTTATAACAGCCATTATTTGTCCATAATTTGGTTTTATTAGATTATGCAGCTCTCTCTTTTTCCAATCGTCCATGTCCACTAAAGAATCGTCAGATCTACAAAATTAACCCGCATCATCAAAAGTTTTTTTCGCAAAGCTGAAAAGAAATAATCTTTAATTCCAGAAATAATTTGATCCACTGTTTTCTGAGTTTCAACAAAAGTCCTCCCATATATGTAAATTCTTGATGTCAAGAAATCAAACATTTTTATACCAGGAGATGCAATTATAGTTATCTTTTTAAAAACGGAATATTCATGAAAAGTTTTACCAGTAACAAATTCTGGCCTGCTTTGTTCAATTCCATTTAGAGATTTAACGGAGAGGAGACCTGGAGGACTGTGCAATGAAAATAATGGCTCTTGACCTGGGCTATGTTGGGTGGAAATCTTTTACGGTCATAATTTGTTTAGCAATATTATATCATGATCCACAGCTTAAGCCATTATGCTTCTTTCTGATATATTTTACATTTATTTTTATTTACTCTCTCAGTTATCTTTTGGACACCTAAGGGCAAGAATCTGTTCACACCCTCTTGATTTTTTTGTAGCATGTCCATCACTATTAATTAGTTCTTATCTTGTTGCAGTATAGGGAATTTTTTCTTTGCTGGAGCGAGGATATTCTTTCAGTCTTTAGATGCTGCTATTTTTCTATTTTCACGTGTCTCGGATATTCCCCTTGAGAGTCTGGTTCTTCCAGTAATATCCACAAATGACAGGCTTACTTTGGGTTGTGAATTATGGGTATGACAATCTTTTCTTGTTTTGAAAATAGATACAAATATATTGTACTTTTGCACTGTAAGATTTTCTTTAACAAAGCACACGTTTATTCACCATTAATGCGCTTTATATTAAAAGAAAATGAGTGTTCGTGGAAGCAGAGGATGCTTTAGCAGCAGCTGTAGTGAACAAGTAATTGGCAGATATTTCTTGTGTAGTGGTGCCAGAAATTTGTTCTTGCAGTGGTTTTGTGTGGCAAGTGCTAGTGGTAGGACCAGTGATGATGGCAATTCTGCCAATCACGTGGCCGTGGTACATGGGTTAGTGGCAGGGTATACTGCATTGGTGGCAGACATCAAGTGGTGCTGGTGACTATGTTTGCATAAAGCATTTGAATGTGGAGATATTATCTGAAGTTTCCATATGTCATTGCTATTTGGTGGTAGCAAATGGTGTCATGGAAATTTTTTTTGGAGTTCAACATTAACCAAACGAATGAAGTGGGGAGTGATCTGCACTTTCAAATAGAAGGGGCCTTTTTGGTCAAAACATGAAAAATGAAGAATAGCATTACCATTACTAGGTTTTATTTATTTTATTATTATGTGTAGGATGGGACTATAATACGAGGTCAAAATGAAATATCTCATCCAACCAATGGATCTATGGAACCCATAAATAAGGTGAACACATATTCTCCACCTTGGTTAGATCTTTTAATTTCTTATGTTATTCTACTATTGTTCGCTGTAACTATTCATCATCCTTTCTTTTGACAATTGTCTTCTCTACTTGAGTTTATTACCCTATCTAAAATCTTGTTATCTGATTTGTTTTTATTTGGATGCCTGAAATCAAGACCTTGAACATTTATATGCAATCTGATGGTTGAATTATTAGATGTTTTAGGCGCATTAAAATTTTCTGGACATGAATTTGACTATCTGAATTATACCTACAAAGCCTACCAAGTTATGGCATTCTTTTGACGAGGGATGGGTTGGATTATATTCCTTTTGAGAACATTATGTTTGTGTTGAAAGCCTAAGTTGAAATTGGCAAAATTTAGTATGTAAAATTCTTAAGAAGATTGTTCAAATAATAATGAACTAATTCTGAATTTTTTTTTCTGCCATTGTTGTTTTGTCACTGCCAGTTATTTTACTCCCAAACTCTATGAATGTACTGTTGCTAGTGTGCCATGAAGTTCCGCATTGTTCACTAATTTGACATACTTACAATAATAAAATTTTCAGAAGTTTACAAGGTCTGATGATATTATCTTAATGCTTCTTGTTTACATTCAAAATGTCCTTCAAGCTGCTTTGAGTAAAGTATCTTTTACAGAGTAACTCTTCAGTCCCACCTCTTTCTTCAAGAATAAAGCAAGTGTTTTACATGTCCAGCGAAGGCAGCAATTTATTGCATGAGGTATATGATGCTTCTCCTGTTTGTCCAGTACTGCATTTTTTTAAGGAAGTAAATATAAATTAACTGTCTCATCTAACTATGTTCTATGGGTAACGTGGGAGACAATTATTGCCTTGTGTTTATGCTATAGAAAACATTTGACGTGTTTTTGTAGAAATATAGGGTTTGGGGAAGTTGAACGTAAATCACGTTCAGTTTTTCTATTTTTTGAAATATAAAATCTGATCACATCTCATGATATAAATAAGGTAAACAATCCTATCTAAATAAATCTGTAAGATACTTTATCTTGTATATTTAAATAAAACACATCTTATCAACTTAATTCAAATATTCCTAAATCTTATCATTTTATCAACACTCCCCCATAAGTTGGTAAGAAGATATTTATCATTCTTAACTTGCGAACTTGGTATTCGAAATTTTGTCTTGTCAATCTCTTAGTTAGGATATCTGCTACTTGCAATGAGCTAGGAACAAAAGGAATGCAGATTATTCCTTCATCAAGTTTCTCTTTGATGAAGTGTTTGTCAATTTCAATGTGTTTGGTCCTCTCATGCAATACCGGGTTATGAACAATACTGATAGCCGCCTTATTATCCCAATATAGCTTCAATGGAAAGTTCATCTTCCTGTTTAGTTCTTCCAGAACCTGTTTTAGCCACAACACTTAACATACTCCTTGAGCCATGGTTCTATACTCTGCTTCAACACTGCTTCTAGCAACCACTTCTTGCTTTTTACTTTTCCAAGTTACCAAGTTTCCCCATAAGAATGTGCAATACCCTGAGGTAGATCTTTGGTCGTTGCTTGATCCTGCACAGAAGAAAAGTCATTTCCCTGGGGTTCCCTTTAGATATCTCAGAATTCGATACACAGCTTCAAGATGCTTTGCAAATGGTGAGTGCATAAACTGGCTTACCATACTTACTGCAAAGGCAATGTCGGGTCGAGTGTGAGATAGATAGATTAGTTTTCCAACTAATATTTGCTATCTATCGACTGGAACTCCATCTTTTATGTCTCATAGTTTAGCATTTGTCTCTATAGGAGTCTCTGATGGTTTACAACCACTCATCCCAGTTTCTTTCAAAAGATTTAAGATATACTTTCGTTGAGAGACCATAATTCCTTTTTTTTGATCTTGCTACCTCCATTCCGAGGAAGTATTTTAAGTGTCCCAAGTCCTTCATCTGAAATTGTTTTGCCAGTCTTTCCTTCAATCTGTTCATCTCTTCTATGTCATCACCTGTCAAAATAATGTCATCAACATAGACAATTAATACAGAGATTTTATCCCCATTGGATTTCTTTGTGAACAGAGTGTGATCTGATTATCCTTGGCAATAGCCCTGGTTTTTGACAAATCTTGTGAATCTTTCAAACCATGCTATTGGGGATTGTTTTAGTCCATAAAGAGACTTTTTCAACCTACACACTTTTGATCCAAATTCATTAGAAAAACCAGGTGGAGTTGCCATATATATTTCTTCTTCTAATTCTCCATTCAAGAAAGCATTCTTTACATATAGCTGGTTTAGGGGCCAATCTAGATTAGCTGTAATGGAGAGAATAACTCGAACTGTTTTAAGCTTGGCAACTGGAGAAAATGTTTCATTGTAGTCAACTCCATATGTTTAGGTGAAACCTTTGGCTACCAAGGTGGCCTTGTATCGTTCGAGGGACCGATCAGAGTTATATTTTATATTGAAGACCGACTTACATCCAACCGGTGACTTTCCTCTGGGTAAGTCAGTCTTCTCCCAAGTTGCATTATTCTCCAGAGCTCTCATTTCCTCCTGAATGGCTTCTTTCCACTCAGGTATCTCAAGAGCTTCTTGTACATTGTTAGGGATACTGATGGTATCTATTTGAGGGATAAACATGTGATAGGAATGTGACATTTTCATAAGATATGAAGTTTGAGAGTGGATGTTGGGTGCACATAATCAATATAATTGGGGGAAATTATTTTGGAGTTACCTGGATTGGCAGTGTCAAAGGTTGTTGAGGGATTAATCTATGTTTCAGAGTTTGTCATCGGTGTTGATTCATGGCCGTGTGGTTTGTACAATGTCTCCCCCTCCCTTTGCATCTCTTCTTCTGGTGTACACAATATCATGTCTCTCATATTCCTTTAATTTGTTAGGTGGATTATGAGCAGGTATAATAAAGTCATTTTATTTATTATTTTCAAATTCAATGATGAAATTTGAATTATTTAAAAGATCATCTTTGCTAGCATTACATGTCTCCCCTGAAGATGAGAGGTATAGTAAGACTGGCCTTCGAAGAATGTGATGTTCATAGAGACATAATATTTTTTTGAAATAGGGTCAAAACATTTGAAGCCTCGTTGGTTTGCAGGATAACCTACAAAAATGCACTTAATAGCCCGTTGGTCAATTTTTGAGATGTTAGTATCATGATTATTGTAGAAAATAAATAATTCGAGAGTTGAAAATACTCTTTATTAATTGATTAATTAAAAGAGTTACAATGATTATCTAATTATCCAACACTCCACATCAAGTTGATGCATGTATATCAATCATGCTCAACTTGCCTTCAAAATCAGTTTGAGCATTTCTCATCTTTCTCGGAGTCTTGCCCCTTTTCTTGGAGTTTGCGTCTGCTAGGCTGCATCTCCTCCTCTTTTGGGAGCCTGTGTCTGCTAGTCTGCGTTTGCTCCTCTTTTGGGAGTCTGCGTCCGCTAGTCTGCATCTGCTCCTTTTTTGGGAGTCTGCGTATGCTAGTCTGTGTCTTCTCCTCTTTTGGGAGTCTGTGTCTCCTCCTCGTTTGGGAGACTGTTTGCTAGTCTGCGTCTCTTCCTATTTTGGGAGTCCTCATCTTTTAGTCTGCGTCTCCTCATCTTTTGGGATTTGTAGAGTTGTAGAATCAAGCACGACAGTGGATAGCGGTGGGCTCCTGAGACGAAACATTAGAGGAGTCCGATGAACTGAAACTACCGCTGTTCCCGAAAAAGCCCCAGAAAAAGCCATTTTTACCATCAAAAGGTTGTGGTTTGCGTTGAATTTTGCAAATTGAGTGCTGCTGTGGAAGGGAAAAAAGCAAACAGTTGCGAAGTTACTGTAGCAAACAATTGAGAATTTATTCTGGATAGAGAAGAAAAAATTCGCAATGGGTATGACTTTGAACCCAAGATATGATCGGGCAATTGGAATCTGGATGGCTGGATTCTTTAGGGAAAAAACAATGAAAAGATAAAGGCTTGATTGCAAAGAACCATTTTGACTCTACAGCTACTGTTGTAGGCCTAGCCGGCGGCGGTTAAGTTGAGATAACAACAACTCGCCGGTGGCTAGGGTTTGATAAACTTTAACCCTAGTTTTTCAACCTAGGCCTGATACCAAGTAGAAAATAAATAATTTGAGTGTTGAAAATACTCTTTAATAATTGAATAACTAAAAGATGGCTATCTATTTATTTGTGAATATAAAGATTGATAGAAGGAAACCACCTAGTTTATCTCTATCTGAATCAAATCAAACTAAATCTCTAGATAATATTATCCTATCAAACTTATAATATTATCCTACCAAGTTTAAACACAAAAATTTAAATACTAAATCTTTATCCAATTATTTGACAATTATGAACAAATGCAACACTACCCAAAATTTTTAGCAGGATATCCATGATCATTCGTGAATGAGGAAGAGAATTTCTGAAAAATATTTCGGGGAGTTTCAAAGTTCAAAACACGTGAGGGTAAGCGATTAATTAAATATGTAGCTGTCAAAATAGCATCACCCCAGATATAATTCGGAACTGTAGTATGAAAACTAATGGCCTGAGCTACCTCAAGAAGTTGTTTATTATTTCGTTCAGCCACTCCATTTTGTTGTGGGGTATGGAGACATGAACTTTGATGTAAAATTCCATGATTAAGAGAGAAATCCCCTAATAATTTATTAAAATATTCTCTTTCGTTATCAGTGCGAAACTTTTTAATATTAGTGTTAAACTGGGCTTGAACCATCTTGTAATTTTTTTGAAAAATGACACCCGCATCAGATTTATCTTTAAGAAGGAAAACCCACGTCATACGAGAATGATCATCAATAAAAGTTATAAACCAATGCTTTTCGGAAATAGTTTTAATCGTGCAAGGGCCCCAAACATCACTATGAATAAGAGTAAAATGTGCAGATTTTTTATATGAATGAGACGGAAAGATAGCTCTATGATGTTTCGCCAATGCACAAGATTCTTAATAAAACGAAGGAATACTTTTATTGATAAAAAACTTAGGAACAATTGTTTTAAATATTCAAAACTAGGATGAGTGTTGTGCGAAATTTATCAAATCAGGCTCGTGGTGCTTGTTTTAGTCCATAAATAGAGTGCTTCAATTTACAGACCGCCGAACAAGAAGGGGAGGAAAGCCCTGGAGGAAGTTTCATGTAAACGTCTTCTTTGAGATCACCATGGAGAAATGCATTTTTAACATCCATTTGATGCGATGGCCAACCCCGAGAAGCGGCAATTGAAAGAATTGTGCGGACAGTGGTCATTTTGGCAACAGGTGCAAATGTGTTCTCGGAATTGATTCCATATTCTTGGCGATTGCCAAGGGCAACTAATATGGCTTTATAGCGATCCAAGGTCCCATCTGAACAAAGCTTGACAAAAAATATCCATTTACAACCAATTGCTTTAAAATTGGGCGGACAAGATACCACATCCCATATATCATTTTCTTGAAGAGCCTGTAATTCGTCTGCCATTGCTTTTTCTCACTAGGGAAACTTGACAGCTTCGAAGTAAGATCTGGGAATATGATTAGAGGACAAGGTAGTATGGAATGAGGTTGCAGAGAAGCCATACCTATCGGGGGCATGAGACGGCCTAGTCGAACGACGAAGCAATGTTTCAGGGTCAGAATCCAGTTGTGGAACCGGATCAGGTGGGGGGGGGTGGGTGGTCGGGGTCACGAATTGGCGTAGCAGGACGCCTTCTTTCATACACGAAGCCAGGTTTGAAGCGTTGAGGAATAGAAGACAGAGAATCAAATGTTGAGGAATAGAAGACAGAGAATCAAATGAAGGGAGCATAACTGTTGACGGAGTCACGGACAGAGCCAGATCGCTGCTAAAGTAATATTGATTTTCAAAGAAAACAACATGACGTGAAATATGAAATTTGTGAGAAGAGACGTCATAACAAATATAGCATTTGTGAGAGTTACTATAACCCATGAAGACGCATTTAGTAGCTTGAGCCGACAACTTGTGTCGTCCATGTCCTGGCAAGTGTACGAAACAGACGCAACCAAAAGTATGTAAATTTAGATAACTAGGCATGCGATTATAGAGACGGGAATAAGGAGAGGCTAAGTTTAACATACGCGATGGTAGATGATTGATAAGAATAACCGCGGTAGATAGAGGTTCAACCCAAAATTGAGAAGGTACCACCGACTCAAGTAACAATGTACGAGTGACATCAAGCAGATGGCGATTTTTACGTTCGGCTACCCCATTTTGAATGTTGTGAAATTATTCCCTAATGCAATAGACATATATTAACCCCCCGAATCAGAACATAAGATTTTGATATGTTTAGAGAATTGTGTGTCCACTAAAGCTACAAATTGTTGGAACATCGAAAATACCTCGGATTTAGCCCGTAAAAAATAGATCCAGGTATATTTGCTATAATCATCGATGAAGGTAACAAAATATTTGTATTTGGCATGAGAAATAACCGGCGAAATACCCCAGACATTGCTATGTATTAGATCAAAGCAATTTTGAGCATGGGTGCCCTGATCAGGAAAAGGAAGAGACTTACTCTTACCTAACTTACATGTAATACAGTCAGGAAAATTAAGAGATGAAAAACAATTGTTTTTACCCAAGAAACCTGACTTTATTATATGAGAAAAAATATGCGAATTAGGGTGACTGAAACGTTTGTGCCATAAGGCATTGTTATGATGAACTGTATTACAAGCGAAAGAAATAACTGGGGGAATTGAAAAATGTAAAAAAAATAAACGTCCCACTTTAGGCCCCTTCGCGAGAATCTTCCCCGACACCTGATCATGCACAAGACAACCAGAACGAGAAAAAGAAACATTATAATTGTCATCAACTAATTGTCCAACAGAAATAAGACTAGTACTTAGTGCAGGAGATACAAAAACATCCCGAAAAGTAGAATTCACATCAGCAGTTGCATTGATCGGTAACTGATGACCATTAGCAACGGTAATCTGTAACGGACCCGAATATGGACGAACATTATGAAGATTGGCAGCAGACTTGGTCATGTGATTAGAGGCCCCTGAGTCAATCAACCAAGAGGCAAGGGAAGCGGAGTTATTACCTTGCAAACAGAGCAGAGATAATCATCTGTTGCACAGTTTCAGGGGTGAGAGTGGAAGGTGAATCCATGGGAGCGGAAGAAGAACTAACTGCAGCTTGATATCCTGTGGTATGACGTTTTGGTGGACGAGTGGGGCAATCAGGAAGAAGGTGGCCAGGCTTCTTGCAATAATTGCATTTTTGAGTGGTGCAATGCTTTGTAATATGCCCAAATTCCTTGCAAGTGTAACATTGTACTTGACGTATGTCCTTTTCTTTTCCTTTGACATGAGAGACATATGCCACTCATTAGAAAATCCTGAATGTTGTTGGAAGTTCCCTTGCGTTGCAAGGCGCTGCTCTTCACGTAGTAATTCCCCGAGACAAACATCTAATGATGGAGATGGGTCACGGTTTATTAACGTAGATCGAGCGATCTCGAATTCAGGGCGCAATTTCATCAAGAACTGATCTCTCTTACTTTGTTCATGAACAACTTGAACATCAGCAAGGGAGCCAGCCGGAACCTTAGTATAAATGATATCAGCGAATTCTGTCCACAGAATTTGAAAGCCCGTGAAATATTCCTGGATAGAGAGATTACCCCGAGTGTAATTGGCAATATCGTATTCGAGTTGAAATCGCCTAGCAACGTTGTTTTGACAATAGACTTGTTGTAAGTAGTCCCACATGGCTTTGGCGGTTTTGTATGGACGAAGATTTAGTACAACGAGTGGATCAACAGATGCTAACATCCAGGACATGATGCGAGCATCTGTAATCTTCCATTTGGTTAGGGACGCTGTATCAAGAGGGATGTAATTACTCCCATCAACATGACCCTATAATTCTTTTCCCGTCACGAACAGACGAAATTGGAATTCCCAAGCCGAATAATTTTTACCCGTGAATTTATTACCGAAAGATTCAAAATTACTCATGGTATGAAAGAGTATTTGACAGTATTTCATTATTAACGTCGCACAATATTAGCAATTGATGAGAAACAAAGGCTAACTCTGATGCGATAAAGCCGATCGAACAAAACCCAAAATTAGTTTATGGGATGTCACGATAAAAGCAATCAATAGAGGAAAAACATTCACACGATGAACAGTAACGATGCGCAATCAAAATCAGAGAAAGAAAAGACTCAAAATTGGATTTGGCTCTGATACCATGTAATACAAATTGACTTTCTTTCTGAATCCTTTTCCTTTCATTCATGAATGCATTAAATAGGAATACAATTACAACCTATGCATGGAAAGAATATCAACAGCCTAATTTAGAATATTAATAGCCTAATTTACATCCTAATTTAATAGCATAATGCCAGACTATTTTCCACTTTCAATTATGGCTTAACAAATATTACCGCGTTTGTGGGACTGCATCATATTCTTGATGGGGTTGTGGTGATCAATGAGTTAATTGATGATTTAAAGAAAACAAAAAGAAAAGGAATGATCTTCAAAGTTGACTTTGAAAAAGCTTACGATTCCATTAATTGGAGCTTCGTTGAACATATAATGGAGATGATGAACTTTGATACAAAATGGAGCCGATGGATCATGGAATGCGTCTCTAGTGCCAAAGCTTCAGTTTTGGTCAATGGTAGCCCTTCACAGGAATTTGATTTAAAACGGGGTTTGCGTCAAGGGGATCCACCATCACCATTCCTTTTTGTTATCGTCTCTGAGGCATTGAGTAGAATGGTCAACAAGGCTGTGGAAATCGGGTTGCTAGATGCAATCAAAGTTGGCAGGGACAGCACGGTGATTTCACATTTACAGTGTGCGGATGACACCCTTTTTGTGGGTGCGGCGACTATGAGAAATGCAACAGTGTTCAAGGCTATCCTTCGTATTTTTGAGCTTTTATCTGGCCTCAAAATAAACTTTCACAAGAGTAAATTGATTGGAGTAAATGTGGATTTGAGAACTGTCGAAGGAATAGCAAATTTTTTGAACTGCGACATTGGAAATTTGCCATTTAAATACCTGGGTCTACCGATTGGGGCTTCCACGAGAAAGAAATTATTATGGGAACCGGTGGTTGAAAGATTCAGAAAAAGACTCGCATCTTGGGAGGATAAAGAAGCGATTATTCCAACGAATTCCCGCACTTTGGGTATTGAACACAAGAAACCAAGCTCGGCCAAGAAGCTTCCCACCCTTGGACCAAATACTGAAAAGGCAAGCCGGTTACATTTTCGCTGCACAAGCAGGGACTGAACATAACCGTACAAACCAAACATCACTCACTTGTCGTTACGTACGCAATGTCCGAGCGCCTAGGCCAAGCATCCACCCCCCCGATCTAACGGGAAGAAGTGGAGGGTAGCCAAAGAGTTCGGTCATATGCCCCGACTAACACGGATGCTTGCCAACATCGGAGGGACGAATGCCTCTTTTCAAGACTCGTGTGCACATAAGATATCTCGCATGCACCTCGAACCCACTCGCCTGGCCTTGTTCCTCGATATGCAGTGCATCAATACGACAAACCACGACGGGGAACAAACCCTGCAAACGGGTTCAAATTGCACACTCGAGACTCACGCATGCACGACATCACGGGAAGCATCGAATCATTCGCAACACCGGAGGGACGCATGCCTCTTTTCAAGACTCGTGCGCACATAAGATATCTCGCATGCTCCTCGAACCCACTCGCCTGGCCTCGTTCCCCGATATGCAGTACATCAATACGACAAACCGCGACGGGGAACAAAGCCTACAAACGGGTTCAAATTGCTCACTCGAATCTCACGCATGCACGACATCACGGGAGCATCGAATCATTCGCAACATCGGAGGGACGCATGCCTCTTTAGGGGGTCGTATGATATTGCTCAATGCCGTGCTCTCCGCTCTAATGATCTACTACTTCACTTTCTTCCGTGCTCCAAAGTGTATCATTTCAAAATTACAATCATTACAGATTTCTTTTCTTTGGGAGGGTAATAGAAAAATCGCGTGGGTTAAATGGTTAGAAGTGTGAAAATCAAAAGTCAAGGGAGGGTTGGGGGTGAGGAACTTGAACTATTTCAATATGGCTTTAATGAGAAAATGGGCCTGGGACATAATCAAGGAGTCGAATACATTATGAAAAAGGGTGTTGATATCAAAATATGGACCTTTGTCTTGGGAGTCTTTGACGGGTAGTTTGAATTCGGCTACAAATGAAAAAATTATTTTTTTTGGTGGAAGGACATTAGGAAAACTATATTCAATAAGACTTAGACTGGTTTACAGGGGGATTGGTCAGACGGGTGGGTGATGGGACTCATACTAGATTTTGGAAGGATGTTTGGGCAGGGACTGACATCTCCTAGACTAGCTACCACTGCTAGGGATAAAGACATACTCATTAGTGATATGGGGGTCTGGGAGGAGGGGGTTTGGTCTTGGATTTGGGATTGGAGATGAGAGTTATTTTCTTGGGAACATGTATTATTTACAGATTTGTTATCTTATATCAACAGGATCACCGTGCTACAGGGCAAAAACGACGAATGGATATGGAAGCATGAGATAAAAGGAAATTACTCTGTCGCATCGGCTTACTACTCTTTGCAGGACACCACCACATCGATCGATTGCTCTCCAGCTTATGAGATCATTTGGAATAGTTACTCTCCAAACAAAGTAACAACCTTGATTTGGAAGATTTTTAAGGATCGTATTCCCACCAAGGTCAATCTGCGTTATAGGAATATCAGAACGGGATCGACATTGGACCTTTGTGATTTTTGCCAGGAGGAGGATGAAACAATGAAACATTTATTTTTCTTCTGTATGGAGTCTCATTCGGTCTGGATGCAGTGCTATGCTTGGCTAGGAATGTCAGTTGTTTTGCATCATGAGCCCAAAGATCACGTCATTCAGCACAGAGGACTGTGGACATACTCAAAGGGATTAAAAGATTGGTTAACAATTTGGCAGGCGGTTATTTGGTCAATTTGGCTAGATAAAAACAGAATAATATTTCGTAGTACGGTTGAAGAAGGAGCCACGGTGGTGGATTTAATCAAATTCAGGAGTTGGTTTTGGATTAAGAACAGAAAAATGGGACATTCAGTTACTCTTTTTCAGATTGGATTAGAGAAACAATTAGTTGTATCTTATACTAAGTCTTTCGTTTTTGTTTTTTATTCTTTTCTTTTGATTTGTAAACTTTTAGACTTTTTGGTGTACCTCTGGTACCTATTTATATATGTTATTTGCTCGATAAAAAAAACAAATGAGAGGAGAAAAAAAGCACACGGCAATTAAGATCTCGAGTCAGTTGACTAATCGAAACAAGATTATAGGAAAGTAGCGGAACATGTAAAACGTTGGAAAGGGACAAGAATGGAAAACCGAGACAGATCCTTTTCCCGCAACAGAGGCGAGAGATCCATCAACAATTTTAGCCTTTCGATTCCCCGTACAAGGGAGATAGGACGTAAAGAGCTGTGAGGAGCCCGTCATATGATCGGTGGCACCTGAATCCAGAATCCAGGAGTCAACAGGAAGAGAATAAATGACAGTAACAGTAGATATACATGTTTGGGCCAAAGAACAAGATGGAAATGGAGATGGAGTGGTTTTTCCTAAACGAGTGTCGAATAGTTTGTACATGTGTTCCATTTGATCATTTGTGAAGGGAAGAGATTTCAAAGGAGATAATTGCCCAGAGTCGGCTGTACTTGATTGAAGAGCATGACCACCCATGCTTTGTTTACTGCCAGAATATGGTTTCTTCTTGAAGTTCGGTGGTCGCCCATGAATTCCCAACAAGTATCGATCGTATGCCATGGTTTCTTACATGTTTCACACCACGGGCGAGATTCCCATCACGGCGAGTGGGATTAGATTGGTTGCCCTACTCACGAGAGCAGAACCGTAACTACACAGGGGGGAATCACGTGGCAGCATGACCAAACGTCTCGATTCTTCGCGTCGAATCCTAGAAAAAACTTCACGAATGGAGGGAAGATGTTTTCGCCCAAGAATTCTCCCACGAATCTCATCCAATTCCCTATTTAGTCATGCTAGAAAGACAAAGACACGGCTACATTCAACTTTGTTCTTGTAACGAGAGCAATCCTTTGCACTCTCCCATTTATTAACTTCCAGAATGTCCAATTGCTGCCAAATCACCATTAAATAATTGTAATATGTAGTAACATCCTACATGCCCTGATGAATCTGCCACATGCGAGTTGTTTACTCATACAATTGGGTGTAATTCTCCAATTATGAATACGTCTCTCGAACGGCCTCCCAGATGTCACGTGCAGTGGGCAAAAAAAGAAAGAGCTTACCAAACGCAAGGTCCATTGAGTTAAGCAGCCAAGACCTGAGTAGAGAATTTTCTGAACGCCACTTGACATATTTTTCATCATCGGCTTCAGGAGCTGCACAAGTGAGAAAGCCAATTTCCCCTTGCCATCAATGACCAGGCGCACAGATTGTGCCCCTTCAATGTAATTTTTCCATTGAATTTATGTATCAAAACATGCAATGAATTATCGGACAGTCCCAATGTGCCTGGAGGAAGTAGATTCACTGGTCTTGTCGCCGATCGTGGAAGAAGACCCACTGCCGATGTTGAAGAAGACCCAGCGGCGGCACCTACCATGAATGTTTTTTAACGGTGAGGATCGGAAATCACAATGCTATGCCAAAAAACCAGAAATCGCGATGCTATGCCAAAAAACCAGAAATCGCGATTGGAAATCGAAAGCCCAGAAATCGCGATGGAAATTGGAAACCCAGAAATCACGATGGATGAAAACGCCGAGTGGGTGAGACGGAAAAAAAATTTCCGATGGGGAACTTTGAAGAAAAAAAAATCCTGATGAGTTTCCTTGATCGATAACGAAAACCATTTAGTATGAATCAGGCCAGGTCACATGATCGGAACTGTCTCTGACACCATATAGAAATATAGGGTTTGGGGAAGTTGAACATAAATCACGTTCAGTTCTTATATTTTCTTAAATATAAAATCTGATTACATCTCATGATATAAATAAGGTAAACAATCATATCTAAATAAATCTCTAAGATACTTTATCTTGCATATTTAAATAAAACACATCTTATCAATTTAATTCAGATATTCCTAAATCTTATCATTCTATCAACAGTTTTTAATATTTGTAATAGTTATTCTCTGTGATAAATGGTTTTCATGGTAACCTTGCTAGTTCAAATTTTCACCAGGATTTGGCTCTTGGTTATTCATTAATTAATACTACCATGAAAAGTCGGTTAGATAACATTATTCCTACACTGACAAATCAAAATATGTCTGAGGTTTTTACCAGCAACTGCATCTCTCTGCCTATTGAGGAGAAAGTTGGGGTTACGCCTATTGAGGTATGAGCATGTACTTAGACGAACAATAAATGCACCAGTTCGGCGATGTGAGACCATGCCAAATATCCACATTAACCTAGGAAGAGGGAGACCAAAGAAGACTTGGTTGACAATGGTAAAATATGATAAAATTCATTTAAATATAGATGATGATTTAGTAGGGGTAGAACACAATGGCGGAGGAGGATCGATATGGCCGAACCCACTTAGTGGGATAAAGACTTGATTGTTGTAGTTGCGTCTCTTTGCCCTTTTCACAACCATATTAAAATTCAAAATCAGTATTTAGGATTTATTTGGCAACGGCATGCAGTGTTTATGTCTATTGGCACATCAAAAGTTATTTTACATTAGTTTTTATCAACAAATTTGCTCAATCTACATTTCTGAGTACTTGTACCTCAGGCTCATCTTTTAATTGTCTTTATGTTTTTCTCATGCAGGTCTTTCCTTCTGTGAATCCAACTGTCTTGGAACAGTTGAGTAGTGTTGACTGCATTCTCTTTGCCATGGGTTCACTCTTTACTTCCATATGTCCCTCTCTGGTAAAATTATGAATCCAATTATAGTTGTTTTTAACACCAAATTATTGTGTGTTTTGGACGGTAATAAGATTGACGTTTCTTCAATAGTATGAACTGCTGCAGTATTGTAGGTGGTGCCAAAGGGCTATAGCACCAAGATGACTTAGCTATTAAAAATTTTAGTTCACTTGTTTCAAAATATGAATTTACAACTGAAAATGATTCTTGAGGAACCAAGCACTTGCTCTGTGCCCCCTCCCTCCTCCCCACCCTCAGGACAAGGGAGTGAGGGACCTTTTTGTTTCCTTCTGTGATTCGGTTTTCAACTGCTAATGGAAGCCAATTGTGAGGGTAGTAAAGAGTGCTGAAATCTTAGTCCTTGATGATAATGTCGCTTTTTTGTCTCGAGGTGTTTGGCTAAGCCTATCCCCTTCTTAAAACAATTTTTATGATGTTTCTGAGTGTCTGGTTAACTATCTAAAGTTATAGATTTGAGGCTCGGAAGATAAAGGTATGGGACTTATGAGATCCGACTTACTAACCTCTAGCAACTTTCAGAATTTAAGCATATAGAAATACTACCTTATAACATCTTATAAGCTATTGGAAGCATGTTTCATCCAAACAAATAGAAAGTTTTTCTTCAAATTAAGCTAACATCATACAAGCTCCACAAACATCTTATATGCTCGGAGCTTAAAAGATATTCTT
The DNA here is from genome assembly GCA_907163345.1 of Haberlea rhodopensis. Taxonomy (NCBI): domain Eukaryota; kingdom Viridiplantae; phylum Streptophyta; class Magnoliopsida; order Lamiales; family Gesneriaceae; genus Haberlea; species Haberlea rhodopensis. The sequence goes on from CAJQUN010000006.1 coordinate 112,402, forward strand.
ATCTGAAAACCCTGGTGAATTCCATCTAATATCCAAATTTATCTGATCAATCTTGCCTTTGGTGCTAAGAGCTGTGAAAGTACGTGCATTCTTCAGCAGAATTATAAGTTTCTGGTTATAACTCAATGTTACAGCAGCTGTTTTAAGCACATGATTCATTTTCAGGTTCTTCTTGGAATTGGGGAAATGATTTCTTCACGAACATGTCCCAAGGTAATCTGATAATGTGTAAGTCATACCTTCCTTGCTTATTCTTTGGTAACTTTTAAGTATACTTCCTAAAGTTTAGGTAATATTTTTACATTCTTATCGGTTTACTTTCATCATATATCAGTGTGGGTTCATCCATTTTATTTTTAGGTACTTCTCTTGAATGGTACACATGATAGAGAAACTTCTGGATTTACAGCTTCTTGCTTTGTAACTGCAATTACCGATGCCTTAAACCGAACTTATGGAGATCCTCATAACCGTCTTATAAATCCTGTATGTATTGATATGACATGAAATTTTCTGCATACTTATTAATGTTTTATTTATATAACATGTTTCCGGCTTCGAAATGATACTCGTACAAATATTATAATATAAATGGTTCGTTAAGTGCTTAATTTTTTTATCCTACGAAATAGGAAGTAGATCATACCATATCTAAATGGGAAGGAACCTGTAGATTGCAGTATAATACGAACATAATTCTCTATGCAATAGTTTATTTAACCTGATTTTCTATAGTTGCATGAATTAATTACTTTTCATCTTGTTACTCTTTGCAGCCAAGCCACTATATTAACACAATTTTTGTGCCGAAGGATGGTCAAATTCCTTTAGATATTGATTACCTGGCTGCCCAAGGGATATTTCATGTGGTACGCGCATATCATACATCTTATTCCTTTCACCAAAAAGTGTAATATAACAATGATGAACATTATAATATAACTTTGAGGAATTGCTCTCCTTTTTAGGCACGTTTCTCGTTTGTTGGTGATCATACCCATTAACGAGGCATGTTCAACTATATGGCTCAATGCATACATTTTCCTGTTAACTAATTAGCTGACTCATATCAAAATTTGTAGGTTACTATTGATTCATTACGTGACTCAAAAGCGGGCATATTGTTTGATCCGGCATCACTGATACAATCTCTATCTGACCTGTTAACTGGATGCACGAGCAAAAATGTAGCTGGAATTTGATCCACGTTTGACATCCTGATGATTTTCAAGCCTGAAAATGTGGAACATACATATTTTGCTTCATTGCTTCCTTTCTGCTGATGCACAGGTTTTAAGGCTGTGATGCCTTTCCTCTTCTATTTCATTCCTCTTATGCACCAAGCTAAATCTTTTATTAAATTAATTAAATGTTTTATCAGGAAATTTCCTAAAAAATCTGGAGAGATCACTCGATGCATTGGCCTGATCTGTTACATTAGTTGAACATATGTGCTGATATATACTGCCTGGAGTTTATTCGTCGAGGTACTGCGAATTATGTTATACTTTACAGAATTTAAAAAAATGTGTAAATTAGTGTTGGTGTAACGTGCATCAAAACCATAAAATTGTATTTAGCTATCATATGATCTTGCTGTAAAATTTAAAGAATTCATGATGAATAATGCAATGTGTAAAGGTCCTCTTTTTCTATGCACTTACCTCCTCTGTGTGTGTATCTATGCTATGTGGCAGTATATGCAACTTCGAATTTGAGAACTTCAATCCGAATTTCGAGTTTTAAATGAAGCTCGTCTTTTATTAATTATAATAGGAGAACAAAATACATTTCTCACCCAGGTCAGAAACGCTAATTTAAACCTATGTTTGTATATTTATTTATTTTATTATTACTATATATTATATTAAGTGTTGAAAGCAATATTTGTTTGTTTCAGCTCAATGATTGATGTGTGACATTTGAGCTCTTATTTAAAAGATTTAAGTTAAACTATTATCAACAACTATATATATCGATAAAATTATAAGTTTTCAATTATATAAATGATAATAGAATTAAAGTCAAGTGTTCAATCCCCATATCTGTAAAATAGTGTAGTTAATGGGGGATATCTATGGAGCAATAATTGGTTCTAGTGATACAAGGATCGAGCTACCGTACGATTTAAAAAATTTGAGTTGATTTCCCAGCAATTTTTTATAGCAAAGCGAAACACTTGATGGCTTGAAGAATATGTCATGCTAATTATCTTTGTCTCTTAATATGACCCAATATTTTCCAATTCTAATTTTATATCTTTCTATACTATATCTGTACTACTTACTGATTGAGAAATAAATGTAACTACTTTTGATTTCTCTTCAAGATTAAATTTTTAGATTTTCTAAAATACAACTTGAGATGATTAATAATGAGATCCAAGCTATTTCCCTTTCAATTTCTTAACATTTGTTTCCTTAAATAATAGTACAACAGATTGGACGACGTTTATAAATTAATACTTGATAAATCACAATCTCTACTATATAATAATTTTTTACGTCGTAATTTAGATTAAAAAGATAAATTAGTTAATATCTATGAATTAGTGACATAATATTTTTTTCCCCAAAACCTTTGCATAATCTTGCTAACATTCATATAATAAGTTGATGAATTTGGCAAAATTAAATATATGGAAATACTTTGATCTTATTTTTTATTGATATTTATATTTGATTATGTCTCATCTTTAATTATTTCATTGTATCAACTTGACGTATGTCATTATGCATATGTTGTTTTAGCATCCGAAAAAAACAAATTAATATACAAATACAAATATATATTAATTGAGTAAAGCAGCGTTCACGGAACAGAGTAGTGATTTAGGATGGATATCTCCAACTTGCCGGGCTTCCCAGGGAGGTTATTATGGCAACAATGAACTCTATAAATGTCCAAAGGATTCAAATGGCTTAGCATCACAAATTCGATATATTATAAACTGCTCGCAAGAATGGCCTTCACACCAACTTGGAAGCTTGTTTTTACCACTCTCTTAGTGCTTGAGTTGTGGGGTTATCAAGCCACGGCTCGCATGCTGCCTCATGCGTCGTCAATGGTTGAGAGACATGAGCAATGGATGGCTCAACATGGTCGTGTATATAAAGATGACGCAGAGAAGGTAAAAAGATTCAATATATTCAAGGAGAACGTCGAGTACATCGAGTCTTTTAATGGAGGTGGAGTTCAATCTTACAAACTTGGCATCAACAAGTTCGCTGATTTGACGAATGAGGAGTTTCAGGCATCCCGAAACGGATACAAAACGAGCTCCCGCCCAACATCGCCAAAAGTTTCATCTTTCAAATATGCTAATGTGTCAGCAGTTCCACCAAGTGTGGACTGGAGAAAGAAGGGAGCTGTTACAGGCATCAAGGACCAAGGCCAATGTGGTTAGTGCATAAAAAAAGAAATCCATATCCAAAATCAACTAATACCCACTTTCGTTAATACCATATTTTAAGTAGAAAATATTCTGAATGAACCAATTTAAATGCAGGATGCTGCTGGGCATTTTCAGCTGTGGCAGCCACGGAAGGAATCCACCAGCTCACAACAGGGAAACTAGTTTCACTATCCGAACAAGAACTCGTTGATTGTGACACAAGCGAAGACCAAGGATGCAATGGTGGTCTCATGGACTATGCATTCGAATACATCATAGGAAATAATGGCATGACCACCGAATCTGATTACCCCTACCAAGGAGTAGATGGTACCTGCAACACACAAAAAGAATCCTCACATGACGCAAAGATCACAGGATACGAGGATGTTCCAGCCAACAGTGAGTCATCATTGCTAAAAGCGGTGGTGCACCAACCTGTATCTGTAGCGATTGATGCTGGTGGATCAGACTTCCAATTCTACTCGAGTGGGGTATTCACAGGAGAGTGTGGAACCGAGCTAGACCATGGTGTCACCGCTGTTGGTTATGGGAAAACTAGCGATGGCACAAAGTATTGGTTGGTTAAGAATTCGTGGGGAAATAGCTGGGGCGAGAGTGGATATATTAGAATGCAAAGGGGTATTTCTGCTGCAGAGGGTCTCTGTGGCATTGCCATGGAAGCTTCTTATCCAACTGCTTAAAAATGTTTTGCAAATTTGATTTTCTTTCCAAGAAACTCAAAACCTGCCTGTAATTATGTCAATCATATGTAATATTAAACATTATTCTGTGAATCCTCATGGAACTCTCAGACTCCATCTCCATTCTGAGTTCACATCAGTTATGCTCCAAAAGGGCTTGTGAAATAGAATTACATATTTAAAATTATATTTGCACAAGGAAGTTCTTACAAGAAAAAATATATATTTGCAAAAACAAACGATTAGGCTTTGATTTAATTATCAGGTGTTGTATTAATAATAAAATTTAAATAAATTAATTATAATTATCTGGGTGAATGATCCTTGCAAAACAAGATATTATATTATACAGAATTGTAATTCAAAATAAAACACAACTTTTGAAGTAATCAGAATATGATTTATCATTCGAGCGTAACTAGGGCTGTTTATCGGGGTGAACCGGTCCGGTGCGGACCGGAGCCGGCCGGTTTCGGGCCCGTTATGGGTGGAACTGGTCCGGTCCGTTAAGGAACCGGATCGAACCGGTTCCGGTTCCAACTGGTTCCGGTTCGGTCCGGTTCCAACTGGTTCGGGTTCGGTCCGGTTCCTTAACGGTTTTCCGATTTTTTTTATTTTTTTTTATTTTTATGTTGTAAATGTTTCCTCAATGATGTTCATCACAAATTCAATATACTTCTTTATTTCATAATATAGATGCATACAAATAATTGTAAAGACATGACATTTGAAAATCTAAATAAAAAAATATTACTATTTAGTACTTAGCAGTCTTCATAATTGATAAGTATTGTTTTGGCGTTCTCTTCTTCTTGTTCGTCAGAATGATTTACGAATTCGTCAACCGTCCCATCTCTTCTATTTTTACATTCTGCTTCAAACCAATCTTTAAGTAACGTGAGCATGCATAACGAATCAGCTGATAGACTACTTCTGTAGTCTCAAATAATACGACTACATGTTGAGAATGCCGATTCAGAAGCGACGCTTGAAGCTTGTACAACATACACGTCTCTAGCCATTTTGGCTAAGATAGGGAATTGTGCTGCATTGGACTTCCACCATTGTAAGACGTCGAAGTTGTCTTCGGTTAGAAATTGATAATTCAGATAAATTTGCAACTCAGTCGACGTGCTAGTAGAAGGTTCTTTTCCCTTAAGTTTTTTCCTGTCCAGCATTCTAAGCAAATTGATGCCCCCACCTTTAGATTGAGCTTGAGGTTGTTCTTCAACAGGCCTTTGTTGCGATGATTCACTTGCCTGTTGATTATAATACAATTGAAACATATTTTGGAGAGATTGCATTGTAGATGTCTTTTGATCGTCAACAACCTTCCCCAAAAAATTAGCATAATATTAAAAAAATATCTCAAATGAAGATAAACATTGACTAGGATCTAGCAATGTTGCGATGCAGTGCACGGGTGGGATTTGTTCCCAATACTTTATAAATTTAGTTTCCATTGCACTAACAAAAGCATGCAAGTCATAGTCATCTCTAAATTCTATAAATTTATCAAACATGTTAAATACTAAAGGAAGAAAATAAACGGAAGTTGGATGAGTAACACCAGAGAAACGTTCCGTCGCTTCTTTGAAAGAACCTAACAATGATACACAATTTTCAACAAATTCACAATCCTCATTAGTCAAATAAATACTTTCATCGTTATCAGGCATTTGATATGAATTATAAAATGGAGTTAAAATATCTTTGTAAGGTAATATAGCATTCAACATATTGTACAACGAATTCCACCTAGTTTCTATTGGTGATGGAAAAAGAAGATGCTTTAAACCATTAGATAAATATAATTGTTTCCAATCACGCTTAACACGGCTCGTGCGTAATCATTTAGCGCAGTATTTCATTTTCTCAATACATGCTGAGTGATTGTCCTCATAACCAACTTTAACAGCCAAATTAATCACATGACATGCACATCTAACATGAAAAAAAATACCATCAAGCATTGGTTTAAGATAGGTCTTTAAATCACGCATCGCAGCATTGTTATTCGCAGCATTGTCTAATGTGATTGAAAATACCTTATCCTGAATTCCATAATGTCTACAAGTGTTGAATACATATTTAGCAATTACATAACCAGTATGTGCACAGTCTAACTCATCTAAAGACAAAATCCTTTTTTTGCATACACCAATTATCATCAATCCAATGACAAGTGACAACAAGATATGGACCAGAATTTATATTTGTCCAAATATCAGTTGTTAAACTAACCCTACAAGGCAAACTAGAAAGATGTTTAAACAATGTATTTCTATATTCAACAAATACGTCCATACAATTTCTTTTTAGTGTGTGCCTGAAAATATGTTTAAACATGGGTTGTATAGACGAAGCAAATTCAATAAAATCAGCACGTTCAGCTTGTATAAAAGGTAGTTCACATCTGATCACATATCTAACAAGTGACCTACATTAATTTCAGCAGTTAAAATAAAATTCGTGCCAGTAAGAACATTAATTTGTGCTTGTGTTGCTTCTCGACCTAATGGTTGTAATGTTGTCTCATCAAAATTATGTTTTTTTACTAAGTGTTTGTAAATTAGTGTTGGTGTAACGTGCATCAAAACCATAAAATTGTATTTAGCTATCATATGATCTTGCTGTAAAATGTAAAGAATTCATGATGAATAATGCAAAGTGTAAAGGTCCTCTTTTTCTATGCACTTACCTCCTCTGTGTGTGTAACTGTGTATCTATGCTATGTGGCAATATATTCAACTTCGATTTGAGAACTTCAATCCGAATTTCGAGTTTTAAATTAAGCTCGTCTTTTATTAATTATAATAGGAGAACAAAATGCATTTCTCACCCAGGTCAGAAACGCTAATTTAATCCTATGTTTGTATATTTATTTATTTTATTATTACTATATATTAAGTGTTGAAAGTAATATTTGTTTGTTTCAGCTCAATGATTGATGTGTGACATTTGAGCTCTTATTTAAAAGATTTAAGTTAAACTATTATCAACGACTATATATATCGATAAAATTATAAGTTTTCAATTATATAAATGATAATAGAATTAAAGTCAAGTGTTCAATCCCCATATCTATAAAATAGTGTAGTTAATGGGGGTTATCTACAGAGCAATAATTGGTTCTAGTGATACAAGGATCGAGCTACCGTACGATTTAAAAAATTTGAGTTGATTGATACAAAGATCGAGCTACCGTACGATTTAAAAAATTTGAGTTGATTTCCCAGCAATTTTTTATAGCAAAGCGAAACACTTGATGACTTGAAGAATATGTCATGCTAATTATCTTTGTCTCTTAATATGACCCAATATTTTCCAATTCTAATATTATATCTTTCTATACTATTTCTGTACTACTTACTGATTGAGAAATAAATGTAACTACTTTTGATTTCTCTTCAATATTAAATTTTTAGATTTTCTAAAATACAACTTGAGATGATTAATTCTGAGATCCAAGCTATTTTGCTTTCAATTTCTTAACATTTGTTTCCTTAAATAATAGTACAACAGATCGGACGACGTTTATAAATTAATACTTGATAAATCATAATCTCTACTATATAAATTTTTTTTATGTCATAACTTAGATTAAAAAGATAAATTAGTTAATATCTATGAATTAGTAACATAATATTTTTTTTCCAAAACCTTTGCATAATCTTGCTAACATTCATATAATAAGTTGATGAATTTGGCAAAATTAAATATATGGAAATACTTTGATCTTATTTTTTATTGATATTTATATTTGATTATGTCTCATCTTTAATTATTTCATTGTATCAACTTGACGTATGTCATTATGCATATGTTGTTTTAGCATCCGAAAAAAACAAATTAATATACAAATACAAATATATATTAATTGAGTAAAGCAGCGTTCACGGAACAGAGTAGTGATTTAGGATGGATATCTCCAACTTGCCGGGCTTCCCAGGGAGGTTATTATGGCAACAATGAACTCTATAAATGTCCAAAGGATTCAAATGGCTTAGCATCACAAATTCGATATATTATAAACTGCTCGCAAGAATGGCCTTCACACCAACTTGGAAGCTTGTTTTTACCACTCTCTTAGTGCTTGAGTTGTGGGGTTATCAAGCCACGGCTCGCATGCTGCCTCATGCGTCGTCAATGGTTGAGAGACATGAGCAATGGATGGCTCAACATGGTCGTGTATATAAAGATGACGCAGAGAAGGTAAAAAGATTCAATATATTCAAGGAGAACGTCGAGTACATAGAGTCTTTTAATGGAGGTGGAGTTCAATCTTACAAACTTGGCATCAACAAGTTCGCTGATTTGACGAATGAGGAGTTTCAGGCATCCCGAAACGGATACAAAACGAGCTCCCGCCCAACATCGCCAAAAGTTTCATCTTTCAAATATGCTAATGTGTCAGCAGTTCCACCAAGTGTGGACTGGAGAAAGAAGGGAGCTGTTACAGGCATCAAGGACCAAGGCCAATGTGGTTAGTGCATAAAAAAAGAAATCCATATCCAAAATCAACTAATACCCACTTTCGTTAATACCATATTTTAAGTAGAAAATATTCTGAATGAACCAATTTAAATGCAGGATGCTGCTGGGCATTTTCAGCTGTGGCAGCCACGGAAGGAATCCACCAGCTCACAACAGGGAAACTAGTTTCACTATCCGAACAAGAACTCGTTGATTGTGACACAAGCGAAGACCAAGGATGCAATGGTGGTCTCATGGACTATGCATTCGAATACATCATAGGAAATAATGGCATGACCACCGAATCTGATTACCCCTACCAAGGAGTAGATGGTACCTGCAACACACAAAAAGAATCCTCACATGACGCAAAGATCACAGGATACGAGGATGTTCCAGCCAACAGTGAGTCATCATTGCTAAAAGCGGTGGTGCACCAACCTGTATCTGTAGCGATTGATGCTGGTGGATCGGACTTCCAATTCTACTCGAGTGGGGTATTCACAGGAGAGTGTGGAACCGAGCTAGACCATGGTGTCACCGCTGTTGGTTATGGGAAAACTAGCGATGGCACAAAGTATTGGTTGGTTAAGAATTCGTGGGGAAGTAGCTGGGGCGAGAGTGGATATATTAGAATGCAAAGGGGTATTTCTGCTGCAGAGGGTCTCTGTGGCATTGCCATGGAAGCTTCTTATCCAACTGCTTAAAAATGTTTTGCAAATTTGATTTTCTTTCCAAGAAACTCAAAACCTGCCTGTAATTATGTCAATCATATGTAATATTAAACATTATTCTGTGAATCCTCATGAAACTCTCAGACTCCATCTCCATTCTGAGTTCACATCAATTAATGCTACAAAATGGCTTGTGAAATAGAAATACATATTTAAAATTATATTTGAACAGGGAAGTTCTTACAAGAAAAATATATACTTGCAAAAACAAATGATTCGGCTTTGATTTAATTATTCTTTAATTATCAGGTGTTGTATTAATAATAAAATTTAAATAACTTAATTATAACTATCTGGGTGAATGATCCTTGCAAAACAAGATATTATATTATATAGAATTGTAATTCAAAATAAAACACACAAGTTTTGAAGTAATCAGAATATGATTATCATTCGAACGTAAGCAAGCATGTATCCATCTATTACAAAGAGATGAAAAGAAAAACAACAGACATAAAATGGGGGCAGTGGGCTGCCAGCAAATACGAAAATAATACAATAAATTTCAACAGAAATTGCAAATGAATGGTACCAGTGTTGAATACTGAAATTTACATGAAAACTAGCAAGGAATCTGCTCCGTGAACCACTTCATCACCGAAAATGGAGCCTTGATCAATGAAAGCGCCAACTCTACGATCACCGTCACGCAAATGCAACAAGGGCACAAGCAACTCAGCACAATTCTGCAGTTCCCCCAAAATCCAAATAAATCTTTCAATAAAAGCAAAGTAAATCTTAATTGGACAGGACCCGCAATATATACAGCAAGTAAATCTGATATTAAATTAAGGTGTGTGTGAGAAGAGAATGAAAGAGAAGGGGGAAACCCACCCGACGATCCAGATGACGACTCCGATTATGGAGAGAAGAAGGGCGACAAATGCGAATGGAAGACCCAACAGAAAGCCCAAAGGCCGGCATTGGCAGTCATCTTCACAACAGCAGCAGCACATATTTCTGCAATCTGAATCTGAAGCTCTTTTTTTGGATTCTTTTGTTAAAAGTTTCTTCAAAGGATAATGCTGTGTAATGATGATAATGGTCAACCTTGAAAGGCGAAACTTCCAAGTGATAGAAGCGGCAGTGGGCCAACGCCAATTATTTTGACGAAGTCATATCCTTTGTATATCCTATGAACTATCTGCTGTTAAATATTTTATTAGATATTATTATTTATATTACATTTATTTAAGATACATGAAGTATTTTTAGCATAAATTAAATCTATCTCTAAATCTATTTTACTTTTGCATATAATATATAATTTAATTATTTTTTGTGGTTAATTTTTATGTAGATGGATATAATTTAACAGGAAATTATATAACTTTTATTCCATTTTCAGTTTTTTTTTCAAAAACAAATGAATGAGCAGCAGAAATCAACCGCCTGACAGAAGTTTGCAGTAGGTATCGTATATTTTTTTTTGACAATTTATAAACTAGTGGGGATGGACTCGAACTCGAGCTATTTATAAGGGGAGGAGGGTGACTACCACTAGGCACTGCCCTGGTCGTCGAGTACCGTAGATTTAACCAGGCTAAATTTTGCTGATATATCATACATAAACCATGGAGAAACAAGTCAATGTGTGTTTGGATTAGGGGTGTATGTGGGTTGGTGGATATTAAAAAAATCATCCAATCCAATACATGGTTGCTAAATTGTTAAACCAATTGTATAATAAATATACAAAACTACAAGGTTTGGGTGGATGCGGGTGCAGATGTGCTTTTAGAGGTCGTGATGAATCAGTTGACTCTAGCAATAGTGGAAACTATATTGAATTGATGAAACTTTTAGGAAGAATAATTCCAGAAATTGGTGAAATTATCCTAGCAAAAACAGCTAAAATGCTAAATATACGTCACCATTGATTCTGAATGAGATTTTGAAAATTAGTGCAGATAGTATCAGAAACAAAATTCGTGAAGAAATTGGTGATAACAAGTTCTGTATTCTTGTTCATGAAGCAATTGATGAATCTTGTAAAGAACAAATGGTTTCTATTTTAAGATATGTTGATCGAGATGGGTTCATAAGAGAATGATTTTTCGAAATTGTGGATGTTGAAAATATAAATGCGCTGACTTTGAAAAAAAGAGATATAAAATGTATTAAATCAATAAATCTCTTTGTCGAAAATTAAAGAGGGCAATGATATGATGATGCTAGGAATATACGTGGCGAATAGAAAGGATTACAAGCTCTACTTTGTAAAATATTGTACACATGCTTATTATGTTCATTGTTTTGCTCATGGATTACAACTTGCTTTAGTTGCTGTTTGTAAAGACGAACATGATGTGGCGTTTCTCTTCAAAACTAAGTTCAATTGTCACTTTTGTTGGTGCTTCTGCAAAACGGTATCGTCAATTGAAATCAGTTCGAGAATCTGAAATTAATAATTTGATAGCATCGGGGAAGTTGAGATTGGTACTGGAACTAATCAAGAAGATTCTTTGATACGAGCTGGAACTACTCATTGGAGTTCATATTTTTACTCTATTCGAAGTTTAATTGATTTCTTTGGTTCGATGTGTACACTTTTTCAAGATCTTGTTGATGGAGGTTTGAATTGTAATACTCATGGAGAGGCTAAATATTTATATTTAGATATAAAATCTTTTGAAGTATTTATCTTATTTTTGATGCACGAAGTGTGGGGGTATCTGATGTATTATGTCAAACATTGCAAAAATATAACATTGATATTTTGAGTGTTATGTGTTTAGTGTCCACTACTAACTCGGTTCTTCAAGAGATCCGTCTTGATAGATGAGAAAGTTTTCTTTGGACAGTTGTTGAGTTTTGTGAAAGTAATGATATTGATGTGCCTGACTTATATGGCCGCTATATGCAAGGTACAAAGCGTTCTTGTCAACAAAATAATAATATAACAATATGTGATCACTGTCATATTGATATATCCAACGATGTTGCAGATTTTAAGTTGATGAAAATGAATGACAGATTTCAAATAATACAATGGAACTGCTTACTCTTGGTATAGGTTCAGATCATTCACCATACCCTATTGTTCTCTGATTGATAAGCTTTATTTTCGAGACTTTACTGAGGAAAGATAAGTTTTGGAGAGACAGTTGGATCATTATATGTTTGATGTGCTTCGTCACACATAATTTTAGTAACTTGATGCTCTTCATCACTTGCGTCAGACATTGGCTGCAACGAAAAAGTTAGAAATTTATCTCTTGATTTTTAGGTTGATTCAGTTGGTATTGACTCTTTTAGTTTCTACGGTAACTACAGAGCGGGTTTTTTCTGGCATAAAACTCATCAAAACACCACTTAAAATGGAAAATGAATTTACCAATTTCATGGTTATTTATATTGATTGGGTATTGCTCTTACCATTAACACAGAGTCTATCATTGATAAGTTTGATATTTTGAAGAATCATAGGTTGCGACTAAAATATATTTTAGTATATTTTTATTTTTTTCAATACTTTCTAATTTTGTTCATCAAGTTAATATAATATATCACATATTATTTTTTAATGTTTATACATATATTTCAAAACAAAGTTTAGCCCATCAGATTAAAAATTTCACTGAAATTTATAAAATGTTTTCCCCCGTAACCGTCTAAACTGAAACGCATTTTTCTGCATGAAAGCATTCAGGAACTTTATAAATTAGTAATTAATTACGTTCAGCAGCCATTAATACTCATATTTAAATCCCAAAATTTATTGAACAATATCTCGCGTAACTGATGAAACCTGTTCATTTTCGCATAGTACTAAAGATGTATATATATGCCGCAGTTGTCGTTTTTGTTGAGAAACTGCAAGCAAAAATGAGGCCAAAGATTTATCTCTTCGGTGATTCCATCACCGAAGGGTCGTTCAAAGATTTCGGGTGGGGTTCTTCTCTAGCTAATCACTTTTCCCGCACGGTAGTTTCACCTTTTTTTTTTGTTATTTTCGGTGCATATGATAGTTATGGTGTGATTTATCTGTAATTTTTCTTTGATTTTCTGATATATATGGTGGGGTGTTGATATATTGTACGTAGGTGGATGTGGTGTTGAGAGGGTACAGTGGGTACAATACAAGAATGGCTCTTCAGGTGACAGAGAAGGTGTTTCCTCCGCCGGGGGAGGGCGGTGCTGATCCGGTGGCGGTGACGGTTTTCTTCGGCGCGAATGACGCTTGTCTCCCAGACAGATCCAGTGCGCATCAACACGTGCCACTTGAGGAGTACAAACAGAATCTCCACACCATTATTGACTTTCTCAAGGTAAATTACATTAGGCTAGAACATATAAATATTGTTAATGTTTTCGAGGAAGCCATCAGCCATGAAAGCTTGGGCTTACATTTAGCTTGTTTTGATGGTTTCAGAAGCGATGGCCTTCCACTCATATTCTCCTCATCACACCTCCTCCAATCGACGAAGCTGCCCGTCTCCAGTTATTAATCCATAAATTCATATATTTTTCATTTCACCCGTCAATGTTTTTTTTCAATTGTTTCGATATTCACATTTTTTTTAGTCTGATCGTTTTTGAGGTTTCTTGATTGTAAGAAATAATAAATATGCAGGCATCCGTTTCATGTTAACACGACCGGCCTACCGGAGAGGACGAACGAAGCTGCAGGTAAGTACGCGAAAGAATGTCTCGCCGTTGCAGCCGAATGTGGACTTGCAGGTGTGGATCTTTGGACAAAAATGCAGCAGTCTCCTGCATGGCAAAAGGCTTTTTTAGTGTATGCTTCTGCTTCCTTTAATTGCTTTGTTTACTCTAAAATTCTTGAATTTGTCTAGTTCTATATCTTTCGACATAATAATTATTTTAATATTAATTTTTTTACAATTTTATGCTAGATTTAATGTCAATTTACTCATATTGATAATAGACATTTTACATCGATATAATTTATAAACAGATATTTTACATGGTGGTAACCCTAATAGCAGTTTACCCTCTATGATTTTCAAATAAACTTTATCTCTTGTGGTTTGCAAAACTTAGTATATACGGTGGTGGTATTTTGCACATATTCACAAACCACGGGCGGTAAACTGCCTATTTTCACAAATCACATGTGGTAAACTGCATATTTTCAAACCATATAGGGTAATATGACTATTTGAAAAATCACAGGGGGTAAGCTCATATTTTCAAATCATAATGATGTAATTTTCCTATTTGGAAAATCAGAGGTTCGTTACCAATAAGCACCTCTGGTGAGTATCACATCAAATATAATTTTAAGTATTTGAAAATAAAATCAAATAAAATCCCAGTTGTATATTTTATATCTTGATCGGTCCCAGATACGATTTTTACATCCTCCAAACAAAGAGACAAAATAAACTATTTATCCTTATGAAACCTAAAAATTTCTGGGTTTGCATCAATGCAGAGATGGTTTGCATCTGACAGGGGATGGAAACAAGGTCGTTTTCGAGGAAGTGATTGAGCGGTTAAAGGAAGTAGGCGTAAGCCTGGAAACACTGCCAGCCGATCACCCGCTCGATCATAACTGACACTATTCCTAGAGATCTCTTCAAATGTTTTCAGAATTTATTTGAATAAAGTGGGAAACTTTTGATTTCAATCAAATTTATGTTAAAAAGTACTATGTTATGAATGGTTATCTCCAAGTTAAACTTTGATATATTATACCAAAAACATATAGTTTGTGGATGTTTTTACATGAAATAATTTCATAGAACTGTTGTTTTTGTCTGCAAGAAAGTGAAACATGCAAGACAAATAAAAAAAAATTCATCTTTTACCGATACAATAACTTAATGGTTGCCCGGCTATTCAAAAAACTTTCTATTTTTTTATGGATGATGGGAACCATAGCCACTACCCTTTTGGGTGCACACTAAATATATCACCGGGCTCATGCGATAGCCTGTAAATCACGTTAGTCAAATATAGTGTTGGTAGTCTCCAAACCATTACATCTCATTTTTAAAACATCATTCTACTTCACAAATTTCAAGGTCTTCATAAAGTTCAGCATATTAAAGAAAAAACATCAGATGGTCAATCAATTTTATTTTTATTTTACATGATAAAACAATACAGAGAAGGTTACTTCCAACTCCAGAAAAGCTGCACAAAACAATACAATCCTAAGGAGAGAGGATATAGCAGAAAAGCTAATAAACAAGTCCACAGAGGATAAGTGGTGCATGAGTAAGCCAGAATGCCTATAATAGCACACACCACAGTAATAGTCATCACTTCTGCTGAATAATCCCATGTTAAATCTTTGGCATACACAATCACCAACAACGTTGTCAATCCCGAAACGTTGTTCATGATAACTCCCCCATAAATCTGCATCATCCTATAGCAAATCAAAATGATGCTAAATTTAATTCTAAAATTCAAACTCAGCAAAGATTTTTTGGTTTTATACCTCCGAAAACGTTAAAGAAGCGCTTCTTTCATTCTTACGGCTGGCGGGCAAGATTGCTGCTATTAGAGATCTTGCATTCAAGGCCAATGGAACTATCACAAATGAAATGCAGAAAGATGGTAAACTCATGGAAGACGACAGCCGTAGAATACTATCCATTAGAGGTCCTCCAAGAAAGGTCAATACAACAATGCCAAATAGAACTTGGAATACTGATATGATAAAAGCCCATTTGCCATACACTTCTTGTTTCCACACTATCTGCAAGTTTGTGAGGGGGGGCTTAAAAATTTCAGATTTTTGTTACCAAATTTGAAGGAGTGAGTGTTTGCAGAAAAGGAAAAAGTTATAACATGTAGCAATGGTGTCGCTCAAATCTTTTAAACAATATAATATACAAGTGTGATTCGTGTTGTGTCATATATACAGCCTAATAATCGAGCATGTTATCTTAGCTATGATACCATTGCAGAATCAAGCGTCAATCTAAAACTATAACTAATGATGATGGTAATTTAAAATATAAAGCTTTCATAAACACATATCTATCGTTGTGACTCATAGACAATCAAATTGCCCAACAAAAACTATTGATGCTATGCAACACTCACCTTGTCGAATTCATCTATACTTTTTCTCCAGTCTGAGGTATTTGCGACGCGAATTGCCTTATTAAGCCATTTTGTTACTCCAGCAACAAATTCAGGTTCATCAATCATACTATTATTATCTTGATCAAAATCTTTGAACAGCTCCTTTACAATGTCAACATTTTGCTGAATTTCCCCAAATTTGACAGTACTTATTAATTGTTCTAGTTCAGATTTCGATATCGACTTGTCTTTGTCAGTGTCGAATTGCTTGAACAGACTGCCACAGCAAAAATGTCACAAGCAAGTGAAAGAAATACTTGGAAGGAACCAAAAGAAAAGCTGAACGGATAAAGAACGAGTGATTAAAATATGTAATACGTTTGAATCCGTTCAATGTTTGGCCTTCCATCCTCTGTGATCAAAGATTCAGATCTAAGCAATTTTGTTTGAGCATGCTTTAAAATCTTGGACATTATCCGGTCTATCTCTTTCGGATCGTCTTCTTTCTTCTCTTTAAATAGTTGAAATAGCTGGAAAAAAAATAAAAAGCAAAAATAGATTATAAACACTGTTATATTAGTACCAAAATGCCAACAATGCATTAATTAAGGTAGCTTTCTTGCCTCATGAAAAATGTTCCCTGAACCAGAATCACCATGTTCAGATGAATTGGTTTCATCTATCCATTTCTTGCATCCATTGATGAATTCTTTCTCGGTGATACTCATATCACTGTCGAAATCAAATGTTTTCATAACCTCAGAAACTGCAAATTTGTCATCAAGTTTCATCTTCCCACTTTCAATGATCTCAAGAACCAGCTTTTCCATCTCCATCTTTGTTATAGATTTATTCGCATCTTTATCCGTCTCAACGAATAATCTACCCAGAAAAAGCACATAAATGAGATATTCTTTTACAAAAGTAAAAGTATTTCTTGAAAAACGTTTGTTATAAGCTACTTTTTTATGACATGAGTGTTGAGTTTCCCATCTTCATTCACTATATTTCCTAGCCGTTGCACATGCTTCAGAAATCCAGCCCTCAGAAGCTCGTACTTTGAGTAGTCTAAACTTCTTTCTTGAATCCAGGGATTCAAAATCTTAGCAAGAACACAAATTTAACCAAATCAGATATAAAATCATCTCATAACTGGTAAAACATAATAAAGCCATAAATTCAGGATACCTGATACAAAAAATATGAGAGAAGCGAAAATATTGCCACTACGAGTGCCATTAAAGTCAGCAAACGACTATCAAATAAATTCTTGAAAACATTAACTAGCTGCACAGTAATGTAAGGAATCAAAGAAAAGAGCATAATCGCAGCAGTGGTTCGAGTCTCTCGATCAATTGTAACTCCGGTATCTGCAGTAATCATACAATATTCATCCGTTGTATATGAAACGAAACAATTTTCTTGGCAAGTTTTAAACTAATAGACCTACCTCTCAAGAGCAGTAGTTTCTCTTTGGCTGGCAAACAATTCGAACCCGATGTTTCATTGTGATCAGTTGATTTTTGAGGCAAGTCTCTTCTACCAAATATCACACATAAACCCCATTGCAAAGTAAGAGTAAAGACCGTCATTCCCGCATAGATACCGACTCCAACTGAGACTTGAGATTCAGCACTCTCTTTGCTCATGAAAACTCCAGACACTGCAAGAAAAGGATTATCGAACTCTTGTTGGAGCAATTTGTATATTTTCAAAGAAATGACACGAAAAACTTTCAACTAGCCTGCCCGTCTCAAGTCGGGTCCCCCCCTGTTCCAAAGTGTAGTCAAATTCATGTTTTTCTAAAACAGAACAATAAAATCCAAGAAATTTACTTACCAATCATCATCATCATTGATGGTAAGGCCATAAGAATTCGAAAGATAATACCCCCAAATTTTCCGGTCCCGAGAATATTAAAAAGCACCTTACTCCCTTTCCCAAGTTGCTTTTCTCCATATATGAGCAGAGCTTGATAAACCATGATCTGGAAAATGAATCCTCCAGCATTTTCTGCACATGGAAGGATGCCATACATATGGCTGCAGCCGCCATCCCTAGGCGACGGATCGCCACTTGAAATAATATATGAAGATTGGTTAGTGGAAACATCATTAACTCCGTCTGAGACTAAATCATTGGAAGAATTGAGTTTTATGATCCTTCCTTCCACTATGCTGCTCAAAAAGATTAGAAACATTACCCTTAATGCAAGAGCAGCCATTGGCAATGATAGGAAATTGATACAGATTGGATAAAGAAAGTTGACTGGATCCAAATAAGGAATTTATATGACAAATCAGAGTTCCAGTCGCGCTTGACCTAAAATATTTAGTATGTCCCCCAATCGACAAAAAAACCAGAAACAAGGCTTTTTTCTCTTTGAAACTTTATACTCCATAATGTTAGAAACTCAAATTTATAACATTATACTACGCTTCGAGATATAACCTGGCTTGTAAAAACTCACACTTCCCATTTTAGAAATGTCTCGATTTGAGATTTGTATAAAACATTTGCCCCCCTATATCAAAAAATATATATATACCAAAAAATATATTATATATATATATATATAAAATACATACTTGATAATGTGAACACATATTTTAGTTATAATATAATTGTACAACTTTATATTACTTTATGTTAATTTACTAATTTATCCCTCATATACACCTAACGCTGTCCCTTACACTACTCCATTAGACGCTTCTTTCGTAATCCCCGAAATTATATATTATTTCTTTAGTATTTTTTTAAGGTGTAGTGTACTCAAGTTGACCTTGTTTGTTTCCGCATTCAACATTCGAATTTCCATTATTTCAAAACAAATGTTTGATTAATTTATTTGTCCCTAAATTAATTACGGGAAACTAATGTTATCAAACCTCTGTATTATTATTATTATTATTATTATTATAAATTACTTTTTGTCCCTCATCTTTTATGTAATTAACTTTTATCCCTCAATAAAAAAATGCTAGATTTGTCAATGAAAATACTTGTTATTTCTATTCAGAAAATTGACAATTATTTCTTTGATGATAGGTCTAACTAGGGGCGGGTTTAGAATTTAGGTTGAGGGGAGCAGAAATATTAAAAATCTGGGAAAATATTTTAGGAAGGCGGAGAAATATATTTTTAGAGAGACAATCTATAATTTTGAGAGGGTAAAATGCAAGTTTAGAAGAATTTGAGAGAGGAATTCGTCCAGTAGAAGGCCAAAATATCTCCATTTAAATCATTAGTCGATGTCAACAATAAAACTCTTTATGATAATTAAGTTACACTCATTGTATTTAATATACACATAAGCTGTCATAATAAGATTTTAATTTAAAAATTCATCGTTTATATAGTATACAAATAAGATATTTATCAAGCTTGGCTTGAGTGGGAAAAAATCATATTTGTGGAGATGCGTAGTCTCTAGATACGAAGTTTCTAGCATAATATTTTAATCCATTTTATAGTTCTGGAATGGGTTATATTTACTTATTACATAATATCTCATTCATTTTATGTTTCAATATCTTTCTTTTTTGTTTTGCATTTTAACTTTCACGTGACTTTATAAAATATGGCAAAATCAGAACTAGACTTCTACAATATATGATTCCATCCATAATGACATTATGCTATATAAACATGCCAAACATATGTTATTTTTACTTTTAAAATAAGACAAATACCTCCACCACTAAATCTTGAAAGTAAATACAAAATGTTACAAAAATTTTTTACTTCTTTTTTAGCTTGGGGAGGAGCGGATGTTTTTAACAAGAATCAAACTCGATCACATTCCAAAGATGATGACAACCAATCCGACTAATTCGGAGGTATCTTACACCCACAATTTTAACCATAGGTACATCCTTCATTTAGCCATATGTTTCTTGGGTATGTGAATGTATGTTGGTATTTATGAACACCGGGTGCACTGGAAAAAAATCCACGTGGGAAAATACTTATATGAACCGGTTGTTTGTAAAGATCAAGATACATAAATATGTATGTATACGTAGAGGTGCTTATTGGCCCAATCCAGACCGATCCGAACCAAGAGGACGCTTTCCTCCGCAGATAAAGATGTGCTGAGTATGATATTCAAGGTAAATTTGTTGACATACGTTTCCAGTATTAGCAGCACAGTAAGTTTTTCAGTTACAATTAAGATTTAGATATACTTGTTACCACCTTAAAATGAGCAGATAAGAGTAGTCGGAAGTCGCAGCGGTGGTTGGTGGTAAAGGTTTCGCTGCTTCTTTCCAAGATAAGTTCATTCTACTGTCTCCAATAAATGAGGGTGTCTTGGAATGAATAGGCTATTTATGGGGGGGGCGGGGGTGTGTGGAACGGATAATTTACTCACGTATAACCATCGTTCCAAATGGCAAATATTTAATATGATTTCAGTTACCTTTGTCATAGCCAGAATATTGTTGCAAGTTCGTAACCCGGCCGTGGTGTTCTGCTTTTGTGTTTTCTGCATATTTAATATAGATGTAAATTAATCATATATCATGGTTAACGAACAAATATACGGGCGGTCGGCAACATGAACTCACAATGGCAGCCTTCGCCTCATCAGATACAGCAGTCCCCAAATATACGGGCGGTCGGCAACATGAACTCACAATGGCAGTCTTCAACGCAATTCAACCTGGTGAATTAACCAAATCTTTCTTCAAATATCGAAAAATGACGACTCCAATAATGCACAAAAAATGAGATATAAGAAAGCCTGCATCCTACGTAGTATAAACAGTATATGACACAAGACAAAATTGGCCAACTTCCCTTTCTCATTCTTCTGGTCCACACGAAAGCTAGACCATATATTCATAGATACTCAGCAGCAAACTGTTGGTTGTGGATTTTTACAATTTTTTTTGGTGAAAAGGTTATATATTCAATAAATTATATTTATTTCTTAACAAACCTTATCTCGATACACATGCATGGGCGTTGATAAAGAGCTTAAGGTTACCATAGTGCATAAGAATAATGTTATACACTGTGGTAATCATGAAATACATTTTCGTGACTACAATCTCTAATTTATGTTCTTCGTCGATTAATCATTGAGAATTAGAATATCCACCGAACTCAGTCGAGATCAGTATGCATAATGTCGTTCTTGTGTTTTCTCGGTACCGACACACAGGCATCAACACATCAATAAGTGCTCATACAAAATGAATTCATCGAACCACTCTTAAACTAATGGTAGTAAGCTATACTGGAGATTCAGACACCAGCTGCTCGGAAAAGAGTGGTGTATATTTTCTTGACTCCATCGAAGCAGAATCAGGATGGTGCATATGGAAGTTGGCCGACGTAAAGGAGAAAAGAGAGGCCTCTGAAGTTGTGAGCAATTTACCTTTGGTGGCAAATATTCTAAAGCTGTAGAAGAAGAACATGTAGCAGCTGGATGGCCATCTTGGTTCGTTGCAGGGGCAGGTGAAGCTATCCGGGGTTGCAGGGGCAGGTGAAGCTATCCGGGGATGGATACCACGTAAAGCACACTTTCGAAAAACTTGATAAGGGTCGCTACACGAATGAAGTTTAGCTACAATTTGGCTCGGCCTTGGTTCAGTACAACTGGTACCATATAAATCTCATTCTTAGTCCGGACTTGAGTCCTCAGGCATCTGTTCGGTCTCAGCTACTTCGGTCTAGGACTCAGCAATCAGCTAGACGTCAGCAATCAGCCTCAACTTGGGCGCTCAGTCACTATGCCTTAATTACGGTTCTTCCTGTCCAATTGATATTTGAATTTCGTACACATATATTTGTGCAGTGCTATGTTATTATTATTTTAGGACAGGAGCGCCAGCTTGAGCATACAATCTCGCAGTATGCCCCTACTCAGGAGTTCAGCTCGGGCATGCAATCTTGCAGTAAGCCCCTATCAGACAGCTCGGGCGTGCAATCTTGCATTAAGCCCCTATTGTGGCAGCCCGGGCATGCAATCTCGCAGTAAGCCCCTCTTATATCAGCTCAGACACGTGATCTCGCAGTAAGGCCTTATTCATCAACTCGGGACTTTATTGGTTTTGGCATCCGAGAGAACTTATTCGGATGTGTTGTATTGATGTGGATGTTCGGGAGTGGTGTTAATGTTGGAGTTGAGATGAGGAGATATACTATGGTCCGCCAAGGCATGTGTGGCTATGGTCAGTCCAGGCACACTAAATGACGAGATTATGCTATGGTCCGCCCAGACATGTGTTGCTATGGTCAGCCCAGGCACACTAGATGAGGAGATATGCCATGGTCTGCACATGCATGTGTGGCTATGGTCAGCCCAGGCACACTATATGAGGAGATATGTTGTGGTCCGCCCAAGCATGTGTTGCTATGGTCAGCCCAGGCACACTAGATGAGGAGATATGCGATGGTCCGACCAGGCATGTGTGGGTATGGTCAGCCCAGACACACTAGATGAGGAGATATGATATGGTCCGCCCAGGCATGTGTTGCTATGGTCAGCCCAGGCGCACTAGATGAGGAGATAATGTCATGGTCCGGCCACGCAAAGATATATTGTCATAGTCCGCCCAGACAAAGATTTACTGCCATGGTCCGGCCACGCAAAGATATATTGTCCTAGTCCGCCCAGACAAAGATTTACTGCCATGGTCCGCCCAGACAAAGGTTTATTGTCATGGTCCGCCCAGACAAAGGTTTACTGCCATGGTCCGCCCAGACAAAGATATATTGTCATGGTCCGCCCAAACAAATTTATTGTCATGGTCCGCCCAGACAAAGGTTGATTGCCATGGTCCGCCCAGTCACGGTTTTATTGCGTTGTCTGCCTCGAAGTTCAGATCAGACGCGAATCATTCGCTCATATTTATTACCTGGAGTCCAGACCGGACAGGTCTTATCTGCATATATTTATTCTCTAGGATCAGATGAGATGAGCTTTATTTGCTCAGCATTTTATCGGTTCAAAGAACTCAGGACATCTGTCACTTTGCGAATTCGTATGAGCTCTATCTCCTACGCACATTTATCATCCTGGAGTTTGGATGCGCTTTAGTTTGCTCTGGAGTTCAGGAGGTACAAGTTGTATGTGTTCGGTTTAATATTTCTGGAGCTCAGGTCGCGAGGGCATTATCTTCTCGTATTGATTATTTCATGAGCTCAGGTCGGGCGAGACTTATATGCTCGGTTTATTATCTTCGGAGTTCAGACATGTTAGCCCTGTTGTTATTCAATTCTATATTTAGAATTATTTTACAACTCTTTCGGTGTTATTATAGCAGGTCAGCCCTGCACAGACAACAGGTCAGCCCTGTTTAAGATTTAATTCTATACTTAGAATTATTTCTAGTTATTGCAGGCCAGCCCTGCACAGACAACAGGTCAGCCCTGTTTAAGATTTAATTCTATACCTAGAATTATTTCTAGTTATTGCTGACCAGCCCTGCACAGACAACAGGTCAACCCTGTTTAAGATTTAATTCTATACTTAGAATTATTTCTAGTTATTGCAGGTCAGCCCTGCATAGGTAACAGGTCTGCCCTGTTGTAATTCAATTCTATATTTAGAATTATTTTAGAACTCTTTCGGTATTATTTTAACAGGTCAGTCATGTTTGAGATTTAATTCTACTTAGAATTATTTCTAGTTTTCATTGCAGGTCAGCCATGTTTAAGATTTAATTCCTTAGAATTATTTCTAGTCATTATTTCAGGTCGGCCCTGCCCGGAAAACAGGTCAGCCCTGTTTAAGATTTAATTCTATACTTAGAATTATTTTCAGTTGTTATTGCAGGTCGTCCCTGCCCGAAAAATAGGTCAGTCCTATTTAAGATTTAATTCTCTACTTAGAATTATTTTTAGTCCTTATTTCAGGTCAGCCCTGCCCGAAAAATAGGTCAGCCCTATTTAAGATTTAATTCTTTACTTAGAATTATTTCCAGTTGTTATTGCATGTCAGCCCTGCCCGGAAAACAGGTCAGCCCACTTTAAGATTTAATTTTATACTTAGAATTATTTCCAGTTGTTATTGCAGGTCAGCCCTACCCGAAAATAGGTCAGCCCTATTTAAGATTTAATTCTCTACTTATAATTATTTCTAGTCATTATTTCAGGTCAGCCCTGCCCGAAAAATGGGGCAGCCCTATTTAAGATTTAATTCTCTACTTAGAATTATTTCTAATCATTATTTCAGGTCGACGAGTTTTATCTGCTATGGAACTGAGCTAAGCTTTATTGACCAGGGAGTTCAGGCGAGTATTATTTGCTCTTACTGTTTTTGGAGCTCTGATCAGGAGATCGGGTCGGGCAAGCGTAATTTGCTTGGACATATTATCTCAGATCAGGTCGAGCGAGCAATATTTGTTCATATCAGGTCGGATGGGTATTATTTTCTCATACATCATCTCAGGAGATCAGGTCGGACGAGCTTTATTTGCTCAGGTCGGCCCAACCAAGATAAATATAGTCCGTATTTGTTTTATCTGCTCGGAATATTTCTTATTCCTGGAGTTCGGATGTATGTTTATTTGCTTCTCAACTCAGTTTTATCACCTCGGTTCTCTCGATCACCTTTGTCAGCTCGGAATTCTCGATTATAGTAACTTCAGTTCGGATTCCTACTGCCCAGTACGACCTGCTATTATTGACAGAAGCTCAGTATTGTGATTACACTGGTTCTCGTATGGGCTATACGAGCCGCCTATTCTATCAATGATCGACATTCGAATTGTCATGGCTCTACCGACAGCATGACTTGGGAACTCGGCACGGCACAAGGTCACATCGTGGTTTGGCATTTGAAGGACTACCGATCCGGGTCCTCACCTAACTAGTTGGAGTCGATATAGCGCTACTCTAGCTCGACTAGAGGGGGATACTAATGATACCCCGATAATTGTCCCGGTGCGGTTTGGACCCGAATTCTATGGGCTCGACCCGATCTGACAAGATACAAGGGCCCATTTATCTTGGCCATTAACCTAGGCCCATTCCCATGTTTGATTATTAACTAAAGGCCCATAATGGGAGCCCATTAACAAGGATAAAGGGGAGAAAATAGTAGGTTAGCAAGAGAGATTTTTTGGATCATCGCCTCTTCTCCCCTGACCAGCTTTCATCCATGGCTCTCCTCTCCACTCTTTTCGATTTTAGCTCGTTTTTGTTGTAGAAGAACACATTGTAATCATCATGTTGTTTATAGTGGAATTCATACTGGACTGGGTCCCGTAGTTTTTCCTCTCGGGGTTTCCACGTAAAAATCTTGATGTTCATTTATTTTTCATATATCCATTCTTTGTTACAAAATCGAACCAAAAAATGAGGTAACAAGTGGTATTCTACTTAAGCATTATGATGTTTCTCCATTCAGAAGCAGCAAAAAAGTACACAGGTAAAATACCACCGCTTAAATTTCTCAAGTTACCATCATGTAATTGTGATGCTTAACATTTTATGACGGGATGACTTTAGCCATGCTCATAAGAAATAAATAGCTTGTATGCCCGTAATACTACACGCCTATAAACGATATGACTCGTTCTTTTTTATTTCATCCAGAAATCTAAGCTCTAGCAACAAATGCAAGTCATTTTTTTCACATCATTGTGCCGATTCATTAAATAGTTTCTCGATTCTAAGGAAATAAAAATTCATTAAACAACCACAAGTCCATGGAAACTAGATTGCTACTTCACAATGGCACGTAAAAGCCCATAGCTCAGTAGAAAATGTTAACCTTATCAAAAACAGGAAACATGTGCTTGTTCAAATAGTTGAACAACTTTCTATTGGATGCACCCCTCTGCAAAATCAAGCTCGAAGTATATGACAAACAAAATTAAATAACATATAGAAGGAAGACCAATAAGGAAGATATTAACCTCAAAAAATGGAAAGAGCCATGAACAGACAGGAAATCAGTCTATCATTATGATCTCATCTGTAACCTGTACATCAGAAGATTCCGATAATTGAGCACAATATAAACCGGGATTCAGAACCCCCCAAAAAAAACTATTTTATCTTCTTCTATCTTAGTATGTGCACATTTGGAGATAGAGATGGAGGGTTATAATTTCAAAGATGCACCAGCATCACATTTCCACCAGGGCAGGTTCAATCAGATAAGAAAGCACATAGAGTAGGCAGTGGATTTTTATTTTCACAAACTGAGAGTTCACAACCATTGGGCAACCAGCACCCAAACTCCAAAAAGATGGGCATACATTAAGTAGAGAGGGGTGAAAACAGAATTTTTTTTTTTTTTTTAGTTATAGTCAAGGAAAAAATACTCACATTGAATTGTGCATCCAGATCAGCTTGCCCTTCAATTATTTCAATAAGTTCTTGTACCCGCTCTGGGGGAGCTTTCTCGCCAAACATGGTCAAACTTTTTAAAAAGTCCATAAACATCTTAAATTCAGCTCCTGTCACGTCTTCTAGACTCTGCGATTTAACTCCATCAAACATGCATATCCTTGAAAAAAATCCCTTAAGAAACGGTACACATATTTTTCATAAAGTCTCAGTTGGCACACGAGTATTGCATTTATTGTGCATGATTAAAGGAAAATATACCATCCATCATCCATTTTAATGTACTTCTTACCTTTTGAAAACTAAAATTTTTTACCTTTCGAATACAAAAAAATTAAAGAATAGAAAGGTGTAAAGATAGAAGACTCTTACTTACGAAACTATCTTCCTTCAAGCCACCAGCAATGTGTTTATATTTAGGGATAATTATATATACACCCCTTCGACTTTAACATAACTACATAAGCCTCCCCTATGGTTTGAAAAATTATAGAAACCTCCCCTCAAGTTAGGTTAGACATTACAGACAGTCCTGCTGTTAAAAAAATAGACGGCAGTTAAATAAACCACCCCTAATTTTTAATGAAAGCCCCACATTGACACTGGTCAACTTTGACCTTTATTTTGACCTAAATTTTTAGAGGGGGTGTCTTTGTAATTATGATATTTTTATGGGGGTTGATCGTAATGAAACCATTATTTTATATTTCGAATTGTTTGTTTCAAATACGATTACTATTTACTCAAACTTTTTTATTTTCCTAATAATTTTAAATTTTTTATCATATTTTATTCAATCTTGTAAAATATCAATACATACCATAAAAAATTCAAAATTTATATATATACAGCATTTAAAAACTTTTGTGAGATATAACAACATTTTGGAAACTAAGATACAAGATTTCCCTGATGACCGTTGGTGCATCTGTGGGGATTTCAACGCGATACGACATCAATCTGAGCGGCGGGGACGAAATATGAATGGCTTCGATAGGGATTGCCGGGATTTTGATGAATTCATTAGCGGTTTGGGTTTAGTGGACTTACCGCTGATAGGTAGAAAGTTCACGTGGTACAGAGCGGATGGCTCTTGTGTTAGCAGGCTTGACAGATTCCTCCTATCAGATAAATGGGTTGAAGAACGGCCTAACCAAATCCAGCGGGGCATCACCAGGAGCGTGTCAGATCATTGTGCCATCGTGTTGAAATCATTCGTTGAGGATTGGGGACCAAAACCTTTCAGGGTAATCGATTTGTGGCTGCATCATCCGGGTTTCAAGGTTTTTGTCGAAAGAAGCTGGAGTGAGCTCAGAGTTCAGGGCTGGGGGGGTTTTGTTCTGAAAGAAAAGCTGAAACTGCTAAAGGATAAGCTCAGAGGATGGAATAAGGAGGTGTTCGGTTCCATGGATGTAAGAATTGAAGAGTCTCGAGTAAAGATTCGGGAATGGGATGCAATAGCGGATCGAAGGGCTCTGCTATCTGATGAAGTGGCTTTAAGACGGACTGATATGGTCAATCTACTAGGACAAATCAAGAACAAGGACTCTCTACTCTTTCAGAAGTCTAGAATCCGGTGGCTTCAAAACGGGGATGTAAATTCAAGATTCTTCCACAAATTCGTGAACAGGAGAAGGAAGAGGAACGAAATCGTCGGAGTAGAGATTGATGGACAATGGGTGGATACTGTGACAGGAGTCAAGAGTGGAGTACAGGGTTATTTCGCGAGACGGTTCCAGCAGGACGAATGGATCAGACCTCGACTTGCCGGTATCAGCTTCGATCAGTTAAGTGATTTGGAAAATGGGATTCTTACTTCTGAATTCGGAGAAGAAGAGGTCAAAGCGGCGGTGTGGGGCTGTGAGAGCTCCAAAAGTCCTGGTCCTGATGGCTTCAACTTCAGGTTCATCAAAACGTTCTGGAATGTTGTCAAGGACGATTTCCTGAGGTTCTTTTCTGAATTCCATAGGAATGGCAAAATCGTGAAGGGGGGCAACCCGCCTTTTATCGTCTTGGTGCCTAAATCGGAAAACCCGGTCAAGATTGGGGAGTATCGTCCGATATCCTTAATTGGCTGTGTTTATAAAGTATTGGCGAAGGTTCTGGCTAATCGACTAAGCAAGGTATTGGATAGGGTAATCTCCGCCACACAGACGGCTTTTGTGGGAAACAGGCATATCCTGGATGGGGTCATTATCATCAATGAGCTGCTAGATGAGTGGAAGCGGACCAAAGGGAGCGGTATAATCTTCAAGGTGGACTTTGAGAAAGCCTACGACTCAGTACGTTGGGGTTTCCTTGACGAGATCATGCGGCTAATGAATTTTTCGGACAAATGGAGGTCCTGGATCATGGAATGTGTTACCAGTGCGAAAGCGTCTGTCCTTATTAATGGGAGCCCATCTTTGGAATTCGAAATGAAGCGGGGACTTAGGCAAGGGGACCCATTATCCCCTTTTTTGTTTATCTTGGTGGCCGAGGCGATGTCCAAGTTGGCAGTTAAGGCAGTGGAGACTAATGTATGGGAGGAGTGCAAAGTGGGTAGGGACAACATACCGATCTCCCATCTTCAGTACGCTGATGATACGGTTCTGGTAGGCTCAGCCACGATGGAAAATGTACGAACTTTCAAAGGGGTGCTGCGTATATTTGAATTGGTTTCGGGTTTGAAGATCAATTTCATTAAGAGCAGTTTGATCGGCATTAATGTAGGTCCGGTACAATTAGCGGCTATGGCGGGT
This sequence comes from Haberlea rhodopensis, assembly GCA_907163345.1. Classification (NCBI taxonomy): domain Eukaryota; kingdom Viridiplantae; phylum Streptophyta; class Magnoliopsida; order Lamiales; family Gesneriaceae; genus Haberlea; species Haberlea rhodopensis. Next base: position 141,770 of record CAJQUN010000006.1, read on the forward strand.
GTGCTGAACTGTAAAGTGGGGAATGTGCCTTTTAAGTATCTGGGTATCCCGATGGGAATAAATCCGAGGAGATGTGCGTCTTGGGAACCGATCTTGGAGAAAATTCGGAAACGACTGGCGGCCTGGGATGATAAATGCCTGTCATTTGGGGGCCGGTTGGTTCTACTGAATGCCGTGCTGTCTTCTTTACCGGTCTATTTCTTCACTCTGTTTCGCGCACCAAAAGCTATCCTATCCAAATTTCGTTCAATTCAATCGGCCTTCTTGTGGGGGGGAGGGGAGAACTGTAGGAAGGTGGCCTGGGTCAAATGGGAGGTGGTGTGTAAGGCTAAGTCATTGGGGGGTCTGGGGGTTCGTAACTTGGATTTTTTTAATAAAGCGTTATTAGGCAAATGGGGTTGGGACATTATCAAGGGGGGGAATTCTTTGTGGTTGCAGGTCCTGTCTTCTAAATATGGTAATCTTCAATGCCGAGACATTGTTACAGGGAGAGGGGGGGTGAGGGGGATGCAGTCGGTGTGGTGGAGAGATCTTTTAAAGAATACTTTTCTGGAACATTCGGGGTGGTTTCTGGGAGGGTTGTTTCGTAGGGTCGGGAATGGTCTAGGGACTAAATTCTGGTCGGATATCTGGGTGGGGGAGTTAAGCTTGGAATGTAAGTTCCCAAGACTTGCATCTATAGCGCGGGATAGAGACATATTGGTAGGGCATATGGGGGGGTGGGCGGATGGTATATGGGCATGGCGCTGGGATTGGCGGCGGGAGCTATTCGACTGGGAGTTAGATATTTTTGCTGTGTTAATCTCTTTTCTTAACAGGTCAGTTTTGGTCCAAGACAGGGAAGACACGTGGGAATGGCGAATTGAAGATAACAATTGCTACTCTGTGCGCTCGGCATATGGTATTTTTGCAGAGGATGAAGTTCTTGACGATGATTCTGTCTCTATTTATGAGGATATATGGAAGAATTTGGCTCCGAAGAAGGTGGCAGCGTTTGCTTGGAGGGTATTTAAAGACAGAATTCCGACAAAGGTGAACCTAAGGAAACGTAATGTTATCCAAGGCCCGATCCCTGATCTGTGCGCCCTCTGTCATCAAATGGAAGAGTCTACAGATCATCTTTTGTTCAGGTGCTCGGATTCTTACGCGTTATGGATGAGGTGCTACAGGTGGTTGGGAGTCCATCTTGTGCTTCCTGACAATCCGACATCTCACTGGCTGCAGCACAAAGGTCTTTGGGAGCGAAGTAAAGGAAGAAAGGGTTGGTTGACTATATGGTTGGCAGTCATATGGACCATATGGTTGGGCAGAAATAATGTAATTTTCAAGGGGAGCAGCGAGCCGGAGGAAGATCTTTTTAATCTAATCACTTTCAGATCTTGGTTTTGGATTAGGAATAGTAGTGGTCTTAGATTCACTTATGTACTGTCGGACTGGGTCTCTGAGCCTAGGATTTGTCTTTTAGCTTCTTGACCTTGTCTTTTCTTCCTTTATTTCTTTTTAAGTTTGGATTGATGTCCACGTGATAGAATTTTGTAATCCGTAGTACCTCTGGTACTCTTTTATATTATATGCTTTTTCCGATCAAAAAAAAAAAAGAACAATATGTTTGATTTCCCATTTTCCGAATTGATGTCAATAAATATTGGTTCACCAAAACATACCGTAAAAACTTGATAATATATAATCATCGTACATCCTAAATGATTTAAAATATTAATAATTTGAGAAGCGAGATAAAAATCTAAACTTTAAAAACAAACTATCCAAATACGAGATCAACTAGGGGTGAGCATTCGGTCTAAACCGACCGAATTTGGAAAAACTGAACTGATCGAATTTGTTTTTCAGCCAACCGAACTGATTGATTTTTACACTAAATCGAACAACCTAATCGATAAAACATTGATTATCATTAAATATAATGGCCTAAAACATAAGTAATATCATTTATATTCAACATCTAAACATATAATTGTCTAAAAGATATATGTTAAATTATTTTAAATAGTTTATAAGCCGTGAAGTCTTATTTTAAGAATAAGATGTTGAAATATTTGGATAAACTTATTTAAAATATGTTAAAGATGTTGATGTGTTTGATATTACAAGATCTTTTTATTATCATAATTACCAAAAAATGATATGATAATATCATAATAATACAATTAGTTAATTTTGAACGAATTTTTATATATAAGGTTAAATAAAAACCAGTTTATATTATAAAAATATTTAATAAATTATTTTTTAAAATAAATAAAATAATATGACACAACAGTGGGTATAATTGTCATGTCTAGTATACTATAAAGGGTGTTTCTGTATTGTTTTGATAATTTCATATTACATATACTATAGGGATTAGGGGGTGTATCTAATGTTTTGAAAATTTTATATTACATATACAAAATGGCAAAAATGTCATTTTGCAAGTTCTGTTATTTATTTTGACTTAATTATTTTGACAATGTTACACCAGAGAAGAGGTCTCTGTAATTTTCCAAAGTCGATGTGAGGTTTCTGTAATTAAGCTAAAGTCGAGAGGGTGTAGATGTAATTATCCCTATATTTACATGAATTTAGTTTTTGTTACTTCTCGAACTAAGTTTCATGTGCATAGACAGAAGATAATAGTATTAGATTTGCCCAATCAATTTCAGTTGATTGATAATTTGTCAGAGCAAGGTAATTTCACCAATACCCATAAAACTGGTGGAATTTTGGGTGACTTATGTTAGTCATGTACCGAGTTGCAATAAACCCCACACTGGTGTACCAATTAAGTTATTATGAAAAGCGTGTGTTTCAAAAATGACAATTTTCGGGCACGTGGGTACAAAATAGATTTTACCAGGAAAATAAAAAAGAAAAACCCTATCAGATATCAATACCAGGGAATGAGGTAAGAGATGCAGAAGGAGAAACATAAAAGAACCTTTTTAATCAAATCAGTAATGTGCCTTTCCATTTGCCCAGGTGGCCTCAAGAGCTCAGCTTTGAGAGGGAATACCTCAATAACAGATTACATATGAAGGAAATACCACAGGATTATATATCACTTATTTTTAAAGACCGAAAAAGGGAGAAATGCACCGCAACAATAGCCATGGAATCCAAATATGTATCTTCTCACCTTGTCTTTAATAAAAATTAGGGTCCTCTCACGAAGATTTCATCAGTTATCTGCTTATCAACACTCTCAATGTGCCTAAACAGAGCTGTCAAAGAAGCTGCAAAAGCTTGTTCAACAAAAAATCTAAATCTAAGTTGATTATGTAGTAAATGGAGTTTGTATAATTTTCAGCATGAAAAGGAAAACTTTAGTCAAAGAATAGCCAAGTTCAACTAACTTTCAAGATATGGTGATGGACATCAGTTCAATTCCAACTAACAAATCCAAAATATGGTGATAAGCACAAAGTCCACAATGAACTCAAGAAATAGTCTAGCACTAAAACAAAGTTCATGGGTTGGTGTGATAAGTGTCATATTTGCACTTATCACAGTGATTCTTGGACGATTTTACTCTTTTGGCTGTTATTTTTGTATAATTCCAGGTATCCAATGAAAGTGCAAGAAGTGCTCAAAAAGACCCAAATTATTGATGTAAAAGTGAGATAGAACCAAGAGCAGAAAGCACGTAACATGACATCAAATTCAAAACATCTCAAATTCACACGACTTAGCAGATTTGTGGGGAGCTAGGAATTCACGTGCAGAGCATAAAAGAGATTGCACAGCATAATATCTAATTGGAGGACAAAGATGGGAATTCACAATAACATTGAAGGGTAAATTGAGATTCACATAGCATAGTGGCCGTGAGATTTAGACAGCAGATTTGGACGTACAACAGCAGCTTCAGTGGAAGGTCCATATACCAGCAGTTTGGAGATTCAAGTAACATAAGAGATATAGCAGCATATCATGTAAGCAATACATTAGATTTGTAATGGGCCGAGCAACAATACAATTAGAAAGAGAGATAAAATATTGGGAGAGCAGATTTATTCTTAAAAGGGCCGAGGCGGGAAGAGATTGAAAAAGGGGAGATTCATGCACATTAGGTGGGACGTGCAGGAGAAGCAGCCGAGAGATCTTTTGACCTAAAAGGGATATCAGTCGAGAGCAGCTTAAGATGAGCGGAAAAATTAGAGCAGCGAGAGACGGAGAAACGGATCGACGCACAGAATTAACACCTAGCGTTTATGCGTATCTATGAAGTTTGTTTTTATTATTATTCAAGTTACAATGTTTACTGTGTTGTTGAATATGATAAAACATTGTTCTTGCAATATGTTTCTAGGCTAGCTTTAATTATCAAGACTTGGTGAACTTATGTTGGAAACAATAGCTTAATATTACGTTTTTTATTGCTTCAACATCTGCAAGATGCTATAGCACTGTTTAATGTTCATAAATCCTTGAGCCTATACAAGATTGAAAATACGCACCAGATAATCGTGCATTTCAGTGATCAGTAAAATCACCTTTAACATCCTGCCTCAGTAAGGACAAAAGAGCCTTATTTACGCCCCCAGGGGCATAGCCGAGTTGGTAAGGTCTGTGGTGATGTAGGGGAACCCCTCGACGCCAGGTTCGATTCCCGTGTGGAGCGCATTCCCTGCTGAAATATTGTGGGGGTGTGCTCTGGGGTCGTGGCCTGTAGGTCCTCTCCCACAGATGTCTGTCAGCTCGGGCACATCCCTCGGTTTACCTGGTGGCGGCGTTGAGGGGCCGATTCCGTCTCCCAAGGATTAGTCAGACGAAAGCCTGGATACCTTGTAAACCAAAAAAAAAAAAAAAAAGAGCCTTATTTACTCCATCACGCTCCACATTTTCCTCTAAAAGCATCAAGAAGACAAAAGGTTACATAAGAAGTAGTACATTTGTCCACTTCTAACGGCAAGGTACTTGTAACAAAAAGTGCATAACACATTCACATCAGTACTAGACACTAGGAGCACTTCATACCAGCAGTGAGGAGTTGGGCAAGAATGTCGACAATTTTAGAAAGATGCTCGGGTGTATCTTTGCAGAAAAGTGGAAGCCCTCGAATAGCTTGCACCCGAATCTGAAAACGTGGTGATTAAAAACCATAAAATTTGGCGAATATGGACTTGCAATTTCAGGTTTGTAAACATAAAGTTTAACTCTTTGGCACAACCAATATAATCTGAAAGAAATAAGCTGACCCCAAGTTCTTCTGCTTTACACAAATCAAGATGCGCATCGACAGCATTAACTGAGAGGCCAGGGAAATACTTAAAAAACCTCGGAATCAGCTGCGCAGCCAATTGCCTCGCTTTAACACTGCGGCTTCTCGCCGCCTTTATTATGTTCTCATAATCCTCGGCGTGCTATTTCAGAAACCATAAATTGTACAATTAAAATCTAATGTTCGAAATACCTCAAACTTTCAAGTTCAATTAAGAGCCTGGAAACCCGGAATCCGAAAACACATGAGAAGGTCAAAAAAATTAGAACCTGGGACTTGTCTTTGACCTCGTTGAGACGTTCTCCATACTCATAAAGCTTCTCAATGTCTTTCGCATCGTCGGAGGCTTCTGCAGTTCTGCCATAGCACTCAGTGTACAATTGAGGATAGAGCGACAGCCTGGCTATAGATACACGATACTTGCATGTAGTATCGCGTGGCCATACGCAGTAATGTTGGTTTGTTTGATGATGCCTTTAAGGTAGTGTCCTTAGGGGCATCATCACCATTCATTTAGAATTTTTTTCTTAAAAAAAAAAAAGATTCCAAATGAATGGTGGGTGATGTCTCTAAAGACAGTGTCCGTAAGAACAGCAACAATGAAACCGCGAGTGTGATGAATCAATGCCGTCTGGCCCGAAGAGACCCGATTCGAAGTGGATATGAGTAAGATGATGTGATTCATCTTATTTGAATAATTATCGTTTTTTATTTTAATTGGAATGTTATAAACAATCGGATTATTTTTTTAAAAAAAAAAAAATCATTTAATTTATTTGTTCAAGATTTTTATGGATTCCTAACGATTTTTATGGAAGATAAAAGTCTAGAAATATCCAATCTAGATTTTTATAAACTCTCTAAAAGTTTATTGGTATTCGATCTAAAATATTATACATTGTACCGAAGTCTATTGGTATTTAAAATATATATTTAAAGAGTTTTTAAAAGTAGAGTGGTAATCAAACATGACTTTTTTAAACTCTATAAAAATTATAGATATCCAAATTTCAATTGTTTTTTAACGACTCGAATGGAATTATTATATACAAACTTTGGGTTTGAAGCTGTGATTATCTAGTATATAAATGTAAGTCTTTGCAAATTCATATTACAGAAAGAATAGGGGTTTTTTAATTATTTAACCTGAATTTTTATTATAGTTATTAAAATAATCGGATTTTTTTTTTTTTATAAAAGTAACCTAAGTCGCCATCTGAGATGGCGACACTTACCAAATTCTTTTATTGTCGCCATCTCAGATGGCGACATAGTAAAAAGTTTTTTTTTTTTATAATGTCGCCATCTAAGATGGCGACATGATAAAAAAAATTTTTATTTTATTGATGTCGCCATCTAGAATGGCGACATCAATAAAAATTTTTTTTTTTTATAATGTCGCCATCTAAGATGGCGACATTATAAAAAGTTTTTTTTTTTTTATTGATGTCGCCATATGGAATGGCGACATCAATAAAAACATTTTTTTTTTTAATGATGTCGCCATCTAAGATGGCGACATCAAATAAAATTTTTTTTATTGATGTCGCCATCTTAGATGGCGACATCAATACCATTATAAAATATTTTTTACGCGTTGTCGGCAGAAAACGACGAAAAAATATAAATAATTATAACATTGTCGCCATCTGAGATGGCGACAATAAAAAAAAATTCATTTTTTATTTTATGTCGCCATTTGAGATGGCGACATTAATCAATTTTTTCTCTATTTATTCGAACGAAATCAGCCCATTTCATATAACTCATTCAAATCTTCAGCTCATTTTATATAACTCATTTCATATCCTCCAGTTGTTTGCTCCGATCAGCATATTTTAGGTACGTTGTTATATAAATAATTATATTTAACAGCATTATATATCATGTATTAATTTATGAATTTTATCTTTATTTTTTAAGGTATGTCAATTAAAGTTTTGTTGTATTGGGGAGGCCAAATATTACAAGATTCAGAATCTGTTAGATATGATCGTGGTCCGTCAAAAGGCATGACAATATCTCGCAATATTAATTATTTACAGTTATTGAGCGATATATATGATATTACTGGCATCGATCGTCACCAGTTCATTCTGAAAATATCTTGTAAATATATATTCAGTGATTTTTCGGGGATGAAACAAACAATTTTTCCCGTTGACAGCGATTACAATCTATCATGGCTATTGGATATTGAACAAAATCATACTTTTTTGGAGATGTATATACAAACAGAACCCTGTGCTTATGATTTTAGTACAGAAATGCCAACAACTGGTAGTGGTCCATCTGTAGTAGTTACAGAAAGACCAACTACCTCTATGATTCAAGATGATGCTCCGATAGTTGCTGACAATGTTGTTCCCGAGCCACTAGCAGACAGTTTTGTGGATTTTGGAGATGATATTCGGTCTGAACCGGAGGGGATTCCATCTGAGGATGAGTCTGCTGACGATGAGGTTGATATTGTAGAAATGCCAGTTACTGTAGCAGACACAACCACAACAAATGAACCTGAGCTTTATCAAACAATTCCATTTTTCTCCACGACACATGCAGAAGTATTTGGTGATTCGATCGACCTTCCAACTGGTAAGTGGGGGAGTTATTACGATTATTCGAAAGGAGATATCCATCTGAATATGGTATTTAAAGATAAAGGTCATCTTCAGGCAGCTGTGAAGGATTACTCCGTACGGATTGTAAAACGTGAGTATCTTGTTGTCAAAAGTACAAAAACTTTATGGAAAGTGGTGTGCAAACATAGTACACCAGATATGCCTTGCAGATGGTTTCTACGCGCCTCATTGGGGAAAAAACATGGAATGTTCAAAATAACAAAATTTGGGGGTTCTCACACTTGTCTTTTGAGTGATTTGTCGATCGATCATGCAAATCTGGACAAAAATATGATTGCTAGTTTGCTAGTGGGAATCGTTCGACGTGATCCATCCTATGAGGTAAAGTATGTTATTCAAACTGTTAAAGATAAGTATGGTTTTGAGATCTCATATGCAAAAGGCTGGTATAGTTTGAGACGTGCTGTTGAAAATGTTTATGGAACATGGGAGAGCTCTGTAAGAAAATTGCCTTATTACATGGGAGCTTTGCAAAAATGGAACTCAGGCACAGTCGTCGAATGGGACCACCTACCGAATGCTAGACCAACAGAGATGACTTTGAATTACGTGTTTTGGGCATTCCAACCATGTGCAGATGGATTCCGACACTGTCGAAAAGTTATAAGTGTAGATGGAACACATCTGTATACAAAATATCAACATAAGATGTTGATTGCCGTGGCCATGGATGCTAACAATCAAGTCTTACCTTTGGCCTTTGCAATCGTTGACGAGGAAAGTTTTTTGTCGTGGAAATGGTTTTTGGAGTTGATTAGCAAGCACATTGTTAGAGGATCTGATGGTGTGTGCTTGATATCTGATAGGCATCCGGGCCTTATTGCAGCCGCTGAATGTGTTGCCGACTTCAATTCCTCGCATGGAGTGCATCGATTTTGTTTGAGACATGTGTGCTCGAACTTTAATAGTCGGTTCAAAAATGTTCATTTGAAAGACTTATGCTGGAAAGCTGGTTCAGAAAATCAGCTAAGAAAGTTCGATTCTACAATGGAAGAAATAAAGTAGTCTGTATACATATCTGGCTCCGTCCACGTAGATGGACCTGCAATATCTGTCTGCATATCCGACCCTGTCCATGTAGATGGACCTGCAACATCTGCCGGCATATGTGTATCAACAGACTGGATTTCATTGTATGCCGGGAAGTTTCTATCTCGACGTTCACGAGCCACTCGCACCACATTCTCGAACATACTTCTGTGTTGCCTCATCGACTCTGTCGTCATAGGCAAGTCATCAGCTAGATGTCGGTCATAGCTTGTAGTTAATTGCTCCATCTGCTCAATCTGCAAAGTCCAAATATAGAATATAAAATATATACATCTAATCACAATTATACAAACAAATTTAAACGTAATTCACGTACCACGTGCTGCCATGCCGGGCCATCACCATGTTGATATCCCGTCTGTACAAAATATTGGCCACGTCCAATGTATCTACGTGTGACTTGTTCATACCACTCGGTGTATCCGCCAACAACGTAGTAACCACCATCAGTAAATCGTGGTCTCTCAACACGTAGATCATTTGCCATCTCCCAGCAAAGTATGTATGCGAGATGCTGGGCGCTCCAGTCTTTGTTGACGTTTCCCCTTCGACCAATATGATGCAATGCCTCAGCCTCATCCCCCGATTGAGGATCTTCTGGTATGTCTTGTAGCATACCAAATTGTCGGAGTATTCTCTCAGATCGTTGCATCTCAACGATATCGAAGAAAATCAACGGGCCTTTATATGTTCCTAACTCCGTAATTCCTTCAGTATACTCATCGGGGTAAGGCTGCCAAATAAACTACAAAATAACATTGCTTTAGAAAATATCAAAGTAGTGTTGTTTGTATAAACAAATTTAACAGCATGTTTACTTGAGTTACTGGCTGCTCATCGAGAATGTCCCTCATGATACGTATAGAATGACTCCCAGTTTCAGTAAATCGTAAATGACATGACCACGTGTATATATTCAGATAAATGATTAGACGCATTAACATATACAAACAGTTATAAAACAAGACATATTCCTGTTACCTTGCACCATATGGAGCAGCAGGTAACACATTATTTGGACCGATCACTAGTGGCCCATAATCAGATCTTTCAACACCCAATTGAGGAGTCAAACTTGGGATTCGTGACCATGCCCACATCTCATTTATTGTAATGACATCAATAATACAAGTTAGATTTATTTAAAATAAACAAACATATTTAATTATTTAAAATAAACAAACATATTTACCTGTACGATTTGCAAGGCACCACATATCACTTTTTTCCCTCTCTCTGATGACGTACACAACTGACGATACAAGTACGCCAACACAGCACTACCCCAACTATATGTATGGGCAGCGTCGATATCCTCCAACTTCTGTACATACAGTAACCTAACAAAATTACCTGACGTATCAGGGCACATAATCCCCCCTAACATCAACAACGCACAAGCCCGTGTAAACTTAACAACATCATCTGCTGTACTATTTTCAACCAATGGATTGAGCAGCAAATGATTATACAAAGCAACTAATTTCAAACGTGCGCCCTTAAGGTCTGTTATGGCTGGTAAAAAACCTAAATATGTATGGCAATATTCTTGCCAATCGGGTAGACTCCTATCAATATCAATCCCCGACACTACGATGCCATCTACCGGCAATGACCATATTACTGCAATGTCTTGCAGTGTGATAGACGCCTCTCCCGATCTGAGATGAAATGTGTGTGTTTCACGGCGCCATCTCTCAACTAAAGCCGTGATCAGATGCATATCAAGCTCAATCTTACCACACCTATATATACCATAAAAACCTATCACGTGCAACAAATTAACAACACGTGTATCTAATGGACACAAATCCCAAAAATAACTATCTGGGTTTCTCCCACGTAGTATGCTATCCATATCACCTGCCCACACATCCTCGGATCGATGTGAAGACTGCAATGACAAAAGATGTGCGTCGATCGGGCCTGGTTGCCTCATTTGATCCATCCTGAAATATAACACAAAAAATTAAAAAACATTAATCTTAACATTACAAACAATATCCGTCGACTACTTACGATCGTCACACAACGACCATCAACAACCGCCACCCCCGCCGAACCGCCACCGCCGCCGGCCGCCACCGCGCCGGCCGCCACCTCGCCGGCCGACACCTCGCCGGCCGCCACCGCGCCGGCCGCCACCTCGCCGGACAAATTAATTTTTTCACCCCGCCCACCGGAACCAACATTTCAACATCAATATCGTCAAAATATTAACCAACGACACATATACTCCCAATTTACATATCAAAATCATATTTAATCTAAAATTAAACAATAACAAAAATCAAACAAAAGATTCTAAATAAAATATCATGATTTATCTAAAATCAAAGCATAACAAAAATAAAAAACATACCTTAAATAAGTTAGATGAGAAATTGATTTTTACACTCCGGATCTTACGAGAAAATGCTACGACAAGAACAAAAGGAAATGGAAAGTGAGAGTGAAATGTTTGTTGAAGAAGAGCTTCTGCGGCGGCCGATGTATAAAAAATGAAGTAGGGTTTCTTATTTAGTGTTGATGTCGCCATCTTAGATGGCGACATCAATAAAAAAAATTATTGTTGTCGCCATCTCAGATGGCGACATCAATAAAAAAAAAATTTTTTTTTGATGTCGCCATCTGAGATGGCGACATAAGTTTAAAAAAAAAAAAATTTCTTGGATGTCGCCATCTGAGAAGGCGACACATTAAAAACAAAATTTATGATATTGTTGTCGCCATCTCAGATGGCGACATTAATAAATTTTTATTAGTGTCGCCATCTCAGATGGCGACTTAGGTTACTTTTATAAAAAAAAAAAAATCCGATTATTTTAATAACTATAATAAAAATTCAGGTTAAATAATTAAAAAACCCGAAAGAATAGTTTGGGTCATTAATTTATAGATAGCAATCAATTAATTTTTTCTATTTTCTTAGTATGGTCTGTCCATTAATGACAAAATGTGCTTATTTTGAGGGTCAGATAAAATTGATATAATTATATTTGTTCAAGAACTAATAATAAAATCATGACGAATTTTACTATATTAAATTTTTATTTGTACTGTCGTGGATGCAATTAACCCGCAAAAAGACCCAATAAAAAAGTTAAATAGATGAATATTATTCTCATGTCAAATGTTTAAAATTATTGCCTTTTTTCAAAACAAAATTAAATTAAAGTTTCTTTAAAAGTCCATATTTGATTGTTTTTTTTTAAATACTAACAACCATTGTTTTGCTACTGATTTTTTAAAATTTAATATAAATATGTTACATACACTTATAAATATTTTCAATTTTTTTTTCAAAATCAGGCTATAATATTAAAAAACACTATACTTTTTGGTACATGTATCGTATTTTTATGATTATTGGTATTCCAACATTTTGACTATTGAATGAGATTTAAGAGAAAAAGAATTAATTATCCATTAATATACTATTATTATGAATTACTAGTATTATTATATGACTTAAAAAGATTTTATTTAAATAATTACCATCTACTAAACTAATTAAAATATTTCGAAATAATAATTAAAGTATTTCGAAATTATAGATCAAACAACAGCGATACTTTTAATTAAAATAGAAATAGCGGAGACTAGAGAATGGTATACCAAAGTAAAGTCGTCATCTCTAGTGTCCTACTAGGTTTCGCAGGTCTGAAACAAATTTTGTCATGTAAGAATTCTGAAGCTCTGATTCACCCAAAAACTTTCTCCACTTTTCAAGATTCATCCTCACCTCTTTCCCAACTTCACTTCCATCGGCCATTACCGCCATTAAAGCTTCATGCACACCTTCCTTGGTGAAGGACCCATCTTCCTCACCTCTCCTCACTTCCACCCCAACTTTCAGAACTTGACTCACCAATCTTGCGGTCGGGAACTGATCAAACATGTGAGGCAGTGCCACCAGTTGGCACTCGCTCATCAAAGCCTCCCACATGGATCCATACCCACAGTGCGTGATGAAACATCCAACAGAAGGATGTTTCAACATCAGTTGTTGAGGTACCCAACCTGCATGAACAATCCCTCTTTCTTCAGTTCTTGCTTTGAATCCCTCGGGTAAAGCTTCGTCTATGGTGTCAGCTCCAGACGGTGGCTTCAAAGCGACGAAAAATGGGAGGCCCGTTAGCTCGATACCCAGTATGAGTTCTTGGATTTGATCTTTTTCGAGTATGACTTCGCTACCGAGGGCGCATAAAATCACGGTTTTGGGTTTGTGCTTGTGTAGCCAATTAGCCCATTTTTCATCCAGCTGACATGAATTAGGTTTGGGTTCTGGAACCACAGGACCAGCGAGAAGAATCCGTTTATTCAGTTTTTTCTCAAGAAAATCGCAGTATGGACCTTCGATTTCTCCGCAAGTTTTGAGCCCGATTGCATCACACTCTGTAATGGCGGTGACGAGTCGTCGTCCCACTGATATTAATCCACCATTCATCTGATCTGCAGCATTGAAAAAACTCAATCCACGGGCCTCGTGTTTATTCAGCTTAATATTCCCCGGATACCCGACTGGCCCGTTCATGAAATCCTCAATTACGTCCCCATTGACAAATAAGAAACCCATAGACGCGGGACTTGTAACACTGAAAAAGACAGATTTAATCTCCATACTGCGGGCCAAACCCGGTAACCAATGCAGCATATCATAAAACACGAGATGGGGTTTAATTTCACGTAGCAGGGATTCAATTACAGGCATTGTGAGGTCCATTGCGTGAAAGAGAAGATGCAGCGAGTGAATCGGAATGTCGTTACTGGTCTCAGCCTGCGGCGGCAGGCCTTCAACGGGCGGGATGGAAATGGTTCTGAATTTGATGAGCTCAGGGTAGAAATTGAATAGTTCCAATCTGGATTGTGCCTTCTGTGGAACGATCAAGATGATCTTATGACCCATTTCGGCCAGTTTGTTGGCGACTCCGACGAATGGAATGAGATGGCCCATCCCAAACCATGGATACATGAACACTGTGAGACTATTTCCACCCATTTCAACTGTGATAACGTACGGCCAAGAAACTATGGTGATTGCCAGAACCCGGAATCCTTTCTATCTGTCAAAAACAAAAGAATCTGCATAAGAGCGACCGCAAAATCGCATGAAATTGTGCTACAAAGGCAAATTCGTGCATAAAAAGATGCGTGATTGGATCTATTTTCTTGATTACCTTTTGTTGTCGTTGCTGCCGAACTTTAATTTGTATGCACTTGAGAACATCTTATGAATATATCTACCCGGAACGAGTGCTTAAAGCCACTCAAAAAAGAAAAAAAAAAAAAAGAAAACAAATGAGTTGTTAATGCAGAAAATATAACTGAGACGGTGACAGGCCTCTCTATTTCATCTTTTCGGTCATTGAAATTTCAAAATTCTTTTATACCGAATTTTTTATAATAACGAAACCTACCAAGTTTTATATGAAAGCTAAATTAATTGATCCGAATAAAATATCGATTAATTTGGTTAGTAATGAAAAATATGATAGTTTTAAAAAAATAAAAAATAAAAATAAATAAAAGAATAAGATAAATTGATTTTAAAAAAACTTAATTTTTTTAAAAATATAAAACTAATATTAAAGTAAAGTATAAAGAACCCTAAATGAATCGATTATCTTGGTTAACTGATATTTTTAAAATGAAACCGAAATCGAATCGAATTAATCAAATTTTTTTAAAATCATTTTAGAATTAACTAAATCAGATTTCTAAATTAAATCGATTCGATCCATTAATTCAGTTTAATCTAAATTTTGTTTACCCTGGTTATGGTAGCTGCTAACTGTGGCCTGTGTGGATCGTTCTTCTAGCAACCGGTTAGATAGCACCTACCATATGTATGTATCGATATATGCTTTTAAAAGTTTGGTGCAGGCTAACGTCCTAATAATGTTGTTTACGGAATATTATATTAAAATAACATTGGTTTTTTTTTTTATGAAAAATATATTTTTAATATTATTTTATATGAAAAAAAGCATAAAATACTCAATAATTTAGGCATTAAAACTAATTATCAAATAAATTTAGAAATCATATCAATAGAATTTCCGGACGGAATTGTTCATAATCTACACTTTTATATTGCCACATATAAGTTTTTTCGGGCTACTTGTATAGTTAAAGAAATGAATGGAAGAGATATTTATGGGACCCTTGTTACAGTTCCAGTGATTATTACCGTATTTATACTAAGCAACAACCAGTTAATAAATTATAAGTGTAATGAAATTATTGTTACAACATAAAATCTTTTGTAAATATTACTTGTAACAGAATAATATTCCTCTGCGTTAGGTGGTCTTCAACACTCCAAATGGTTGCATGGTTTGTTTGATTCTTTACTTGCCCCTCAAGTTGAGTTGGGGTTGGAAACCACACGAAGCTTATTACATAGTCGGCCAAAAGAAATATTCTATAGAGGCTTGATGGGAATTTCGGCGGTTTGATCAAATGTAAGAACGTGCTACACACATAAGAGCTTTGCTAACACCTTCTTCTTGAAAAATTATAGATTTAACTCAAGGTGTTTTGTGCTGGAGTGTAATATTGGGTTGGCACTGAGTGCAATAATACTAAGATTGTCACATCATAGTAAAGGAACTCCAACCGATCAAATATGAAGCTCAGTCAATAAAGATTGAACCCAAAATAATTCGGAAGTGGCATTGGCTAGATTTTGATATTCAGCCTCCGTGCTTGACATGCTTTTTTGGAACTCCGCAAGATGGGTGTACTCCCAAGAAACCAGCAGAAACCCGAAACTGAACTATGATCATCTGGATCACTCCCTCAATCAGCGTCACAATAGTCAAACACAGAAAGCCTAGAATTCCGGTTAATGTTGATATTGTTTGTGCAAGTTATGTACCTAAGAATGCGTTTAACGGCTTTCGAATGAGTGAGAAGATGAGATTGTGTAAATTGACACTTTGTTTACACTAAAGGCAATGTCGGGCCTCGTGACAATGCTCCCACGGTGCTTCTATAGAGAGTAACATCATCAAAATGACCACCATCTTTGAATGACAATTTGACTCCCGTGGCCATGGGAGTAGTAAGAGGATTGGCATGAATCATTTTTGCTTTATGTAACAAGTCTCGAACATATTTTGACTTGAGTCAAGAATATTGAACCATCAGATGAGGTGTTAACCTCAATTTCTAGAAAGTAGAACATGGCGCCAAGATCTTTGAGAGAAAATTGCAAGTATAATTGTGAAATAACATGCTCGAAATGACTAAGATTGCTACCTGTGATTATAATATCGTCAACATAAACCATAACATAAGTAATAGAATTAGTAGAAATTTGAATAAACGTGGAGTTTTCTGCTCGAGAGGTACAAAAACCCATGGAATGAAGAACATCAATTTTTGGAACCATGCACGTGGAGCTTGTTTAAGTCCATAAATCACCTTATACAACTTGCAAACCTGCAAACAAGAAGAGTGTCGCCATTATGTAATTCAAACCCTAGAGGTTGTGTCATATACACAGTTTCATGAAGAGAACCATTGAGAAACACATTGTTAACATCAGGTTGCCGAATGAGCCACCATTGAGATACGACTAATGTCAAAACAACCTGATGGTTTGGGTTTAACCACTGGACTAAAAGTCTCAACACATTCCAAACCAGGAGTTCGTGAGTAACCTTTTGCAACGAGATTAGCTTTATACCCTGCAACTGATCCATTGGGACTTGCAACCTATATAGGAGCCTGAAACGGTTCAGAGACCAAGGACCAAGTGTTGTTTTGAATTAAGGCTTGATATTCCAATTTCATGGCCTTAAGCCATCAAGGATTTTGGCTGGCCGCAGAAAGAGACATAGATTCTTGCAAGGTAAAAAAGTGAATAGTAAGAACCTTTTGTTTAAACACACCAGGCTTGGATCTTGTAAGCATATGATGAGTGTTCGTAGGGCAGGAGGAACGAGTGATGTCAGTAATCAAAGGATCATTCGAGATAAAATTATCAGGTGAAGAGTTAGATGGAGAGATAGGTTGACTCGACGAATGATGAGAAGATGAATTTGTTGATAAAGAGGTTGGATCAAGGTTGTAGAGTTGGATGCAGATACAGGAGGTGGGATATAATTTGATACATAAGGTGTAGATGTATTAGAATGTGAGGAAGGTATGGAACGAGTGATTGTAAGAGGTAAACATGATTGAGGTGGCATATTAGTTTGCTGAGATGGAGACGGTGGAGGTTGTATGATCAGGGAAGTAGCAAAGGGAAGTTCATCAAATTTAACATGTGATATGTGAGAACCCGAAAATTTGTCTTGCCCCAAATCATATTAGCCATTCAATGGCATTGCCAAATCTTGTCATTAGTCATTCAATGACATTTAAGTGCTTAACCAACCATACAATTCCATTCAACCACCATTCAATATAATAACATTAATGGTTTGCTTAAATCATGTCATTAGATGACCAACATGTGATGACCCCATTCTTTTGCCATTCATTTAGCCAATTGGTGACCCAATCAATACCTTGCTCAAACTATGTCATTAAAAGACCAAAGTTGTGGAATTGGTAAATTTATTCACATACATTACCAATGGTTGACCACATTCATTACATGCTCAAAAATCCTTTATTCATTTTGCCTCATTATTGACTCAAACAAGTGTCATGGGATTTAAACCCATAATTCTTTCACTAGCCTAAATTAACCATCCACCACTTTAATTCATTATAAATCATACCAAAGAGGGGAAGAAGAAGGCTATCCTTTTCACTACCAAGAAATTCGAAACTCACACACTACACACACTCAGATTTCGAAAGCTTCAAGGAAGAGAGGAGGAGCTTCACACCATTTTCTCAACTCGGATCTTGCTTTGGTTATTCAATACTGTAAGTGGGTTTTTGCTACAACTTCATTTCGTTTTCGAAATATTATTTATGATTTAAATCTCGATTGAACAACCCTATGAAAAGTATGTTTTTAAAGCTAAACAAGTATGTGACATGATCATGAATGAAGGACCTTGCGGAGCAACGTGCTACGTGTGTATGAGACACCACTTGATTCGGCGGGGCAAAGTGCTACATGATGTGGGCGTGCCACATGCATGGGAGCCACCTCTTGATCCTTAAGAGCAAAGTGCTATACCACGGGAGCCACCTCTTGAATCCAATAAGTCGATATGTGAATATGTGAAAGATATGTGTTTATGTGTAAGACATGTGTTTATATGCCAAGATCTATATGATTTGACAAAGAAATGTAAAATGATTTATGCTATGAAATTATATGCGTTTTTACTATGTTCAATCGGCCCCTACTTGCTGAGTATTTTCCCAAATACTCACCCCTTACCTCCCCTCCCAGACAAGGACGAAAAGAAGATATCGATGAAGAATTACAAGAACAATTTTGGAGATGATGATCCACGAAGAACCTTCAAGAATTTATTAGTTTTATTTACGCTTCCGCATATTTGATTTAATTCCGAGACAATTATATTTTGTAATATCAGTTATAAAGACGATATTATTTTCAATGGAATAAATAGACTGATTTTTATAATAGATCTGTACACGAGGCTTGTTGATTTTGAATTAATGTTTGGAATCAACGCCGGTGTTATCGACCCCGGTTTTGGGGCGTGACATGATATATAGACATGGCCATCTTTGCTAGTATATTTGTAACCTTTGCGTTTAGGACTATATCCAATAAATGTGCAAAGGGGTTGATCGAAAATCCAACTTATGACGATTGTAGGACCGAAGACAAGGAAAGCACAAACATCCAAACACTTTCAACCAAGAATAATTAGGAGTGTGATTATGTAGTTTAGTAAAGAGGTACGACACCAGAAAGAACACGAGTAGGCAAACTATTTATGAGGTAAACTGCAGCAGAAAAAGCATCACTCCAGAAATGAAGTGGTAATGAGGCTTGTGCCAAAAGAGTTAAGCCCATTTTAAAAATATGTCGATGTTTGTGTTTGATGACTCCATTTTGTTGGGACTTGTATGAACAAGAATACCTATGAATAATAGCACTTTTTTAACTATGGACGTTAAAGATTGAAATTCACCCCCAGTCAGCTTGTAGAATTTTTATGTTGGTATTTAATTGATTATCAATAATGGTTAAAAATAGATTAAAGGCATAATAACTTCCAAGTTAAGTTTAAGGAAGTAGATCCATGTGAAACGAGTATGAGCATCAACAAAACTGACGTAATATCGATAGCCATCTCGATATATTGTGTGTGCTGGTCCCCAGACATCAGAGAATATCAATTAGAATGGAGATGTTAATTTTGTGTGTTTGTGTGTGTGTTGTGGTGCGGGGGAGGGGAAATGGAAGTCTATGACTTTTTTATAATTCACATGCCGAACAAAAGCTCAAATTTTCATTTCTTGGAACTGAAACATTACAAAATGAAAGCACTTGTTTGACAATTGATAACGCAGGGTGGTCGAGCCTAAAGTGTCACTTGTTAGAAAATGACAAAGCAGATTCTGTTTGAGAAGAGATGTGTTGCACGAGGCCCAAGACCAAATGCCCTTCATGGAGTGTTCCTGGGTAACTAGGTCCTTTATTCTGAATGTGAATCATAAATAATTGAATGTCCAAATTTGAAAAGCTTATGAAAGACGATTTGCAAATAGAGATAACTCTCGAGTCTATGATTTGATCGCCATAAAATGGAACTAAATAGGCATTTACTATTGGTAAATATATTGAAGCACATTTGAAGATCACGAGGCATTTCGAATAAAAGAGGTGTCATTTGAAGATCACGAGGCATTTATTTTATTAATTCTATTATTTTTATTTAGTATAGAATACTATATAACTATATATATAGTTAGATATTTGATATATTAATTATTTGGTGGCCTCATAAGTCAAATAAAAAGATAACAGCTATTCTCCTTTGATTGGATTAATTCTAGTTTTAAAGCGTGGGCAATGGTCATGGAACGAGGGATCTTTGATAAAAGAAGAGAACAATAGGGAGAAAAAAGATAAATATGAGGAGAACATGATAAATAAGAATCAGAAAAATCAGAAAAATAAAAAATAAAATACATATATGTAATCAAGTACAAGAAGATCATGGCCCAAAGCGTGACACACAAAATCAACAGAGCCAGAAAGTGGCATGGAATTGAGAATCCTCTCAAGAAATACCAATGGTTTTTAAGGATAGAAAACCAGCAAGTAAATCTAAACAAGATTAGATACTGTTCATGGATATATATATATACACACATCGCAATTTGAAGGTAGCCCAATAAAAAATTAGAACGATCAAAACTACCAAGTTCTCAAGAGTGCATATTGTTCCATACATAGAATAACGCAAACTCAATTCCGAATCCTATATAAAACACGAGGATCCCAGCAGCACGAACAAAATACTTATTAAAATTTCTGCCACCTATTATAGAACTCAATACGCACAAGAGAAAGACATGTACCAGCTACTTGTCAGGCTTGAACAAATTCTCCGTACAATTGGCACCATAAGTGCAAATGTAGTAAGTGATCTTCCCCAAAACGATGTCAAAAGATGATGTGTCAGAATAGCCATTTTGGTATTTATCGCTGTTTTCTACAAGTTAAATTGGTCCAAGTATAAGTCATCTATAAGCTGTATTTAGATGACAACAAACCCATAACGGAAAGTAAATAAAGGCTTCCCTTATTCATGTTGCTTTCAAGTCACATGATCATGTCAAGTAGTACCCGTTCATATCGTCAACAAGATAATCATATGGTGAACCTTTTGAATAATCAACCCTTTCAACTGGTGTTGAAAAATGGTTCGAGGCAGAATAAATGCTTCCAGTTCCATCCTTTACACAGGCTTTTCCCCTCCCCTTCACTGTGCGCTGCTTTTCATTAGGAAATTCGGCTGTCAGTCTACCCATTTGCATTTGCAAATCTGAAACGCAATCATTACTTAGTTTCCCCTTGGGACTTTTCTTCCCATCTAAACGCTTAACTTCCAATCTGTATAACGCGCATGCATCGTACTTGTTCATTTCGTATTCATAGAGGTGCCACTCAAAATTTTCCATTGGTTGAGGGTCCATATAGTAGGATCTCTTCAAACCGCCAAATTCATTCATCACTTGTTTCCTTGACTCGTGCCAGCCCCTTCCGTTGTAATCTGGCAACGATCGTTGCTTTCTATTCCCACTCTCAAAGGCTCTACGTGGCTTATCAAAAAATAGCCACTCCCTGATCGTTTCACCGTCCAAAACAATAAGATCAAAGAGTTCTGGTTCACACAAAAGGCGGATCAGTAATCTCAACCAAAAATACACGCGAAAATATAAGCTTTCAGGAAGATAGAGCAAGAACAGACAACTAACCAGGGGCATTCCACGGAGATTTTGCGGTAGCAGCACCCTCGCATTCAGGAATGCCAACATCTTTTCCTTGAGCCTTTGTACCGAGAGCAGCAAAAAGCAAGTTATCCTTTAAGCCAATTCCTCCAGGTCGTACAACTGGAGGCCTTCCAAGGTAGCCTTCATCAGGTGCAAGCCCAGCATGATAAGCACTGCAATAGTCATCAGACTTTTGGCACCAATCTGACCCTTGTGCTGGTCTGGGACAATCCCAAAGGGCGCATTTTGGCCCTAAAAAGGCAGAAGGTGGAGGGCAGATAGTTTGTTGATAGCCAGAAATCTGAGATATACCATCCTCCCCGATGAAACAAGCGCCATTAAACCCAGGGAAATAATGGTGCTCAAGTTCTGGATGGAAATCAAATGATTGAAAATCGGCCAAATTCATATTATGCATTCCAATCATGTTAACCCCATTCCCAGTGCTTTTGCACTGATCAACGAACTGAAGGGCATGTTCTTGAGGACCACTGGACACATTAAAGCCCTGCCACAATCCAAACAACATTTTCACAGATACGAACAAATTAGAAAATGGTAACTAAAAATAAATCTAATACAAAAGTCACACATAAACATGAAAGTGAAACTGCATAATAACATTCAATAACAGAGAGGACAAAAAAGATACAACTGCCACAAAACATATTCTAAACTTCGCAAAGATGTTAGTTGCAGGGAGAAATGTCCCAGATTTAGTTCACCACTGGTGACGAATACCCAGCATTGTTTAACCTTACAAAGCTCAATGTGAGGAAGGAAATTCAGTGATTCAAATCTTCAAACCTCGATTGAACACAAACCATTAAAAAATTACATGATACCTCCATTAAAATGCAAAAAACTCAAACCTCCATCGATTGCAAGCCATTAAAAATTTACACGATACCTCCATTAAAGTGCAAACAAACATTCAAAAACGAAATACCAACCTCTTGAGAAGTAGATTCCTTCCCGACCTTTTGTGCCTCTGGATCTGGCTTTGGCACAGCTAATGCACTTGTAGCGTCATCTTCCTCCTCACAAAGCTGCAGAAGCCTACAAATCTCGGATGAAAATGAGCCAAGACTCCCACCCTGTGCAACAATTATCATATACTGAGACACTCAGTGCCAGTTACTTCACCCATAAACACATACAGATAAAGAGAGCCGTAAGTTATGATAACAAGGCGAAGGATGAATTGCATAAACAAACATCCATTATTCAAGAACTTCCAACACACTTGTGCATTGCGATGACTAACATCTTCGAATTTCTGAACATGGATGGAAGTCTGTATGGACACAAACATGATAGCATGAAAACAACTAAACTGTAATAGGGAGTATTAGAGACAAATTACAATTGTTCATTGATTTTGTAACAAACATTGCATGTCATTAGTGAAACATGCAATATCTTAGCACAAAAATGCAGAGACAATCTAGAGGTGAAAGGATTACTTGTTGCAGTGAAGAAGCTGGGGATGGTTCATTCAGCTCAGACTTCCATTCCCGAAGCATCTGATGAACTTGCTCTTCTAGCAAGTTAACATCGATAGTGCGGCTATCCTTCCTAGCAGATTGAAGATCACTAAACATGCCTTGAAGATCATCCACACGATTCTTTGCCCTGTCTTTGAAGAGCTGGTGCGATGCAGACTTGCAAGCACCGCTCTTTGAACTCTTCATCATCCAAGAAAATAGCAGCAAAATATCACCTACTACTCGCAAGAAGCTGCTGAAAACAAAAGGCATGCAGTATTCAAACTTTTATAAAGAACAGAATCGGGATGGGAAGCTCATACACACACAGGAATCAGAAGAGGAAATTTTTCGACAAATATTAACAGTACATATCAAATCGAGGTAACGTCAATAATAGAAAGTAAACAATGGAAAACAACATCCATATCAGAAAACTTGCAATCAAACAATGGGAGAAAAACCCCCAAAGCAAGTAGAAGAACGATGGCAAAAACAGACTTTTCACGATACCAAGATGAACCCCCAAGAAAAAAAATCAAACACCAAAGTTCCAGCCTCAAAACCACATAATAATTTTTTGAGTAAAGAATTGAGCTTAAAAACCTAATTTAGGAGTAACAACAAAGGGTTCGTCCAAAATTCGCGATCACAGGCAGAGAAAACATATATTGCATATATAAAAGCAAAAGAAATGAAGAAATTAGCGAGTTTAAACAAAAATATGGCTCACGAAATTGGAAGTAAATTGCCGCAAATCCTTCAAAATCCAAATTCCTTCTCGAAATATCAGTAAAACCCTTTTAAAAAACGAAAGAAAAGCAAAAAATACAGTCAGAGAGAGACCTGTAAAAGTGTGAGGTTGAAGAGGGAGTGGAATGGATTCTCTAAAGAGTCCTCCAATGTGTAGTTGGGAGGATGGTCGGTGAGGAATTATTATGCTCGAATATGAATATTAAATTTGGATCGAAATTTATCACATATATATTTTTTAATAAATTCGATCATCTTTTTACAAAAAGAAGACGCTACCCATATCTAATTGAGAAAATTAAGGGTTGGTACTCTATCATGAAACTTAATCTATCATAGTTCAGCGAAAAAACATTAGTTGATCTAGATCTATTCTTGGCTGAAATGATAATAATAACGCAATGTGGTCCAAGTGATTCACGCGGTCCAACCAATTTTTAATAAAATTACATTCTTAACCCCTAGAAAATGTTTAAAGAACAAAATATGCCTCTATATATTATTCATCATTGTTTTCATCATAATATTTGTGATGCCGGGGAATTACTGGTGTTAATCCCGGTGTAGTGATAATCCTTAATGGATTTTAATTTGGCAATTATGAGTTAATTACGGTTGTGGGACTCCCGGGGCTTTTAATTCCCGTATTTGGAGTCATTGGATCCAAGGGATGATATTGTATTCTCGTTGTGGTGATAACCTTGGAATTTGGTCTTTGGTGGAATCTGAGGTCCGGAGTACATTGTACTGGGGCTGGTGATGGAATTTGAGTTGGAGAGATAATTTTTGAAAACAGATGATTTTTAATGAGTCGTGATGTAGTTGTGGAAGTATTGGTATTTTGGAGCCTGAGTGCTATATATACCAAGTAGACTCGGTATTCCGTCATTATACGGAATCATTTCCCTCTCCTCTCCCTCACGCCTCTTTCCCTCACCCCAAACCCCAAACCCTTCCCCTCTTCTTCTCTTGGCACAAATCGATGGAGGCTCGTCTTGGGAGCTCGGTTTCTTGAAGAAAGGCTGGTAATCTTCTTCTCCTCACCTTTAGCTTCGATTTGATTATGCTTTTGTGCTATATGGTTGAGTTTTGGGTTAGTTTTGAGTTTTGGGGGTTTTGAGTTAAAAATCTAAAGTGTTGATTTTGGTGTTTTTATTGAGTTTAAATGGTGTATTGGGGGTGTTGGTTTTGAGTGGGTGTCAAAAACACCATGGAAGCTCGAATTTTTCGGAAAATCGCAGGTGGCGATCGATCGACGAGGAGGGGCGATCGGTCGCGACGAGCAGCTGCTGGAATTGATGAAGATGAACAGTGCAGGCGATCGATCGCGTGGTTTAGACGATCGATCGAGAGCAGGTTGGCGATCGATCGCGAGGGGTAGCGATCGATCGCGAGTAGGCGATTTTGCCCACTGGACAGGGGCGATCGATCGCACTGAAAGTGGCGATCGATCGCCGCCCATAAGAATTTATTTTTTTTGGAAAATTTTGGAAAATGTCGGGATTTTGGAATCGAGGTTAAAAAGGGCCATTTCCGGGGCAATGTCTACATTCCAATGAGAATGCTATACTTTTAAAATGGTTTGGTTGGAACCAAAGTTTAGTAAAACGGAATTCTCGGTGGGATTTTGGCTATCTTTTAAACTTATAAAATGGAATATTTTGGGTATTATGCATGCTTAGCCGGGGGGCTTTTATTTTGGTAATCGTCATGGATGGACGATAGGTTTGGAAGTTGTGAACGTGCTTGTGCACGTGATTGCATGCCTATGTTTAATTGAGAGTTATTTGTGTGTTAGCACTTAACTCATCGGGTCGTGGGGCTCAGGCAAGGTTGGACTCAAACTACAGGATCATAAGGTATGTATGACGTACAAACATAGCCTTAATTATAATTGCAATTGTTGAGTGCATGGTACACTATATTGCAATAAATGTATATTGATTTGCATGGTTTATGGTAATCACTATGAATGGACATATATACATTGAGAATTATATGGTGCCGCCTTTGAGCGAGCAATGATTGGGATGTGGTCGCCCTTGAGCGAACATCGGTTATGACGCCACTGCTGTTGAGCATGCGTGAGAATGAAATGCCGCTAATGGAATAGAACTATGGAACCATAAATGAGATATATGGAATAATTGTAATCATTGTGTAATGATTTGATATTATTGGTTTTGATATCGGTATGTGCCAAATGGATGTGTTAATCAATGTAATGATTAACTGACATTTGGGAATTTGATGGTTTCAGTTTAGGGTGCTTATTGGGCCGGACCAACCGGAATCGGTCCGGAACCGGAACCGGTTGGTCCGGTTATAAACTGAAATCCGATCCGGGTTTTACCCGGATCGGATCGGTTCCAGAGATCCGGAACCGCCAATCCGGCGGTTCCGGTTCCTAAACCGGAACCGAAACCGAAACCTTTGAAAAATAAAAAAAAAATTTAAAGCTAATGTTGGCCAACTGCATTGTAGTCGTTGGCCAACGGACTGCCGTTGCCCAACAGCTAAAATAGACGTTGGGCAACGGCTTCATAAAAAAAAATTATTTAAAATTTTTTTTTTTTGCTTCTATAAATACCTCATTTTTCATCTCCAATTTTTCATCTACAACTCTCTTACTCTTACAATCCTAATCTTGTATTCAATTATCTCGTTTTTCCATATATCCACTAATATGATGGCATCTTCTTTTACTGGTCGTGATGGTTCCTCAAATCCACCTTTATTCCAAGAAAATTATGATATTTTTGTCGAGTTTGATAATGCTTATGATGTTGAAGAAGCGGAACACGTTGCAGAACCGGCCGCCCCCCAAAATTCGGCCCCCGGCGGGTCATCTGCGACTACTGCCGCTTCGAGTCGCACGAGTAACCGTCCCAAACGAAGCAAGGTATGTGATCATTTTGACGTCAAGACAAAACCAGGTACGAACGAATCTGTTGTTATTTGTAAAATATGTAAAACCACATATAATTATAAAACAGGTGGTTTCGCTGGCGGTACCGGAACTTTTAAGAAACATCTAGTTAAAAAACATAATTTTGATGATGTTACTTTACTACCATTAGGTAGAGAACCAACCCAACTTCAAATTAATCCTCAGTCTGGCACTAATTTTATCTTAACACCGAAATGAACAAAAGATTATTCGTTCGTTTTATTGTAAGATGCGAACTTCCCTTTTTGTTTTCTGAAAAATATGGCTTTATTGAATTTTCTCTGGTATCCAACCATGTTTTAGACATATTTCTAGACATACTTTGAAAAGAAATATCGTGGATGTGTTTCTTGATTACCGTAAGACTTTAGTTGATCATCTTTCTTCTATTAACTGCAGATTAAGTTTAACTACTGATATTTGGACGAATACCGCACTACTTTATTTTCTTGTTATTACTGGTCATTGGATTGATGATAACTGGTGTTTGCAGAAAAGAATTTTGTCACTGGATGAATTAAAATCTGCACATACTGGTTCCCAAATTGCTAAATATATTGTTAATGTTTGTAGATTTTATGGAATTGCAGATAAAATTTGTTCGATTACACTTGACAACGCTTCAAATAATAACACGGCAATGCGTGAACTTAAAATATATTTACGACCAATGCTTAATAGTGTTTTTTTCAATGTTAGATGTGCATGCCATATAATTAATTTAGCAGTAAAAGATGGTTATGAAGATGCTGAATGTAGTAGCATAGACAAACTTAAAAATTGTTGTCAATGGATACGACAGTCACGCATTAAGCGTGATTGGAAACATACGTGTGCAAGTCAGAACCTTCGGTTTACTCTTTTTCCACCGACCATTGTAAGTCGATGGAATTCTTTGCACAAAATGTTAGAATCGATGTTACCTTATCAATATGCTTTAACTTCTTTTTATAACTCTTATCAAATGCCTGAAAGTGATGAAAGTTATTTATTGTCTGATAAGGATTGGTTTTTTGTTAACAATTTAACTGCTTTGTTATCAACCTTTAAAGATGCAACAGATCGTTTCTCCGGTGTTTGTAATCCTACTTCTCATTATTTTCTTCCACTTGTATTTAACATGTTTTGTAAATTTATTGAATTTAGAGATGATATTGAGTTGACGTCGTTCGTTTATCGTATGGAGGAGAAGTTTAAAAAATATTGGGAACAAATTCCACACGTGCACTGTATATCTACATTGTTAGACCCAAGTCAGGGTGTAGGATCTTTCGATACTTTCTTTGAATATTACAGTACGTTTTTGGATAAGGATGTTGACGATCAAAAGACGTCAATCATGCATTCTCTCCAAAATATGTTTGGATTGTACCATAGTGAACAGGGACAGAGCTCATCGGCGCGTGCAGTCTTAGCCAAAATGGCTAGAGATGTATTTGCAGTCCAAACATCCAGTGTCGCATCAGAGTCGGCATTTTCAACTTGTGCTCGGCTCATTGGAGACTTTAGAGTTTCTCTACAAGCAGAATCATTGTGCATGCTTACGCTGCTAAGAGATTGGTTCGATGCTGAGAGAAGAAATAAGAGAGAAGGAGGAATCGACGAGATACGCAATGAAAGTTCCGAGAAGAAGAAGAATTGGCCAAGACTATACTTATAAATTATTATGAGTAATGTATTTTTATTATAAATTTCAAATGATGTATCTTTTATTATGTTTTCAATATTCAATAAATGATGTATTTTTCCTTTACGATTTGGGTTGGAAAAAAAATTAAAAAAATTTGGCTTGGCGATCGATCGCCAAGACCCCGTGGGTTAAAAAAAAAACAGAAACAATTGGCGATCGATCGTCGAACATGATGATCGATCGCCAAACCGATAATTCGGATCCGGGGTTCCGAACCGGATCGGTTCCATGGCATTTGCCATGGAACCGGAATCGGATTTGTCCGGTTCCACACAAAACGAGCCTGGGATCGGTCGGATCAGGTCCGAATCCGGTCCGAATCCGGTCCGATCCGGCTCGTGAACACCCTGAGTTTCAGTTGTTTTGAGAACAGGGACAATACAGAAAATACCGGATGAGGATGATACCATCCAGGGAGTATATTTTGTATTTCATAACATTTACATTGTTGTAAATTATGAATTGTATTATTGTGATTACATGGTTTGGGATATTGGTATGCTCACCCCGTGTGGGGGCTGTCTCTGTTGGGGCAGGTAGTAGGTACATCGATGGCGTTGGGTTGAGCTCAAGCTATGGAATGGAGGTGATTCCAGGGATCGAAGTACCAGTGACGGTATTGAGCACGACGTGTTATACATTTGATACACATATACTTATTCGATGCTCGCATGTGAGCACTATTATGTGTATATGGTATGTATAAAAAGGCAAGGGCCTTTCTCTCTTCATTTATGAGTAGCATGCAATTATTTATTGAATTGCTAAATGAACTGAGAACATGTTAGTGTATTATATTAGTGCATGAGATTTATGTGGACATGGTTGGGGAGAACGGGTCATTATATTGAATAATGCAAAGAAATTTTATTATATGCATGGTTGGCTATGATGATAAGTGGTTATTCCCCTACATGTATGATAGTATGCACTAATGGCATGGCTTAATACACTAATAACGGAGTAAGGGCACGGGGGTCCTTACAGTATTTACCAAACAGTAGCATCATATGAACATTAGGATCCTTCAGTTATGTCATATCGGGATGAATCCCAAAAGCATACTTTTGCAAAGGACTCAGCAGTTTATATAACATTCGCCTAATTATAATTCAAAACTCGATTTGAATATCATGTTTTAAAAATAAATAACAGGCACATCATGCTTCCGTATTACAAAATAAAATTTTAACAAACTGAAATATACCATTTTGACCATAACGGCACCGTGTGAGGTGGGTCGCAAAGTCACAAGTCTAAAACTTACTGTCCTCCAGACTGTTTTACGAATGGCTCATCACCATCCAACCTCAGCTCACAAGGTCAGTTATCCGACTCCTTCAGAAATCGTACAGCACCTGCCCTAATTTGTTTCCTACCTTAGGGCGTGAGGTATAATCAAGATATAAGAAAGATATAAAGAAATCTGGGAAGATAGATGGGCAACAACCTTATTTTTATTCTAGAATACTTATAATATCTAATACATTAAAACGTCTCATTTTGGTAGAAGACGGACTTGTTTAGCCTCAACAATATTACAAATGATTACAAAAGAAAGAAAAAAAAAAGAAAATATTACCAAGCTACGAAAGTTGAACAATTACAAAGCTTGAAGACTCTAATTTTTATTCTCATAAAACTATGGAGAATTTTCGATATCCTTAGCTTCCTGAATGCCTTGGTATTTATAGAAGTCTGGAGGTGGATGTGAAATCCGGACTTCAAATATTGTTTATCATCAGACGTCATTGCATGCGTCTTTTTTCTTGTTTGGTATCTTGTGGTCCCTTCGACTTTCGGCCGAAGAGGTTGTCCTACCATTTTGTTCTCTTTTTATAATGGTAGTGGTTCTCGTCAGAGTCATATGAATCTTGTCTCCCTGTGGTCCATAGAAATTTTGTTTTTGCAGTCCGTGTGGGAATCTTCTATGTTTGTCGGATCCTGCTTTGTCATCTTTCGTTTGGTCCATTTTGACAGGGAATCCTTTTCCCGAACAGTGGCTCTTTCTGCTCTGGGCAGCTCGGGCAGATATAATCCTGCCATCCCCACATGAGCCATGTTGCAGAACATCCAGCTAGTTTATTTGGTTGCCGGAATCTTATTGTCCCATAATATTTGCCTCTTCTTTTCAAAGATGTCCTCGACAAATTTTATAGTATGGGTTGTCATGGAGTTAACCATGAATGATCTGTTTGCTGTTTTCTGGAAAATTTTGAACTGATACTTGACTTTGTCCATCTCAGTAAGACAGACCCATAATCCCCAAGCTCTTCTGGTAGTAATGTCATCTTCTGTGAGCGGGAAACTAGTGTTGTTCCTTCAGGCGATGGTTTTATTTGATCCATCGCCTTCCAGTTAGGCCTTTGTAACTTTACAAATTGAAAACTAGGGTGAAGACCTTTACCTGTGATTTATGGGGCTGCAATTATGAATTTCAGCTTCAGAACATCTCCTCGTCCAAGTGTATGATTATTCTGCCATGAGTCATACACTCCTTCATAGATCTAATCCGGTAATTTTGTGATTTTCGAAAAATTTGGTGATTGTGGTAAAGACTGAAGCTAGGTAGCCAAAATCAAACCTACTCACGAAAACTTTCTGGTTTGACACCAGGATGCATTCCACATTCTTGGGTATTTTCCTGACCAGAACTTTATAGGTCTCCATGAAAGACCCACTTATTCCTTGAACTACTTCCTCGGGCATATGGATGAGCTCTATGTTTTTTCATATTTCGCCTCTGGGGGTAGTTTCCAACAATTGTCGAGATATCATTCCCTGTACAGCAAAGATGAGCTATTTTGTTGATTCCTCTGAGCTTCTTGAAATTCTTTTGGAGCTTTGCTTGGTAGCACCACTCCGCAAGCTTTACTTTAAGAAATGACATTCTCCTGGACACTATCTCGATTGCATGAGGTGTATACTCCTGGATAAGCATTTCTCTCCATGAGCTCGGAATTTTGGCAAAGAACAGTTCTGGCAAAGAACAGTTCTGCTGCATCTTTTTCTTCTATCTTTGCCTTCCGTCGATACTCTGTAAAGAGTTTGATGTACTTGTCTACATAACAGATATCATGTAGTTCCAGGCTAATTAGAGATTGTCTGCATTTTTTAGCCTTCTCTTCCTACATTCCTTCTAAGTAACTTACTCAATGAAACAGATTTTAAAGAATTTTGCCATCTTGTCCACTAATTTCTTTCAGGGACTCTCCGGCTAAAACTTCTTCCTTGATACCTGGGTCTCCCATATCCCAGGCAATCTTGACTGATCCTTTCAGACTCATTTTAAGAAGTAAAATGAATCCTTCTTTTCTTAGGTAAAGTGTTCATGCTGCTATTCTCATTGCTGAAGCCCATTCATCAATAAGAATTTATCTGTTTTTGAAATCCAAGATATCCATGTTGAGCATAAGTCCATATGGATGGATTGGATCCAGCTGAGATTTCTCGTAAGGCGTTTGATGTATATCTGGCCTGCGAGAACGATTCCTTGTTCTAACGGGGGGATCCAAAGTTGCTGAGGTCAAATATTCCTGTGCGGCATACTTTGATCTCCTTCGGGTGGATTGTGTGACCCGAAACTTTCTTGTGGTGGAGGTCTTGGCACAAGCTCTCCTGTCTTGAATTCTACGAGATTTAATCCTGCAAAAGAATCAGCAAGATCACGTAGATCTTCCAGGTTGATTCTTTCAACTACTTTGTGGGAAGTATGGGCTCTCCTCGTAGGACTGCAATCATTTTTTCAGTCTCCGTCAAAGGTCTTCAGACCTCCTCTGCTTTCCCTTTTTGGTGTAAAAAGGGTTATTTTCCATAGGACGGTGGTAGTCATCATCCATTTCTTTTTCCTGTCGGACTTGGTATTGACTCCAACTCCTTAACACGGGTTTGAACACCTCGAAGGTTTTCAAGAATCTCCTCCTGATATTTAATCATAATCTCCATCTGACTTTGAATCCGATGGATCTGTGCAGGGACATGGTATTGAAGGTAGCCATAACGTTGCATTGTCTTCTGAATCTCTCTAAGATCTTGGGATATTTTAGAAGAATCTGGCTCGTTTTCTCGAAAGGGTGGTTCTCACATCCTAATCATCTGGTCCAGACCATGTTGGATCATTGGCTGCTAGAACCACATCTTCATGTTCAGGATGATCGCCTTCTTGAAGTTCTTGTTTGAGGTTCACTTTATGGAGCCTTTTTGCCATCCTTTGGAGTTTCTTGTAATGGTTTATGCCTGGTGTGCATAAACATGTTCCTTATAAAAGTTTCCACTCATTGTTGAAGCGTTGAGATTCTGCCAGTATGCTTCTGATTTAGCTGCTTCCAATTTCTGGAAGTACCACCTGTATGAATGACACTTCGAACAATCGTTCGGGTCCATATTATCTTGAATCATCTCCTTCGTATAGGTTACAAATTAATATTCAAGATATTATTATAGTATTTCCAGAATAAACCTAGGCTCTGATACCATTTTTGTGCCAAGGATCGTAAAAATGGGGACTTATAAAAAGACGACGTTAAATGTTACTTCTTTATAAATATAAGGATATAAAAGATAATTACATATTATATATGCGCT
Source organism: Haberlea rhodopensis (assembly GCA_907163345.1). Lineage (NCBI taxonomy): Eukaryota > Viridiplantae > Streptophyta > Magnoliopsida > Lamiales > Gesneriaceae > Haberlea > Haberlea rhodopensis. Next base: position 174,540 of record CAJQUN010000006.1, read on the forward strand.
TCTTTGTATTTTAAACAAAAGCCTAAGGGATATGATGCAACATATCAAACTATAGGGGGTAAAAGAGTCATCATAAAACACCTAATTGATTAAAATTTTTGAAATTGGACATATTTCAATAAAATTGTTTCCAATTTGGATTTTTATGTACTAATTTTTTTTCTCAAAACTTAAGTAGACTAAGTGTCCCAAAAGAGCACTTCCTTATAATTTCTCCTATCTAATTTACATATTAAACCAACGAAACCTAAAAATTTGTAATGTACACATATAAAATTTGTTTGTAGAAAGAACGAAGAATAGGAAGACAAGGAGTGCAAGAAAGGCATAAAGGGCAGAATCCACTATCCCAAGATGAGATTCCTTTTGTAAGTTCTTGATGCTCTCTAGATCAAGGACACGTACTCTATGGTTCTTCGAGTTGGTGGAATAAGATGAGCTCGGGATTGTGAGATTATAAGTTCGATTCTTCCAGCCAATATGTTCTCGATCTGAGCCAGTTGCATCGGATTTGCCTAGTACGATCTGATTGACGTGGTTTGTAGGCTACTGTGTCAGCCCATCTGGTTGGCTTGGTTTGCATGCTACTGTGTCAGCCCATAGGTTTACCCAATACGCACCCTAATAGTAGCGGCTACGGATTCCCTTGTCATAAAAAAACAAATATATCAAAGACAAGTTATGAAGCATTTTAAACACTTTTTTTTTCTTTTTTCAATTTGTTTGGAATACTAAAGATGATATATTATTTTTATGATCAAAAAGTATAATATGACAGGATAACTATTAGTATTTGTTGGTCTTGCGTTTGTCTATTCATTTTTTGTGTTATTTTATGGGGATATTTTTATGGTATTATAATTTTTTTTATTTCAGGTCCGCATTACATTGCGTTTTTCATGTATATATGTCACATGTAGAACCTTTTATTTTGTAATGTATCAATTATCATTAACCATAAAATTTGTGAGTTCTATGTCGTGTTAGTGATGTAAAATCTCCAACTTTTCATCTATCAATCTTTGAAGGAGCGTTGCCCAACAGCTCTGAACCTTTGGGGACGTTGTTTACGAATTTTATATAATCTTTAAAATAGCAGGCCTGTGTCTGAGAAGGAAAAATTAGGCAAACACAACATAAGAAAAACAAGACCAACTGGATAAGCAATTTGAAAATGTTGAAGATCTTTCGACTTACTCGTTAAGTATCAGGATTTCGTAGCACGCCTCAAGAATTAAAAAAAATCGATTTACGAACTACAACCTTTGAATGTGTGTGCGTTATTCTTCACAATTGAATGCAACTCAATCATAGTGGGCTGGAAATGTGTCCACTGAATGAGAAGGGTAAATCTTGCCTTTGACATTCAAAATGCATATTTTCTGGTCATATTATCAGTTCAAGCTGCAGTTTTCGGCTTGTCTTCCTCAGAATGAGCTTGCCTGAAAGTAAAAACACCAGCAAGGCCACGCCCCTTGGCTAACTGTTCGATTTCTTCTATTTTTTGCTTGAGAAGCTCCACCTCTTTCGCTAACTCATCATCACGTTGCCTCATTCCCTGGAAAATCGTAATGTGGGAAATTACCTATAATTTTCTTAGATGCACAACACCCAAATAAGTACCAGAAAAAAAATAAAATCACTCTGTAGATAAGAAAGAGGGGAACTTTCTTCCATCTTCTTTCATCTTTCAAAGCTTCCCCATGTAGTAAGCAACTAACTCTCAAGTGGTCACTAACTTCCAGCAACGTTTTTTACCGTAGAGTCAGATACTCTGAACTTGGTGAGGGTATGTGAGAAATTGCAAAGTTTTTCTTTAATTCATCGTAACACTAAATAGCGCCTACCACAATGACTTTAAACAAAGCTCAAAAACAAGCATATGGATTAATTGGATATTCATGCAGATAACTCTTTTTGTAAATCTAATACATTTTAATACACAACGTGTCACTATTTTTCTACGTCCATACATCTCAATTTTGTCCAAAATTTTGGTACTCAAGACTCAAGAAAATCCTATCAACACAGGTTCCAGAATAGAAATGGGCTAAAAGTGGCATATTCCATGACATGTTACCTGCATTTCTTGTCTGCGAAGTTCCTCTTTTTTTGCTTCTGATCGAGAATTTCTTTGTACCTCAAAGAATAGAGCAGCTACAGCAACCTAATCATATAATAAGAGATCCACATTATATAAAGGATTCACACTTAGTTATGTGAAGTCAAAATGCTAAGAGTTTAGAAAAATGCCATTCCGTTCCCGCCTAGTCACAAGTACTGAATTAAAAAATGGAGTCAGGTTTTCAAAGTTCCAAACTAAATTGGGAAAAATTGTGGAAACATCAACCTACAAGATAAGAAATTCATATACAGGGAAGAAGACAAGATTTGCTCCAGGAGAAATCATCAATACTATAATGACTTTGGGGCGTTACATATGTTCATCAATCAGTAAAATATGTTTATCAGAATAATTTCACCATATCAAAGTAAAAGTCTATTCACAGAAGGAAGCAGAGGAAATACGATATTGAACACACAAACATTATTTTGGTGTAATTTTACTATCACAAACTTTGTTTAACATGCCTAGTGCCCCAACTCAAACTCATTTTTCTCCAACACAGATATCATGACCAAGATTCATCTTGAGAAGAGTATCAGTAGAATATAAGGTAAAACAGGTTTCTATTACAACACAACATCTATCGTCTTGCCGGACGCGGGTTATATTAAGTTATCATCTACTTATTTGGTTTTGAAATGAAATTCACATACAAAAATACTAGCGAAAAGTCAAATACATGTCTCAAAAACTTGTACAAGTCCATAACTAAGAAGGAGTAGGCTGGATAGAAATGAATACCGAGAAGACAAAAAATTCCCCCAAGAGATCAACTGCAGCTTGCACAGCTTTTTCTTCATTCAAAGGTCGAATTTCAACATCAGTAGCATGACCATAACTTCGCCGTTGCATGGTTGTTGTCATACGGTGATTGGCCTGGTTTCCATCATCAAATCAAAGAGAAAATTTTGAATAAAATGGATCAAATGGGATAATTCAAATCGATCATTCTTGAACATAACCATACATTATCATGATCACAAAGAAAATGCAATCCACACAAAACAATAGCTTGTGAAAGTTTTCCAAAATTTACTTTTCTCAGTTTACATCAACCAGTAAGAGGTTCGAATCTTCAGTTAATCAGGAGATAATGGAAAGAACGAGAGGGTAAAGGCAATTCAATACCAAAAACCCTGGAAAGTAATAGACAAAAAGTTAGAAGTCAACCCAAGTAAATGCATTTGGATTATCTCGAATCCCTATAAAGAATGTTGTCCTCACTCCTAAGCTTGGGCCAAGGGAACTCAAAATATTCTTGATAAAAACAAATATAGATATGAAAATGCATTAGGAAAATTTAAATAATAATGAAGACAAGAACAGATAATGATGAATAAAAAAGATTACCAAAACAACGGAGTGAGCACGAAAAATAAATTTAATTTATTGAAATGAAGGAAGCTAACAGAAACCTATCCCAGTTGATGGCACAAGTGAAAGTACAATCAACAAGTGTCAGATAAACAGTAAGAATTCTTCAAGGAAAATGCTGAGTAGAAGTTTTGTACATAAGCAGAATGATGGTTTCTGTACGGACCCGGTGACTATCTGAGTCCAATCCAATTACCGTGATTGCAATTCGAACCTTTTGTTTGCAACAGAATGCAATCCAACCAACCACTATCCTTTTACTTCATTTAGAATATTGTCTCGATTGCTTTTCCTTTAGGATTCAAGAAATATTTGAATAGCAGTGCCTAACAGCACATCCCTTTCACCAAGAAAGCATTTTGCTCGACCATGGTTTAGGATTCACACAGCCACAAACTGAAATAATATCCCGCCCTCTCATACCCAATCCACCAAAATCCTATCATGTCCCAAACATTGGTTTCACAACCAATTGTGATGATTTACATAGATTTAGAGCTTTCCCAGGTAATATGCTAATGCTCTGGGGTTGAGCCTAGCTTAGGTTTATGTTCTTAAATTAACTTGATAGCCAATGCAATGCAAGAAGCAACTTGGACATGTGGCAGTTTCGATTAAGATGTATAACACATGATCTAGAATATGTGACTTTTGGGCTTCTTCTTCTAATTCTCTTTAAAAAAAATACAACAAAAAACTAACTAATTCAAATATTAAAACTGCTTTTGGTCTGTTTTCTTTAAAATACTGCACTTAAAAAAGCTCCATCTCAATGAACTAATGTTTTAAACCTATATGCAAGTCCATCATTTCTATAAAAAAAAGCAATATTTCGATCAAGCATATCCCATGAACAATTGTAGATCTGTACATAACTTAGCTTTAATATACTAATTGGTTTACCCTCGACATAAACTTGGGTCCTAACAGATCACCAATGGATAGACGCTACGAAAAATCTCCAAATCAATGGCTAGGAGAAATGGGCATAATACGCCAATTAAAATGAGCGGCGAAATGCCATAATTCACCGAAACGACATCCCCGAGACTGAGAGCAAAAAGTCTTCGCTGAATAATGGATTGGCAATAAAATAAAATAAAAAAAACCCCAACAGAAGATGTACAAAAAAAACCCATCAAACAACCGAACCCTTTTCAAGTATTCATAATGAAACACGTGATCGTCTAAGGATTTAAATCCAACACCTGAGCTATGCTAACGATAAAATTTCGGAACTTAGGGTGGATACCAGCCTCTTTCTTGAGTCGAGCCGCAATAGGTTTGCTGAGAGTCTTCAGTGCAAGCGTCCCAAGCTTCAATAGAGGCAGTACCATCACTCACCAATCTACTACTTATCGATAAATGTTTCTCACCTAAACGATCGATCTTATAATCAATCTACAAAGAGAGAGGCTGCTGAATGCAGTGCGTAACGTCGATGAAAAAAGAATGAGAGATTAAAATGTTCGAAAGAGGAGGAGTCTCGTGAAAAGGGAGGCAAAAAGCGAGTGCAAGAGGGGTCGTGCTCGACGTGGAGATGTGTGAATTGGGTGTTGGTTAGAGAAAACGCGGTTTATTTTTGAGGTGAACTGAATCATGGAAGATTTTCTTGATTCAATCTTGGCATACTTGTAAAAAAACATTTCGAGTATCAATGATGCCAATTGATTGCATCTTTCAAAATGAGACTTATATAGATCCAAATGTAAAATATTAATTTGATTCAATCAACCGAAAAACATCAATTCAATTAGGTCAATTCCCTTAGAAAAGACAAAAAACATCAATTCAATTAAGTCAATTCCTTCAGAAAAGACAATAATAATCCTCGCGGGTTACTGTAGCACGTGCATTGGGTACATATGGTGCACTTGCCGTGCATGGGTTAATGCAGAACGTGTATCTGTTATTGTAGAACGTGCATCAATTACTGCATAGTGTTCTTGCACCTTTGAATTTTTTAAGTGCACCTTTAATAAATTCGCATATTCATTTTTATGTGCACCCCATTTTTTGGTTTACGTGCACCGTGTAGTTTTGTTAGTAAAATTAGTTGAAAAATGTTTTTGTACCTGATACCTTTTTGTATTATCCACTTTTGGATAATAAAAGAAAATATTGTTCGACAGAGCAATTATTGTTGTTATCAGAGCATCGACTTTGAATCATCTCATTGGTCTCGCCCTTTCCATGCATATATAGTTTTAAGTTAAGAAAATACCTTGATAGGAGAGATTTTGTCCTGCGAAAAAATTAGGATTTTTATTCCCGGTAGCTGTTGAGCTCTTTTGCCTTTTGGTATAATATAGGTTTTAGTTCAGTATTTCAGCTCGAAAATATTATACAGTAATAATATTTTAAAATTATAAATATAATTAGGAAAATTCAATAAAATATTTTATGCTCAAGTTCAAGTCGAAAAAAATTTAAATATATTTGAATTTAGCTCGAATTCAATAAGTTTAAAACTAAAACTTTATAGATTAATCTTTTAAATTTAACTGAGATCTGTGTAATTTCTTATACGTCAGCGATCCTCAAATACGTTTTCTCCACCGTAGATAAATTGGCCAACCAACGTCTGAGATCACTAGCCTGTCAACCTTTTAACACGTCATCAATCTCAACCAATATTCTTAAGCTAACTTTATCCGTCGATGTATATAAATCAACGCTGCACATTATTTGTAGTCCCGCGACAACTTCAAACACCTATCTATAAATATGCCCATATTTTGTTTACATTTTCCATAGCTGACATTTCCCAAGGTTTCCCGCACTCAGAGCTTCTCAACCCTAGAAATTCCGATGGCCCGTACGAAACAAACAGCCCGCAAGTCCACCGGCGGTAAGGCGCCACGCAAGCAGCTTGCCACCAAGGCTGCCAGGAAGTCGGCGCCAGCTACTGGTGGTGTGAAGAAGCCACACCGTTTCCGTCCTGGAACCGTTGCTCTCCGTGAGATTCGCAAGTATCAGAAGTCCACTGAACTGTTGATCCGTAAGCTTCCATTCCAGAGGCTTGTCCGTGAGATTGCACAGGATTTCAAAACTGATCTGAGGTTCCAGAGCTCTGCTGTGGCGGCTCTCCAGGAAGCAGCGGAGGCTTATTTGGTTGGACTGTTTGAGGACACCAATCTCTGTGCCATTCACGCCAAGAGGGTGACTATCATGCCCAAGGACATCCAGTTGGCCAGGAGGATTAGGGGCGAGAGGGCGTAATTGTAATTTGTAGTTTTGATTAAGGATTAGAATGTAATCGTGATGGTAAATAGGTTCCAGGCTAGTAGTTGTTCAAGGAACTATGATTTCCATTATTTTGGCTGTTGTGTAGTGAAATTTGAATTCCAATGAAAGTGGATTGATACTCTCATTTTACTGATACTGATGCTTTTTTACACTTTTCATTTTTTATACCTTGAAATACCTCTATCACACATTCTTTTTGTGTATCTTCACGATTATTATGCACTTTGACCTTTGTCTTGAAGATGGTCAGAGTCCTTTTTCTAATGATTTGTTTGCAATCTAATTGTAGAAAATGTTGTTTGACAAGACCTGATCCATTGGTCAAACTGATGGATGGCTTAGGTTTCGAGGTTAGCCTTTGACTTTCCCAAAATAGGGGTCCATGATGAGAACCATTGATTTTCCTCTGTTTACTCTTTTCCTCTATTGTGGTTTGAGTACCATTATGTTTTTCCTTGTGCAAATGTTATCTTCAAGATATCATGGCGGGCAACATTGGTTTTCAGATTGAATTGTGTTTGGGCTGTTTGACAATAGACATTAATTTGATTTAGGTACCTTTATGCCACACTAAGATTTTGTGGTTCTGTTCTTTGTTGTTCATCGATCAACCTTCGTGCACCTCCAGAAAATATTGTTCTTTTATCTAATCCAGATTTCCTGGGTAGATGATGGCGGGAACAGTGTACTTGAGAACCAACAGGTTTGAAGTTAAACTTGAAGGGATCACCTTTAAAGCAAAAGATTTCGAAGCTTTATGCGCGATAGATTTTCTCTTCCCAAATGGAAAAGTATGGGACCATCCTCCAGTTGTTGGCCTGGATGTCATGCACCATCCTCGCGACCCTTCCATTTTGCTGGTGCTATTGTGTTTTGGTGTTGGTTGTGTGATTCTCAAATTCCTATACGGGGAAGCACTGCCTGCTCCAATCCAAAGGTTTCTTTCGGACAAGAGAATCCATTTTGTTGGCTTTGGAATTCCTGAAAAGAAAGATTTGTTCCCGTTTGAAGAATTGGGGTTGTCGAAAAGTGAAGTGGACATTGGTTACCTGGCTACCAAAATACTCAAGGATTCCAAGTATAAAAGATGTGAATTGGCTGAGTTAGCTCGTAAAGTTCTTGGAATCAAGAGAATGGTGGGGCTGACGGAGGCGTCATCTTTTGAGAGACACGAGCAAATCAAGTGCGCTATTTGTCAGTTGTTTATTACCAGTGTCATTGCCATGGGACTAGTGGGTGCCAATGGCAAGAAAAAAACGGATGATTCTCCTTCTCCCAAAAAAAACTCGTTTCTGAAGAATTTGAATTTGCTCCCTGTATTGGCTGAAGGATGGTTCAAGCTTCCTAAACTGAAGAAAACAACTCAAAAGGCTGAATTTAAAGAGGGATGTGATGACATCATCTTTCAGAAAGGAGAATTCGAAGATACTTTTTCCTGTAGCGTTCTTGTCCAGCCCGGATGCAAAGATGATCCTTTCGACGATCATCTAGTTTATACTAAGATTCAAGAAGGTGATACAGAAGATGATTTGTTTCTCACCAAAGTTAAACCTAATCCACCTAGTAATAATTTTGATTCCAATGCTCCTGACAAAGATAAAGGTGGAATTTCATCTGATGATTCGAGTAAAGAGATTTCATGTACAACCCAAAAGCCCTTAAAAAGTATCTTAAGGTTACCATCTTCGAACAATTTGTTGCTGAACACGAATCCATCCTCGCCTGCATCTCCTCTTTCAATATCAAGAGATCAGTTGGCTGCCAAAAGTGTACTAAAAAGAGCCAATTCAAAAGGTTGTAATGTGAGCTTTACACGTTAATGGCTTTACGAGTATCCAGCGATTATGGTTTTCTATACAAATTCCGGTTGCTTTCTCTGCCCGCGTCGTCTCACATCAGGTTTTTTAGGTAGAATTGAGGGCTTTGAATCTGTCTTGTCTGGTTAAAAGTTTATTCCTTTTTACCTTTTTCTGGATGTGTGATGGAATGGAGTTGATTAGTTTCGAGTTGTACATACAAACATGCTGATAATGAATAAATTTCTGAAGATTTCATAATTGTACATTTTTAGATGATCATATTTGGGAATGTTATTGCGTTAACTCTTACAGTTACTGTATCTAGACTCCATCACTATCACTTCGATCTTAATAACGTATTTTAATTAAAACGCTTATTCATCACATTTTACAATGTGTTATATGGGAGGCGATGATACTTTCTTCGGCTTATATAGTGTTAGTGATAATTTATCCATATACGATATTGTTGATAAGCACTTTACGATGCTGTAGTTTGTAAGTAAGCTGAGTAAAAAAAAAACCCTCCTGTGTTATGGCTAACCACATCGAAATATCATCCTACTGCCATGTGGTGCTAATTTTGCCCACTTTTCATTTGCTAATTTGTGTGCGCTACACGGAATCAAGCATCAAATACAACACTTTATTCTCCTCATGAAAACAGAATGACTGGAGAAATCGAACAATAATCGTGGGGGAAATATTGTTGCTGCAGTATCCATCGTACATATGAAATCTTTCTTTCTTTTAAAAAAAAATTCAAATGAATGGTAATGACCTTAAGTGCATTATCAAACCCACCAACAAGGATGATGAATGTTCTCTTACTCAATCCTGGGTGGTTTACTGCAGAATCCATGAGCGAAAGCTGTCAATTAGATTAAATATTACTATTTGTCCCATATTTAAAAACTCCGGATATAGTTTTACTCTATCATAAGGCAAAAAATGTAGCATCGGATAACATCAAATGATCACATTGAACAAAATTTATTTTGGTTGCATAAGATTATGATTAGATTGTCATTGAAAAATGAAATTACTGTACAGTGCTGTTACTGTTGCTATGGCAAATTAAAAAGAGTAAAGCCAATTAATTTACTAACGTGGTGGGACCGCCGCGGGCTTGAACCCACCGGCGCCTTAGTTTTCTCAAATGGGATAAAGCTATGAGTCAGTGTTGTTATTGTGCAAGTGAGCCTAATGTTTTGACACATTAATCACCATTGTTTTTTTGAAGATATCTCCATTTTTAATAACCTGTGTTCGTCATTATCTTAGGTGAAATAAAGAATGTCTAGGAAAAAAAAATCAATTAGGAAACGTCAGACCAATTCTAAAGGCGTCACAGGCAGACGTCGCTTCTTGTAAATGGAATCCGCGTACAGCTACGTAGTGGCAGGCCCACAACGGTAATCGTGACGTCTTAATTTGCGTCACAGCCGTTGACGTTAGAGTCTCCCATCATCTCCCATCATCTTCCCATCCAAATTGGACTATAAAATTTCCACACGCCTCCACCATTTTACTCCCCCTTCCCTCAACATGCAACAAGCCCTGCCATTCAGAGATTTGTTAGCTAAAACCGCCGCCACCGGAGGCATAGGAGGCTCCTCCACTCCTCCTCCAGTGAACACCAGCTCCGGCGTAGAGGGGGTCAATGACGCCGCCAGCGTGAGGAGACTCGTTTCCGAAAACGCGGTGATGGTGTTCGCTAGAAGGGATTGCTGCATGTGCCACGTGGTCAAGCTTTTGCTTCATGGCCATGGCGTCAACCCTACAGTTTTCGACGTTGACGAGGTTAATGAAGATGACGTGGTCAACGAATTGTCAAGGATTGTCGGCGTTGATGGGTCGGAGAACACCGCTGGGCCGCAGTTTCCGGCGGTTTTTGTTGGCGGAGAACTGTTTGGAGGACTGGAGAAAGTGATGGGTGCTCATATTTCTGGCGAATTGGTGCCCAGATTAAGAGAAGCTCGAGCTCTGTGGCTTTGACTGACTTGAAAATGGAAATATTTCTCCTTGGAGCAAATTTTACTCTTTTTTCCCCTTGTTTTTTTCTCAATCTGGAAGAATTGGAGATTTAAATCTTGTAAATCATGCAAACTCTCTTTGTTATAATCTGATATTATACATAATCATTGGATCCATTGGCGAGTCAGTTTTGGATTTGGGTTGATAGTTTCTTCTTCTTCTTCATCGCCATCAATTTTTCAATGATCAATCGCAATCACGGCTTTAAATTGGCAGCTAAGGACCAAAAAATGGTTGAATTGGATAGAATGATGACTTCGAAATTAAGTTCGATTTGCAAGCCAGATCCCATCATTTTATCCAAAACTGGGTTGAATTGGATAGAATTGATTTCAAAATTAATGTTAACAATTTGATTCTAAATGTCATGACCGTTCCTTGTTTACGCGGAATAGTAGAGTTCCTTGGGCGACAGTGGCTTGGAAGAACACCATCTTACGGGTGTCTAGTCACATCGGATAGATTACCTTTTGTTTTGGAAAAGAGCTGCGTGCTATGTGATGACTCATAATGGAATGGACTGGCATGACTACTTTATGGAGTGCTCTCAAATGGTTCAAAAAAGAAATATAAGGGCTCTTCACGGATTCAGTCTGCTCGAGCTTTGGCCTTCTCGGCAACAATTTATCACATTTGGACTGCTCCCAACTCGAAGAAATTTGCAGCCACGGATGTTGATGTTGACCGTGCATTCGACCGCATACAGATTCATGTTTTGCGTTGTACGTACACCAAACACAATATTACTTATCGTACTTTATTAATTATTTACGGTAAACACAATATGATTTATCCATTAGTTTTAGGAATGCTTATTGGGCCAGACCCGTCCCGGAACCTAACCAGTTAGCCTGGTTTGGAACCGGAATCGAAATCGGGCTAACCGGTTTCGGACCGCTCCGGACTCGATAATATACCGGTCTGGAGCTATTACCAGTTCCGGAGCGGTTCCAATGATTGAAACTGGTAGCACAACCGGTTCCGATGCTACGGATCGATTCTGGTTCGGAACCAAAACCGGTTATTTTTTAAGGAAAAAAACTAAAAATAAAACAATGCAACGTCAGAAATAGCTGTTGCATTGTTTATGCTGACAACAACTATTTTAGCCGTTGCCAATGTTAATTTTTATTTTTTATTTTGTAAAAACTATAAATAGGTGTGTGTTGTCATTTGTAAATCCACACAATTCTATCTTTCAAAGTTCTGAACTTCTATTATCTATTATATTTCTCTCCATTGTGCATTAATAATGGCATCTTCATCTAGCAGTGCTGGTCGCAGCCGGGGTCGTAGCTGGGGTCTCGTCTCGGGTCGCCTATCACTTAGTTCATCGTCGATGGATTTGCATGGGCCAATTCCCGAGTTAAATGAAAGTTATGATTATTTTGCTGACCTTAATGTTGGAGGTTCATCTATGAACGTCGAAACGCAATAACCCGAACAACCTGTCGAACCTCCTGCCGCCCAAGAGAGACAACAAGTGGAGTCATTCGGAGCCACTACAACAGTGAGTAGACAACCGACTCGTGCCCAAAGAAGTAAGATATGTGATCAATTTGAACTCGCTCAAAAAGAAGGTACTAATGAATATGTTGCAGTTTGTAAATTATCTAAGATACAATATTCATATAAAGCTGATGGTTCCAGTAGAGACACCAGAACATTTAAAAAACACTTCGTAAAAAAACATAATTTGGATAAGACAACATTACAACCATTAAGTAGAGAAGCAGCACAAGCATAAATTAATGTTCTCACTGGCACGAATTTTATTTTAACTGCTGAAATTAACCGTATGTCACTTGTTAGATATGTTATTAGATGTAAACTACCTTTTATACAAGCTGAACATGCTGGTTTTATTGAATTTGCTTCGTCTATAAAACCCATATTTAAACATATTTCTAGGCACACACTAAAAGAAATTGTATGGACGTATTTGTTGAATATAGAAATATATTGATTGAGCATCTTTCTAGTTTGCCTTGTAGGGTTAGCTTAACAATCGATATTTGGACAAATGTAAAATCGGATTCATATCTTGCCGTTATATGTCATTGGATTGATGATAATTGGTGTATGCAAAAATGGATTTTGTCTTTAGATGAGTTAGATTGTGTACATATTGGTTATGTAATTGTTAACTAAATATTCAATACCTGTAGACATTATGGAATTAAGTTTAAGATATTTTCAATCACATTAGACAACGCTGCAAATAACAACGCGGCGATGCGTGATTTATTGACCTATCTGAAAACAATGATTCATGGTGTTTTTTTTCCATTTTAGATGTGCATGTCATATTATTAATTTGGCTGTGAAAATTGGTTATGAAGACAATCACTCAGCATGCATTGATAAAATAAAATATTGCGCTAAAAGGTTACGCACCGTGTTAAGCGTGATTGAAGACAATTCTGTTTATCTAATGGTTTGCAGCATCTTCGTTTTCGATCACAATAGAAACTATGTGGAATTCGTTGTACAATATGTTGAATACTATGTTACTTTACAAAGATATTTGAACTCCATTTTATAATTCATATCAAATGCCGGATACAGATGAAATTATTTATTTGACTGATGATGATTTGGAATTTGTTGAAAATTGTGTCACTGTTATGTACTTTCAAATAAGCGACGGAACGTTTCTCCGGTGTTACTTATCCAACTTCTGTTTATTTTCTTCCTTTATTATTTAACATGTTTGATAAGTTAAAAGAATTTAGAGATGATTATGACTTGTATACTTTTGTTAGTGCAATGGAAACTAAATTTATAAGGTATTGGGAACAAATCCACACGTGCCAAGGTGAACCATTCTTGGTGTATCACTTTTTCCCACATATTCAGATAGGATCTGTATATTCATTCATTTACGAGCCAAGGTGAACCATTCTTCGGACCGTAAAACGTGCGCGTTGTTCAGATGAACCATATACCATGTACACCCCTTACACATATAACACATACACATGAGGCATATAACATAATGGTTAATGGCAACAAACATTTCAATCTCATAACATAAAAAATGATGAGATTGAAATGACCAAGGTTGTACCCATCACAACCCAACTAAAAACCTATACAGTATATGCAAATGATGAGTTGAGGGAGAAGGACTAGAGTCAGCCAGCCGACCTTGGATCCATACTTCCAAAATATGCAGAAACACCTTGTATGTTCAAACTTTATCTACAGCAACTGAAAAATAACATTTGCATTTGGGTAAGTTGCATTCTCAATGACATATTCAAATAACATCACATAAGCATATAATTTATATCCACATAAGTACATGAATATACTCACACGATTCATCATAAGCTTTACATCAGTTCACATGATTCATATAAAATGAAATGATGCACATGTATGTCCGTATTGTTATCCTGTTATGCACCAACTAATACCAAGAACAATCCGTGATCACGATATGGCCATGGCACTCTGTAGATCCCCTTTTGAGTTCTCAATTAACTCGGGATCGATATTCTTGATTCCGTAATTCCGACCGTACTCAGAATGAAATAACACATGGTTCAAGGTCATTAGTGCCCATAACAGAGTTCTTTAATCTCTTATAAATGCACATGTCATAATCATATACATAACATCAAATCATAAGGTATAACATCATATAGAACGTATAACATCACATCTCAATATGTACATTTCAGAACTCAATTTAGTTCTTGCACATCATATTGGATTCACTGTAATTCATTCAACAATTCAGGATACTTATATAACACAAATACATACTTATATAAAGTTAAATACCAAGTTAGAATTGTGGTAGCATCAACACAACCGTCTATCATTGTGTGCAAGCCAAATCAGAGATTGAGCGCGTATATCTAAAATTCTGATTTCTTAAATAAAAAATCATTAGCTACTATTATATATTTTAATCACCAGTATTAGACATTTTTAAATTTAAAAATAGATATAACCAACAGACTAATTATTTTATTTTCAAACGAGAGTGCTGATTTTCTAACCAAGCCGTACTAAAATGCATCCAAAATCCCCGAGGTTGTGTTTTAACATATGGATTTCGCTTGAAAGTAGATCTGAAACTTGGATTTAAAAGCGTAATATTAAGTATATTTTAAATACATCACAATTATCATTATATTTACATAAATTAATAATATGTGAAATACACTCAATATAAATACATCAAAATAATTCAATATATTTGAATTCATGACTTCAAATCCTTTGATCCAAGTGCATCGTATGAGCAAACAACATGCAAGAAGTTTACTTTCCCACATCTGTAACACGCTATATAAGGCGAGACTACAAGTCAATCTTCTTTACACACCAAACTATGAGGCCAAAGTTAGTTATATGCTAGTTACCCTTGCAAGGAAAAGACAAACAAAAACAGATGAACATGTACCAAAACCGATTAATCACATGATAAAATGAACTCCAATAGCATCAATTCAGTCACTTCCCAGATTCTTCTTCGACATTAACCAATTCGTACTCAACTAAGGAAAGATTGTTGTCCTCTTTGACCACAAAATTTGCAGGCTCTGTGACTTCAACACGACCCCATTTGTCAACAGCTAGCCTCATGGACCCTTTGAACATGTCAATCTTTGCATTCCTCAGTATCACGGTATTACCTGGCTGCATCAACTCAACTGCAAGAAAATTGCAGATTTTCACAGACAAATATGGATGCATCACAGATAATTTATGTCCATATACTAGAAATTGTTTTTAAAACACTGTAGCACCAAGACCTAAAATAGCATCAGAACGTCAGAGATTTATTGAACAACTAATAATGCTTCTCACATGATGATTCTGAATTGATTAACACAACGCACAACAGTATAAGAAAAAACAGGGAAGTGGCAAACATAAAAAAAAGGTGCAATCTCTACTTGAGTCAGAAAGTCTTGACAATTATCTATATTACATCAGAGATTAACAAAAATACAAATAAACAAAACCTCTTCCAAACTCGTACAAAGCAAAATAACATAAGTCAAATATGGAAAGGGAAAACATCAAAGTTGCAAACTTCTACCAAAGACAGAAAGTCCAATTAGTCAGGGAGTCTTCCTTCACCACTTTCCAGATGAGACGAGGAATTAAACTATGGTTTGCGAAGTATGGATCTGGTGCCATGCTACTAAAAAGCACAGTGCAAAAAAAATCTTAAATTGATGCAGCAGTTTCTTTTGAAAAATAAAGAAGTTGAATGTAACATCAGTATCTAGGAATTCAGTACATTGAATTTACACCTTTAACTGGCCTCAAATATTTTATGTAAACATCAGCATAAGATGATACACTATTATATAACTACTTATAAAGAAATATCGCTATATATATGAAATCTCTACCATCTGCCGTAAAACAATACACTATTATATAACTACTTATAATAGAGATACGTCGCTATATACATGAAATCTCTACCATATGTAGTAAAACTATAGCACAACCGGAAAAGTTCGAATACTATGAGTGTCATAGAGTTTGCTTGGGTGGGGTGGAGGGTGAGTAAAACTATAGAGGCAGTGTTCTCCCTTTCCCCACTTAGTTAAACAAGTAACATCAAATCATTCCAAAAACTTCGAATAAAATTTGAAATCTAGTTCAATAATAATAATTTTGATAAGCATGAAAAATGAGGAAATGTTCTTGGCCACCCAATGGGTAGCAAAGAACAAATAAAAAATGAGGCACAGGGGCTGCTGCATGCCCACTGATTTACCTTGAAATCGACATTAACTCAAAACACTCACATGAAGACCAACAAGTACAGCAGATATAGACTCAAGTTGCAAGTTCACAGCAACAAATAGAAAAGCGTATAACTAATAACAATTGATTACAGCGTTTCTTCCAGGAAAAAATATTAGGTTTCAGTCTCCCTTCCCGTACATGAATTTCCTAGGCCAATAGCATACAAGCCTTTTCAGAAAAAAGGTTCCTTACTGCTGTTGTTTTAACAAACATTCTCACTACTCCAAAACTGATCCACAAACACCTTTAGCCTCAACATTTGAAATCTTTTTGTCACTTCCACTGATAATTCTCAGTTCCGATGGTAGCAATAGTTATTGCATTCGTATCCAAAAAAAACATGGATCCTCACACATACTGGCACAACACACTTGGACAGTTGCACTGTTGTGTATAATATTCCCACACCATCCAGCAAAAAATTGTGAAACACCCTTCTAGGTCTTAAAGCCACCGATCAAGCCAACCTTCAAGCTTAAACTTTAACATCAAAATTAAAAGGGTCAAAACATCCAACCTAAACATGCCAAAAAATGAACACAATGTATTTATCAGAAATATATTTCCAAACTAGCAGCAGGCCCATTCAGTGCGCCATTGTATCTATAGAATATGAATGTTCGCGCGCGTGTGAGATAGAATCAAGGAGGGCAGACCTTGATTGTCACGAGCAGTGAAGAGTATAGTGCCGGTTTCATCGCCGACAAGGCATTCAGCGATTTTGAGACTCTGGTATCGGCCTCCACGGAGATCCGGATAGCGCGACGCCCTATTAACAATGGTTTTTGAGTTAACCACTTTTACGATAATGGTGTGCCCAGATGTCTCAGGATTCAGAGAATCGATTTTCACAAACACAGGCTTTCGCATCTCTGGCTTTTCTACGGAAGCCGCGGCGCCACCCTGTTGCTTCGTTATTTTCGGAGGGGCCATGAGGTATGAGATGAGCAAAAATGGAGAAAGGGGAGGAGGATGCGTTTTATTTTTATTTTTAAAAAATATGCAAACTTTTAAATTTAGTTTTGATGTTAATTTTTTGTTTAAAAAATACAGTGGGTCACAGTAGTTCTTTATGACCTATAAGAGAATTATATTTTATAGAGCGCTTTCATACATATTTTAATATATTTAAAAATATTAATTTATCTACTAATATATCTATCAAATTATACATCAAATAATTATTAAAAACAAATAATACATCAATTTCACTAAATAACACTAATATTATCTAGGAGTGAGCATTCGGTTATATCGTTCTTCAAAAATAAAATCAACATAAAAAAATAAAATACAATGACAATCGTTCTCCAAAAATAAAACCAAACGGTGACGGCGTGACCTGATGGGATGAGTCCAAATTTCATTAAATTTTTGAAAAAGATAAATCCAATAAAGAACTGACACATATTATAGCGACACCCCACCTACAGTCCCACCATGGACTCAGTCTTCATCCTTATCCGCACCAATTTCCTCTTCTTCCACTTCTCTTTTCCATTTTCCACACCCGCATCCCCAAGTTTTACATCATTTAAGTACTGGAAATAGAAATAGACGACTTGGATATTTTAAAATTTACTGTTGGAGATATTTCAGCAACAAATCTTTCTATTTATGTTAGTATATTTGCAAATAGCCAACTTCCATAGTCACTACGAGAGCGAGAGCAGCAAAAACAATGGTGTTGCTTGATCACCTCTGGGACGATGTTGCAGCCGGGCCTCAGCCCGAACGTGGCCTCAAACATCTCAAGAAAGTCTTCACCACTAAGCCCTTGAACACCAAAGGTAAGCCCGGCCCCTAGCCCACTTTCTTTAAGATTATCCATTCACAGTATACTTGTAACACGCAGGTGTTAATTTTTGATGCTTTTTTATTTAGATAGTGGATCTGGAGAGGGCAGCAGCAGCGGCAAGTTTGCAAGATCTATATCGATGCCAGCGAGCCCTGTGACGCCGGTGACACCAGGAACGCCGACAGCTCCGTCACCAACGGCGGCTCGAAGGGATAACGTATGGAGGAGTGTTTTCCACCCCGGCAGTAATCTGGCCACCAAGACAGTCGGGGCTAATTACTTTGACAATCCGCAGCCTAACTCCCCTACTGTCTATGACTGGTAAGTGAATTAACAGTGTTTTTTGTATTTATGGTAGTTCATCAGCAGACATATATAAAGAGCATGATAAAGTTTTGGAGTAGTAATCACAACCAAGTCAAAGGAAAAATATGGTTCTTACTGAATTTACTTGTTTGAAGTAGATTTTCTTTAATTAATATATGATATCATGTCATATGCAAGAATGGATGAAACTGGGTTATCCTGAATCATGGTTGGTTGTGTAATGCCCATAATCGAAGTACAACTGATTTATTACAGGCTTTACAGCGGTGACACAAAGAACAAGTATCGTTAAATTATTAGTGTGGCGAGGAGGTTGAGCTTGAGGCCTACTGAGGGGGTGTGTGCATAGTGTGTTTTTGTTATTCCTGCTGTCTGGGTTTGTAATTATAATAATATATGCTATGCTATCTTATGTTTCCAAGATCATCGTATTGTCAAATGTATTATGATGGACGTTCCAGATCAACCGGCTACCTTATTGTATGTATCCCCCAATGTATGAAATATAATATATTGTCTCCAAGTGGAATCCTCGCTTTCCTCTGCTGCATCATTATGCTTATCCTTTCAATTATTAAATTAACTATGCCATTTATCCACTTGACACGATTTATCAATCGGGTTATAAAATAATATGATTTTGTTGGGTAAATTTAAAGTTTTTTAAACAGATTAACTGTTTTTTATACTAATGGAGTTTTGATCTAAACGGATAACTGTACATCAGTTCTAGCATCGTATTTCGATTGTTCTCTATGTAATTATGAAAGTTCAATACTCCTTTTTCTCGTCTCCTCCTCCTCTCCCGCATGCTTGGACATCAGCTATCTTGAATCAGCCTTGCAACATAAATGCAGCAATAAGGTTAGAGGATTCTGTACATGACACCTTGTCATCATAAATTTTGTGCATCAGGCTCGAACTTCACGTGAATGAAAAAATGCATCTAGTTTAAATAAAGTAAGAAAAAGCATGTTTATCGAAATTAAATTACCAAGAAAATGTAATCGCAAGACAAAGATCACCTATTTCAGGTCTTCACCCAGCAAGCATTGACCCCAAAGCTCACGAATATGCCAAAGGAAATATACAGCTACACATGCCATATCAAGACAAACAACTAATCAAATTTAGTAAACTAGCATATGGTTAAAGAATACACGACTCTTTATCGCACAATCAACAATAGTTCTATAATATTTACCACCTCAAACTGCAGGGACAGGAACAGACACAAAGGTTGGTCCCAAGTGACTAAGCTCTTCTCCACTGAAGAGTACCAGCATGGGTTAAATAAACTCAACATCACATGATTTAGCTATCCATGGATAGCAACCCCTTTCAAAGAAAATACTGATCCCTGGTTCCAAACAGGCTGCTGAATGGGGACTCGTCAGTTCTGTTTCACCACGAAACTATAATGTGATTCTCTTGTAACCAACAAAAATCTTATAAAAATAAACACGCATATGATGAGTTAAAATTTTAAAAAAAAACATGATCAAATTGATAATGGTGGACACAGTGTCGAGCACATACTCGTCCGAACAAGTCAATAAAAACATTGTCTTTCTCAAAAGAATATGTTTTCAGAATGTGGAATAAACAAAAATTCTAGAATACTATACACGAATTTGGTAAGCCAACCAAAGGTATGGAAATATTCGTCTTTTCTGAAGTTGTGAGTTTCATGTTGTAAGATCTTTCAACACTATGTCAAATACAGTAAATATTTGTGTGAAAAAAAAAACAGATTTAAAATAAATCAAAAAAATAATTCATTGAAAGCATTTTTTTTAACTATAATATATACTAGTGTTCCGTTGCACACGTTGCGTGCAAATACGGTATTTATTTTGTAAAGTGAGGTGGTTATTATAAACTTAATTTTTAATTTTTGCTTTTGGGATGTAATAAACTTTTTTTTAAAAAATTATTTTGTAGTTTAATACCCTCCCAAATATTTTTTTGATGTTATTGTGGTTATCCAAATTAGCAGGGGTCTTGCGATCATTTAGCATATAATAGTAGGGGTATTTTTGGATTTGTAAAATGGACATACCACTAAGGTGTTTAGCCATTATAAGATAGTAAGATATGTCAACTAGCTAACAGGGCAATTACAACAAACAGCTGGTCTACCAACATGAAGATAAACCACAACCACCTAAATTAAAAACCAAATTGACCAACAAAACACAATTGTCTACTCCAATCAGCGAGGCAACCAGGTGATAAAGGAGAGTGAATCACAGTGAGATCATGAGACATTGACCAGGATGGGGCGTGAACCTCCATGTCCAAAATCGATCCCCTCAAACCATCTAATCCAAAGTACTGACAAAACTGCCTTTCAGAGTAAGTGGAGGAATTAATTGGGATAGACGAAGGGCAAAAACTGATAAAGAAACGACAAACGTACAACCCTCGTAATCCAAATACTTTACGAAAAGCCATACTACGGGATGACGCACGAAACCAATAGACTCCCTAGTCAAAGTCAGATGATCCTCGAGTGATGAAACAAGCATATATATCCACCACCAAGAGGACAAAAAGGCAGCATAGAGTAAGATAGGGATACATCAGAATATTGCCCATTCTCACTCATATTCTATTTTCAGAGGAAGAACGAAAAAGAAAAGAACAAAAACTGGAACAAAAACCTGAGGCATTTTCGCCTCGTGCATTGCCTTAATAATTTTTTTAGAAACAATCCTATGAAATTTACAGAAGGAGTCAATTTAAATCTAAATCTCATCATAGCTCGTAAAGTATGGCAATTAAAAAGAAATTTACTAAGATCAACGAAACCCATAAAAGAATAAACATAAAAAACACCTCAAAGCACCAATTTGTTCCACCAAAGTAAATGAATTGTGGGTCGCTGGACATAACCCATGTTTTTTCCCAAAACATCGTAAAAATTGTTGCGGAATTCAATAGAATAAGAAGAAAAAAAAATTAGTTACCATCAGAAAAGTGAATTTTGGAGGAGGAAGAGGTGGGGGGATGGTAGTTGTAGAAACATCGGCAACAGAGGGTGTCAAGACGAATTTTTTCTTGATAACTTTGTTTCCCTTCTAAATTTGATAGAACAAAATGCAAATTCAAAACAAGATGGGAATATAGTGTTAGTGGGATTTCGAGAAGTATAAACTTCGGAAATTTCATGAATAGAAGAAACCCAATGAAGTAAAAAAATATATATTTCCATAAAAATCAGAAAGGAGTTTTGCGGTGAGCGTGGATCGAACACGCGACCTTCAGATCTTCAGTCTGACGCTCTCCCAACTGAGCTATCCCCGCAAGTTTACACAGGTTTGCATTAGAACTTATATCAATATATTAAAATGGATAATAATTTCTTTTACACAGTCACAACTCACAAACTCGAGACATTGTTCCATGTTAGGATACCAAGTATCACTGGGTTAAGATGGATGATGTGCTAAATAGTAGTATGATTTGCTGAGGTGGCTTAAATATAGTGTTTATTTTTAAACTTTTTCCTACTATAAAATTAAAAATTATGTTTCAAGCAAAAAAAAAAAAATTTATCGACAAAATGCACAACTAAAAAATATTTCTATCTCAGCTTATGGGCCAAGTCTATATCATAAGAGCTCATCTTTATTTTAGTGAGACTCGAGTTCGAGTCCCTTACAATGTGTGAAAAAATATTTACTCATCTTTTTCTAAAGAAAATATCTCTACCTCATAAATGCCTGCTTTGCACAAACAGTTTTGTTGGAAAATTCTTCTATGAATCTATACACCAACATATATATATATAATAATAATATTATTATTATTATTTTATATTATAAAGAGGGAGCATGCTAGAGAAGTTATTTTTTTAGAAACAATCCTATGAAATTTACAGAAGGAGTCAATTTAAATCTCAAATAGTATGACAACATACAAAATGACTTAAATATCCCTGAGGTTTTTAATAATTTCAATCATAATATACTATATTCTTAAAATATCTGTAATGCTCTTAATAATATTGTCAATTATAATATTATCATATCACAAAATATTTATAACTACATATTTATAATGTAATTTTATACCATATAAAAAATTTACATAAAATTATATGTGTGTATATCGCGTGTCAAAAATCATTAGTACTAGCAGACGACGCACACGCGTTGCGTGTGTAACGTAATATATAATGCATACGAATTGATACGTGTAATGAAATAAATGAGACATATACGTGGATTAATATTACAATTCAAAAGATGCATCAAAGAACCACAACAAACCAATAGAGGGGGGTAGTTTAGTAAATTCAAATTTGTCATACCAAGATAGTTAGTATAAGGGGTTTAGGCATTATAATATAGTAAGATATGAGTCTTTTCGATACACACGTATTACGTATTGATTAAATATAACATCAAAAATATCAATTTGAACATAATTAAACCGACTAGTAGAAATAATATTTGGTTTAGTGTATACTGTAGAGTCATAAGCGGAGAAACTACGGAGATCCATTCTTTGGAAAACCTCATCATGTTTCCGTTCATTGTCCTCACACTTTTGCTCCTTTCATCCTCCATAACCGCAGCTGAGCCGCCGCCTGCCAGATTCTCGTACTCAGAATATTGCAAAGACTTTGTCCCGGAGCCATCTTTGCGGCCTGACCCGAATCCTCCACTCTACCCGAGAACTATTGCTCTGCGCCAAGCTTACGTTGATTACAGGGGAAACAACACGAAGTTCTTTTATGAAATTCCCAGGTCTCTCGCCTTTTCGGGCCGCAGGGCATACAGAACCCAGAACGATGCCGTTTTCAAAATCGAAGCGGTCTTGAGTCTTATGGGTGTTCGAGGTCGTGATAATCGAACTCGTCGACGGTTGCGGCTCGTTCATTACCGGCCACCTCGCATTCCGGTGTCACCTGGAGGAGCCTGGAACGATGCCGTGTTTACCTTAAATGGATTTTGGGATTGGAGCTCTGGGAAACTCTGCATGATTGGCTCGGGTTCTGGACAGTTGAGGTCAGATCATGCTGTTTTAAAGCTTGATTACCTGAATTCTTCGAGTATTTTCGATTGCTTTGTTAATGGCACATTTGAAATATTCGATGTCAATCATAATGGTTTTAATCATAGTCTATTAACGATACTGGGTGTGAATATGAGGAAATATAGATATGAGTTGATTGATAAAGAAATCGCAAACAAGGGATTCGATTCATTAGATGATACTACTGATGCTTCATTAGGAGTCGAGGATTTGGGCCAAGAGTTATGCTTATTTATTAGCAGATCAGGTTCAGTTGAACTGAAATATGAGAATGATTGTGAAAGGGTGAACTGTAATTTTCTTGGGGGAGGAAATAATAATTATACACCAAGTATGATGAGCTTTAATGAAATTGAGTGTTTGACGGATGGGAGAGTAAGATTCTTGCTGGATTTCGGGGATTTTGGGCGTAATGGGCGTCAGTTGCCATTTGAACCGAATGTCAGTTTGGTTGGTGAAGGGAAATGGGATGCGAAGAAAAGGAGACTCAACATGGTTGGCTGTCGCATTTTCAGTGATTGGTACAAGGATTTTGTCGGTGAGTGTTTCATAAGGCTGAGTTTGAGATTTCCAGCTAGGTGGACATTGAAAGAGAGGAGCTCCGTAGTGGGGATATTGTGGAGTAGCAGAAGTTCGAACGAGTCAGGGTACTTTGGCAGACTGGCACTATCTAATAAAAGGAACAAGAATCCCATGCCTGCGCGTTTGAGATATGAGTATACGGAAATCAAGAATGCGGAGAGATCCTGTGCTGATAAAGTGATTCGTAATGGTAAAGGAGGGGAATTCCCTGATAGATTATCATCTGATCTGAGATTTGATATGGTTGCTGGGAATAGGAAAGTGAAGGAGTTATGGGGCTACTCATCCCCGCTTTATGTTGAAGATAGGCGTTATCAGGCATCTGCGTTTGATTGGGAAGCAAAGTCTGCAAGGCAGATGAAGCAAAATTATACTGGTGCGCTTAATGTCAGCTATGTACTGAGCCTTTCAAGTCCTTACAATTTTAAGCTCAGCAGTGAATATATGCTGATCAAGTCATTTGAAATTTCGGGTGAAGGATTGTATGACACTAAAAGTGGGCATCTTTGCATGGTTGGTTGCATGCATGTTTTTAAGTCGTCTACTGTGAAACTGCAGCATAACTCATCATTGGATTGTGAAATTCTGCTCAACGTTCAATATCCACCTCTCCATTCAAAAGATGGAGCTATTGCAAAGGGAACTATTGAAAGCATGCGGAAAAAGTCTGATCATCTTTATTTTGAACCTTTTGCGATTTTTTCTCGCTCCATTTACTCTGGTCAAGCCAAAGAATCGATGTGGAGAATGGATCTGGAGATCACTATGGTTCTGGTTTCAAACACTCTATCATGTCTCTTTGTCTGTCTGCAGCTATTGCATGTTAAAAGGCAACCAGATGTGCTACCCTTTATTTCAACCATGATGCTTGTCATACTCACGCTAGCACATATGGTTCCACTACTGTTGAATTTTGAAGCTCTCTTCTCGGTTAGGCGCAATGATATGGATTCTTACATTCGTAGCGATGGATGGCTCGAAGTGAATGAGGTATTAGTGCGGGTAATAATCATGATAGCTTTTTTATTGGAATTTCGTCTTCTCCAATTGAATTTGTCTGCAAAACGTGGAAAAGAAAGCCATAAAAACCTCTGGATATCCGACAAAAGAGTTCTATATGCATCTTTACCTATATATATCGGTGGTGGGTTGATCGCTTGGTTTGTCCATGTGTCAAAACATTCTTATCCAAGACCATCATTCTTGATAACTCCACTTGGATATAAACAAAAATCTATGTGGGGTGACCTTAAGTCTTATGGTGGTCTGATCTTGGACGGGTTTTTGCTCCCACAAATCCTCTTCAATCTTTTCTGTGATGGGAGGGAGAAGGCCCTTGCCCCTTCCTTTTATGTTGGAATCACATTTGTTCGGTTAATGCCACATGCATATGATCTTTACAGGTCTCATAGTTCAACTTGGTCATTAAATCACATTTATGCAAACCCACGAATGGACTATTATTCCACCACTTGGGATATTATCATATCTATTGGAGGTCTGTTGTTTGTTATTCTCACTTACTTGCAGCAGAGATATGGTGGCAGTTGTTTTCTTCCCAAGAGATGTTGGCTAACATCAGCATACGAGAAGTTACCTGTAGCTAGTGTTGAATAATTTTTAGCAACAAGTTGAGGTAAGTGCACTGATATTACACGAAATCGTTACTTTTTTTTGGCATACCATTGGTCTACGAGTTCCGTAAATTGTACAGTGATGGACATGTATTATTTTTGGTATTCTCCTAGCTGTATATATTGCCTCAGCTTGCTATGAGCGGGTGGAACTTTTTTATATTGTCGTAAACCTCAATGTATTCTCTCTTCGAGGAATTTTATGAAATTCTTGCAACATTTGTTGCATAATTTGGACTATAATTCCTGGGTCAAGAAGTGAGATTTGTTGTTTCATCACATTCAGAGTGTCACTTTGAAGAATATATATATTATTATGTGCTCTCTTATGGAATATCTGGGGCTTCGTAATTTTCATTTTATATGCATACTATGCTTTTGGTAAGGGGGGTTCGTACTCCATGTTCTGATTCTGTTGCAACCTTTTGTACTCTTTGAGTATTTGATTCAGACTCTTTTGTTAATATAGGTGTCAGGTCGGAGTCCATCCTAACCCCACCAACCACGTCATGTTTTAGAAAATAAAACATTTGTGCACAATTGGCAATGACATATTTGGGGTTAAGACCTCTAAAATCTTTTCTTAGACTTGCAAAATTCAATTTCTGTTTTAAGAAAAATACTTGTGAAATTTGGGTTTTTTTAAAATAAAAATAAAAAATTATGTATGTTATGCAACTTGTGCCTCAAATATAAACATAGGAGGATATGATCAATCACAAAATTGAGTGACTTTAGGTCAAGTTTAACTGGGATCTTCATCGTTTAGTCACCAGAATATGGAATTTAGTTGGTCGTTTTCCAGTTTCACTCGCATCTACACATGTGTATCTATACATACATATAAATACATATGTATTTGTCTTGGGTGCACCAAACACCGGGTGCACCCAAGACAGACCCCCATGATGACTACAATTTTATTCATTCATTTGGAGTCAGAAGCCAAAGTACAGGCACTTGAGCTGACTAATCGGGTGACAAATCTCTGTCATTCTAGCTTTCTGCACAATAGACTCTGCTTTATCCACAGATTTAGCCAATGTATGTATGGCAGTTTTGAAGGGCGAGATGATAGGCACGAAAGCTTTTCTTATTTTCTGGGATCTTATCGAAGTAATCTTCAACTTTTTGTAAGCCATAACTTTGAATATCAGTTTCAATCGTACATAAACATCAAAAGAAGACATTGGAAAGTGTCTTTCATTATTCATCCAGAGAGATGCCTGAAACTTTGAAAATGAACCTCTATAAATTAATAATACTATGATCATAAAATTTTATTATTTCAGAGAGGTTATTAATTTATCAAGTATTAAATTAATAATGTTTAAGAACAAGTTGAAACCGGAAAAAAAATATTATTTTAGAGATTATTATTTACCAAGTATTAATTTATGGAGGTTTTAGAGATCGATTCCAAAAATTTAAAAATATTTATTCGTTTAATCATTTCTATTTATAGCATAGCAGAATACTCTTATCATGATTTTATACCATTATTATAAAAAAAAATGCTAAATATTGTCGAACTACAGATGATAAACATGTTTATTGCTTCAACCCTCATGAAAAATCACAAAACACACCAAGGTAGGAACAATATGTAACATTAATGAAGACATAAACAAACGTCTATGATTCATACCATTTACTCGGACAAGGTATCCTTCAGTTCACCACTGTTATGCATCTCCATCACGATATCACATCCTCCTATCAACTCTCCTTTATAGTATAACTGTGGAAAAGTTGGCCAGTTCGAGAATGACTTCAATCCTTTCCTCACTTCCTCGTCACTAAGAATATCAAACGATCCAAAATCCAC
Organism: Haberlea rhodopensis; assembly: GCA_907163345.1. Classification (NCBI taxonomy): domain Eukaryota; kingdom Viridiplantae; phylum Streptophyta; class Magnoliopsida; order Lamiales; family Gesneriaceae; genus Haberlea; species Haberlea rhodopensis. The sequence continues at coordinate 202,129 of CAJQUN010000006.1, forward strand.
TCCCTCTTCCTTAAGTGCATTTACGACTTTGGAGCTGAAGCCGCACCTCGGAGCATCTGGGATACCTTTCATAAAGAGCATGACAGGTGAAGAATTTATAAGCTGTTTCAAACGATGTTCGAGTGTCTCTCCAAACAGGACCCCTTTTTCGGCTAGAAGCTTCTTTAGCTCTCCGCTCTGTTGCATCTCCAACAATATGTCTGATCCGCCGATAAGTTCACCCTTTACGTATAGCTGAGGATAACTGGACCAATTGGAGTATATTTTGAGCCCTTGACGAACTTCATCATCTGTAAGAATGTCAAAACTCTCAAACTTAACTTTCTCCTGTCTAAGGATATCTATTACTTTCCGGCTAAAACCACATCGTGGGTCATCAGGTTTTCCCTTCATAAACAACATGACTGGAGCCGAATCAATAAGTGTCTTCAAACGAGAAGTTGTAGCTGCACTCAAACCTGAAATGTCCATGGTTCCGATTTTTCCTACATCAGGTCCATTGGGTACGTTGATGGAATCCAATATTTGAATTCCGTGGTCTCTGAAAACATCCCTGAGTTCACCGCTTTCGTGCATGGCAATTGCGATATCACATCCACCAAGTAGTTCCCCCTTGCAATAAAGCTGAGGAAATGTTGGCCAGTTAAAAAATTTCTTCAGTTCCTCACGAACTTTATTATCGGTTAATATATCAAAGCTTCCAAATTTGACCTTCTCTTTTTTCAAAATATCAACCACTTTTTGACTAAAACCACACTGAGGGGACTCAGGGTTTCCTTTCATGAAAAGCATGATTGGGTGAGAATTTACAAGCTCCTGAAGCTTCTTATTGATCCCCTCACTTGTACCAGAACGTGATTGGCTACTATTCTGAGAAGCATGATTTTCTTTAGCAAAAGCCATGACTGATTCAAGAACAGCAGGCCCAGCAGCCATGCCTAGGCTAGCAGGCGCTGCAGGTTCCCCGGGAATGATTGAGCCTGCAACTTTCGCAACCTTGTTGGCCAAACTCGATGGGTTAGCACCTTCTAATGTATCAACAGCTTTACCATCCTAATATGACAAAAATACATTGTTCTATTAAACAGGCATTAAATCAAGTACGAGGTCTATACCTTCGTTACCATAGGGAACAAGTGTGTCAAACTAGATAATGCACATTTAACAGGAGTCGGTTGCAAATATAATGTCCGTCAAGAACTTGAAATTGTGCAGCAGTAAACTAGTGGAAAAGGTAATAACTGAAGGGCTGAGCACATTTTTCAAAATATTACAAGGGGTTCTCAAGAACAACTCAAAAGAGTTGCTTTACCCGGTAATAACATCTTCAGTCTGCACCTATCCATGGCAACTAAATTTCACACAGGGAAAGGATAAATAAGAAGAAGCTCATTCTTTTACCTTAAAGAACACAAAATATGGGACAGCAGAAACAGAATAGGCCTCAGAAATTTCAGGTTGTTCTTCAGCCTCAACCTGTAACACCAGAACAAAATCATGTCAGTCGTAGGCACACTAACCAACAGTTCAAGAGGCGTTATAAATTCAACAAAGATCAAAACATAGTTAAAAAGACAAAAATAATGAACAGAAAGCAGGACAAAAAAAAACAAAGAGAAATATCATATTAAAGCTTCAATTTCGTACTTAAATATTCAAAAGCGATCAGGAAGTGTTGTTATAACCAAACTCAAATTACACCAATAAACAACATTAGCTTTCTTTCTCCTCTTCCTGACAAACACAATCTAGTATTAGATCTTAAGCAATTAGGTTGATGGCTATCCTCTTCCCAGCATGCCAGCAATCTAATATGTCTTCTGTTTCTGACATAGGTTCCAAACAACTTTGATGCCTTTTGTTTTCTCCCCTTTGCAACTCCAGAATTTTCACCTAATTTAGTCCAATCAAATCTATTTTCCTCGGAATTCGAACAAAAGCTTGCCTGTTAGCAACACATCAAAAAGTGCCTTTAACATGACTACAAAATCCTTCACCTTGAACTTGAAACTAATGGAAATCGAGTAAAGTCGATCTCACACGTCTCGATAGCACAAAAAGAGTATGTCGTTAGTTGACAAATGCCTGGCAGTACAGTATTTTTTAACATAAATAATAATAATAAAAAAATTTAGGGCCAGACTGAATTTCAAATATAGTCACGGATAATCGCAAAACAAAAAATCGAATCGATGTACAACGTTAATGTATTATATACCCTGAGAAACTGAGCGAGAGGGAAATCCGTCGAGAGATGAGAGAAGACTTGATCCATATTCTTGGAGGCATCGCACCACGAAGCCCAAAAGTGTAAAATCACCGGGATTCCACCGCTGATGGCGCTGTCAAGTTCAGCCTTCGATTTGACCTCTTTCACAGCTCCGCCGCCGCCGGCCGCCATTTTTTCGAGAAGATACTCTATCCGCTTCACTTCAACGCCAAGCTCACTCGACAGATGGAATCTAGTGCAGTTGCCGTATGATTCATCAAGTGTTTAAAGGCCTGAAAATGGAACCATAATTGGGCTTCGTGAAAAAGATATGCGTCCCATAAAAGAATCTAAGGTGGTGTATTGGTTATAAATTTTTATTGATTTTTATTGATTTTATGGAGTTTAAAAGTTTAGAGGTATTCAATCCAGACTTTTATATTCTTTACAAAAGTTTAATGGTATCCAAGACAGACTTTCGTAGACTTTTAAAAAGTCAGGTGGTATTCAAACTTGAATTTTTAAAACTCTATAAAATTCTATAGGTATCCGAAATCTTATAGACTTTTAGTGACTTCTGTTGAAATCTTTAGGTACAAACTTTGATGTCACATGTATATCCCAAAAAAATTAAAATTTTCCACCACTCCTAGTAAATATTTGGAATGACTTTTAATTCCTAATTATCATCATCTCTCTTTTACTCTTTTCTATTTTCATTTCCAACACGGCCACCCCCCACATTGGCTTTTCCTCCCCTGTTTTCTACATGTACCTATTCTTTAATTCCTAATTTGCGACTCTTTCTTCAATTATTATTTTTTAAATCTTATTTTTTATCCAATATAATACTAATATTTACACAAGTATTTTGATAAAATAGCAAGTTAATGTGCTCAATTTATATTAGATGATAGATTTTTAAAACGATTGTATGGGTCTATATCTATAAACAATTATAATAAATATTTTTGTAAACAAAAGATATTTATAACGATATAAATTATCATGTTTAATTTAAAATATATGTTTCAATAATTTTTATAGTAGTCAACTATCATCAAAAAATATTTTAAGTTTATAAAATGTTATTTAATAGAAAACTTTTGTTTTATTACACAAATTATAAATCACAATTATATAGCAACATTATCTGAATCTTCAAGGTCGTCATCTTGAAGATGCAAAAAAGTTGTTCAATATTTGTCATGCAAAAGAATTGAATAGGTGTTTTTCACATTTTTTACTGTTAAATAACTAAAATGTGTTTACATTAATAGTAAAAAAAATTATATGTTGAAGAAGTTGTTTATGTTCAATTGTTAGTTCAAAGAAATCAAGTATAAGTCATAAAATATATAGAGTCTATAAAATTCTTTTGGTAATTCCGTGTAATTCTATAAAAGTTATTTATAAAAGTTATTAGAAATCAATCAATTTCATAAAAGTCCATCATTTAAAAAAGTCAATAAAAATCGATAAGTCCATAGAAATCTATTGAAAAAGTCTACGAGACTCTATACAAATCTTTTTATAACTCCATAGAATTCTATAAAAGTCAATAGAAATCTATCAACTCCATAAAAGTCAATCATTTAAAAAAGTCATTAAAAGTCTAGATTGAATACCTAAATAACCAAAGAAGAGCACCCAAATTGAAGAAGAAGAAGAACATCCAATGGAACGAAGCTAAAATGGGCCTTGCTTTCTTTTAGCCCATTGTAAGTTTTCCAACATAGATCCAAAGTAAGGAAGAAAAGTGATCTTCTCACCTTTGATTGTTGTAAGAAAATCACAAGATTTTATAATCAATCGTCACCAAAGTGGCAGATATCTATCTTATTTCATCATAGATTCTCTTATTGTGCTCTTATTGGTTTAATTCAAGCATATATATGAATATAATCTGAACCGAAAATATAATATTGTCCATCTGCACCAAAAAAATTAAAATTTTTAGTATTAACTACCTCAATTCCCTGATCACCATGAGACCGAGTTCCGACCAATTTGCAGTTCATAAATGTATTAAAAGAAAGCAATGAGACTAATGTAATAAGACTCAAATCCCCTCTTTGTTAAGCGGTGCACATAAAATTGCCAGTCGAAAAACACCTCGTCAACGTCAAGAATGACAGCCAAATACATTAGAAAGCAAATAATCCTAAATTTTTTTTTACGTAATGTTTCCTTATTTTAAGAACAAATTGCAAGCTCAAGATCGGTGGTATGCACACACTAATAATTTCTCACGCTTCTCTTATTACCAATAACGTAAGTATTCATGTAATTGTGAGAAACTTCATCATATAAATCCCATGTCAATCATGCCACCATTTTCATTTCAAGGCGATTCAATCTCTGTAATTCCAACAAAATGGTTGAACTAAAATGGCCTTACATTGATCTTCTAATTCTACTAGCAAGCTTATCAATTTGCTCCTTATTCATGGTAGAAACTTTGTTCGCTCCCCCTCCCCATTCTTAAACCACCATTAATGACCCCAAACTACAAGCCCGTGTGGATGTTGTCCACCTGGATGGGGGTGGCTGCAACGGATGTGGGCCTGTTTTTGGGGAAGTGATGGGCTCTGTCCACCTCAAGTAAATGACGATATTATTCCTCGGATGGTAAACCAATCTACTGTGATAGTCCCCGTGGCTGCCCGGATTAACAATGTATTTTACGTATCCCAACTGGTGCTACCAAGATTAAGATTATGCATGATGATGCCACTGCAATGGTCCCTGAATCAGCCTATATGCAACTGAAATTCAGTTGGGATCGATTAGCCTGATATCGAGTGTAAGTTTGTAACTGAAGGTTGAACGGTGTCATGTATTCTTAAAGGTTTACAATGTTTAATTCAGTACTGTATCAATAAGACATCACGATGTTTTTTCTTAATAAAATTTTCTACACATGTAAGTTAGACATGTCGTAGCAAATGCATATGAATGGCTCACAGTTTGGAAATGCATGGTTCCCACCATCCACAGCTCTTATGTCATGACAATAAATTATTAGAACATACCATGTAACTTTCCTGAAGACAAGAATTGAGGTAGTCTTGAAGCCCAAAGAAATAATATTTACTCGATGTATGCAAATTTGGCAACTCGGGGGTGGTTTCGTAGTATTTCAAGCACAAGCTCCTCTAAAACTCCCGTGCCCATTCCATTTATGATGAAGAGATTTGAATTAATACCATTAGCATTCATGGCCATGTCAACAGTTAGCTGAGGTTCCTCAGCTCTCATACCACGTAAGTCCAAGGTATTCTTCTATGTCTGCACGACAGGGCTACAAGAAACTTCCCATCTTCATTGTTTTGCGAAAGAAGACTCAGACTGCGTACTAGTCTTCGCTGCAGACCCTGTGACACAAATTATAATAATTTAAGTTAAATCATATCATGCTGAGCAATGAGCTAGCGGAGGGGTTAGCTAAGTTTTTGCATCCTCCCTCTTAAATTTTTCTAGATGCAATGTTTTGTCAAAATACTTTCATTCTCCCAAATAAAAACAAACATATATCTCATCTGCAAAACAATCTACCAAAAAAAATATTTTTCTCTCATTTCTAATGTGACATACTCATTACTTCAACTAGATTATTATATTATCTTTTAGCTCAATGCATCTTATTTTAAAATTTGGAAATACCTCGTAAACCTGTAAATAACTAAATATATATGATATGCCATCATTCACCCAAACAAATTCTTAACAATGTGATGTAACATCTGCGGTAACAAATCTCTTTCAAGAAATAAAACCAACATATATCACATTCTCCAGCACAATCTCAAAATATTTTCTCAAAAAAATTAAAACACTACTAAACATTATCTTTATATAACTTAAAGTGTTATGTACCCAACAAAAATATAATTCTGTCCCCTAATTTTTTCAAGATTTAGTTTCACCACCCTTCTACAATTCTTCTAGCTCAGCCACAATAAGTTCCATCAACATCAGCAAAGATTGTAGCAATTTTATTTCTAAAGACATATTAGTTTGGCATACTGGATGATGATATGTGCAAGAAATTGATATGATGGAGAGATGGTACAAATACAATGCACTTATACTGCTCAAGTTGAGCGTGGAGTTGAAGCCAGTGCCCCATTAACATCTTTAAAAGCACTTACTGCTCAAGTTTCAAGTTCACTTTCCCATATTGTACAAGAACAGTGTCATCATTGGCTGATGCTTCAATGACGGTAGCCAACTTAAATCCTAAACCCTTTACATGGACTTGCTCTCCAATTTCTGGGATATGGAAACTTGTACCTATCAGCAGGAAAATTTTCAGAAATCTGATAAGCTTGAACATTGGATGCTATGGCGGATTCTGATTTCTTCAAACATGAATTGGATTGATCGGGAGTTGCCGTTTTCAAGTCATTTTCAAATTGTTGTGCTACACTATCTATCTTTGTCTTCACGATTTTTCAGTTCCTTAAACGGGAATTTGTACCAAATAGCAACTATAAGCAGTTGAGCAAGCAATAAATTGCAGATGCGTAGTCATCTAATGTTTAGTTACTTCTAGAGATCCCGGTGTTTAGATGTAATTATCTAAGAGTAAATATATAATAATTCGTAGAATTAATAAACAAATCCAAGCTCATTCTAATGGGACATTTCAAATGCTAACAGAAAAAATAATAATTGAACTTTTTAAAAACCTTTCACATTACAATCTTAAAGAAAAATATGTAGACTAACAAATACGGTAGATATAACCACGTTTAGAATCATAACTGAAGCCCCTAAATCGAACCCAACAACTTTCTACCATCTAAACTATATGTAAAAGTGTAATTCATCTAGAAAATATTACTCACCGACCAACATTAGAGCCATACCTCAAAGTTCCATGTTGTCTGAATGAAGAGACGAAGCTTTTTTAGCCTGTGTTTCTAGTGTATTTCTTTCTTCTGTCAATGACTGGAAAAACAAACTATTTATTTTCTGCATCTTTTCGGGTGTTAACTTCTTTATCCAGGATTGTGCCTCCAAAATGATTTTCTCATCAAAGCCTATTGTTTTAGCAACACTTAAGGCATTTGATTCACCCATGCTTCCCCATAAGATGTGCAGTTTTAGGTAAATTGAGAGAATAAGAGTTTTCTCATTGCTGAATTTATTTCTTAGAGTTTAGAGAATACAAACTATAAATAGAGGATCCTTATTCTTATCTACTAAATTCAAATAATAAAAAGATAAACTCCTATCTAATCCTATGTGATCAATGATAAGATCACAAGATCTTATCTATTCTTCAACATAATCTTCACTCCCCCTCAAACTGGGTCATAGAGGTTAATCATGCCAAGTTTGTGACTCAATTCTTCGAAGTGTGGCTTGAATAGTGCCTTAGTTAGGATGTCTGCAAGTTGAACTTTTGTGGGAATATATCTGATATCAACTATTCCTTTCTCGATCTTTTCAGTTATGAAATGCCGGTCTACTTCGATGTGTTTAGTGCGATCATGATGTACTGGATTTTTAGAGATGCTAATGGCGGCTTGGTTGTCGCACATGAGTTCTATTGATTTATGATCATCCAGCTTTAGTTCATCAAGTAACATTTTTAGCCACATCCCTTCACAAATTCCATGGGCTAATGCTCGAAATTCGGCCTCAGCACTGCTGCGAGCGACCACTGATTGTTTCTTGCTTCTCCAAGTCACTAAATTTCCCCATACAAATGAACAGTATCCGGAGGTTGAACGTCTATCTGTCAGGGACCCAGCCCAATCAGCATCACTGTAAGCTTTGATTCCCCTAATTGATGTCTTTCGGAAAAGTAATCCCTTTCCAGGAGTTTGTTTTAAGTACCTTAACACCCGATATGCTGCTTCCATATGTTCTTCAGTTGGATTATTAATGAACTGACTGATGACACTAACAACGAATCCAAGATCTGGACGAGTATGTGATAGATATATGAGTTTTCCAACAAGTCGTTGATATCTCCCTTTATCAGTTGGGGAACTATCTTTGTTCATTCCTATCTTGATGTTTGGATCCATTGGTGTATCTACTGGCTTGCATCCTAACATGCCGGTTTCCTTCAAGAGATCTAGGACATACTTTCATTGCGAGATCGAGATGCCTTGAGATGATCTTGCTACTTCCATTCCTAAAAAATACCTGAGATGTCCAAGGTCTTTCATTTCAAATTCTTTTGAGAGCAGAGACTTTATATGACTAATTTCTTCTTCATGATTTCCTGTAAGAACAATATCATCAACATAGACTATGAGGACCGTGATCTTGTTTCTTTCAGAGTGCTTTACAAACAAAGTATGGTCAGATTGGCATTGAATATAGTCATCTCCCTTCAAAACATTGGTGAATCGATGAAACCATGCTCTTGGTGACTGCTTAAGGCCATACAGAGACTTCTTTAATTTACATACCCTTTTAGAAGTTTCCTTGGATTCAAAACCTGATGGAATATCCATGTACACTTCTTCCTCAAGATCTCCATTAAGGAATGCATTTTTGACATCTAGTTGATACAAAGGCCAGTCTAGGTTTGCAGCAACTGATAGGAGAACTCGAACTGTATTCAGCCTAGCAACCGGAGCAAATGTTTCTTGATAGTCAATCCCATATGACTGTGTATATCCCTTGGCCACAAGACGTGCTTTTAATCTTTCGATGCTTTCATCAGACTATGTTTGACAGTGAAAATCCATTTACATCCAACTGTTTTCTTTCCTGGTGGGAGATCAACAATTTGCCATGTGTTGTTCTTCTCAAGAGCGTTTATTTCATCTAAGACTGCCACTTTCCACTTTGAATCACTGAGAGCTTCTTGAATATTTGATGGAACTTGTACCTGGTCTAGATGTGAAATAAAGGCACGATATGTAGGAGAAAAACGTTCAAGAGAGACAAAATTACATATAGGGTGTTGAGTGCAAGTTCTCACTCCTTTCCTTAGAGCAATGGGCCTATCATCAATATCATCAGATTTACATCCAGTAGGATTATTCTCAATATCATTCTTACCTTGGTCGATGTTTTCTGAATCTGGCAGCGGGAAAATTTCTTGTACAGGTTGAGCTTGTGTTGGGTTTTGGAGAATCTCTTGGTTAGGCTGGATTTTTCGAGAAAACACTTGAAGTGGCTTAGTTGGGTTAACTGGGTACCGGCTGGTGTATGGGATTGGAGCTTGATTCGAAAGTGGTTCGATTTCTGGAGATGGATTAGTTTCGATGTATGCTGCTGGTTCGAGCACCTCATCATTATGAGCTTCGATGTTGGCAGAGTACTCCCCCTGAAGCGAAGATTTGGGGTAAAAAGGTGTAGTTTCGAAGAATGTGACATCTAAGGAAGTGTAGTACTTCTTGGTTATGGGAGAATAACACTTGTTGGTTATGGGAGAATAACACTTGTAACCCTTTTGGTTTGGAGAGTAGCCTAAGAAAATGCACTTCACAGCACGTGGATCAAGTTTTCCACGATGCTGAGCATGGATGTGAACAAACGAAGAGCAACCGAAGACTTTGAGTGGTATACTATGAGTTAGGTGTGTGGTAGGGTAGATTTTGAGAAGAGCTTGTAGTGGAGTTGTGTGATTAAGAACACGAGATGGCATCCTATTGATAAGATAAGTAGCTGTAAGGATTGCGTCCCCCCAGTGAAATTTTGGAACGTTCGAGGTAAAGAGAAGAGTTCTAGCAACCTCGAGGAGGTGACGATTTTTTCGTTCAGAGACACCATTTTGTTGTGGGGTATCAACGCACGAGCTTTGGTGCACAACACCCTGATTGCGTAGATAATCCCCTAAAATTGAATTGAAATAATCACGGGCTCTATCGGTGCGTAAGACCTTTATCTTACTGGAGAATTGGGTTTGGATCATGGTATGGAATGTTTTGAAAATGTTGGTAGTTTCAGATTTTTCCTTCATTAAGTATACCCAGGACACACGAGTGTGATCATCGACAAATAAAAGAAACCAACGAGTGCCACTAAGATTCTTAACATTAGAGGGTCCCCAGATATCGCTGTGTATAAGGGAGAAGGGAGCGGATGGTTTGTATTTATTTGGTTTGAAGGTCGTACGAGTGTGTTTAGACAATTGGCAAATATCACAATTAATCAAAGTAGAACTTTTATTAATGAATAAATGCGGAAAAAGTTTTTCTAAATACACAAAGTTCGGATGCCCTAGGCGATAGTGCCATAAAAGTATAGCATTATCTTTATTGGTGTTTGAGGAAAAATGTGAAGATAAACCGGAAGAATGACTGATAGTTGGAGGTATCTGGGTAGAAGATTCTTTGAGGAGGTACAACCCTGCACAAAGCTCAGCACTGCCAATCGTCTTCCCCGACGCCAAATCCTGAAAAACACAAGAACCATGAAAGAATTTAGCCAAACACAAAAACTGTTTCGTGAGCTTACTAACTGATAATAGATTGCACTGTAGGTCAGGCACGAATAAAACGGATTGTAAAGTGATATCCGGCGATAAGTACACCGATCCATAACCAACCACGTTGGAACTTGTACCATTGGCAATGCGTACAGTATGAGGTGAAGTATGCGGAATGAACTTTTTGAATAATGACAAATTGCCAGTCATGTGGTCAGACGCCCCTGAGTCAACAATCCATGAGATGGATAACGTAGTTTGTGAGAGTAAGGCGTATGGTGAGATACCTGGAAGGGCCACATTACCAGAGTCCACAAGTGATGGTGATGAGTTAGGATTCAGAAGCTTTTGCAGCATGTCCATCTGAACCTTGGTGAATGGAGGTTGTTCCATAGGTGGAGAAGCATTGGTTACCACAGCGTTTGCCCGGCGTTCTCGGGCTGGTTTCCCATGAATTTTCCAGCAGTTTTCAATGTTGTGTGTTGGCTTTTTACAGTGTTCACACCACGGACGCCGTGATTTGGATCGGCCGTGCCATGCAGTAGATTGATAGGCATGGCCGGAGTTATCCTTGAGATTGGCAGAGGTTGTAAGGGCAGATCCATCCAATAACGGGACTCCAGAAGGGCCAAGCATCACTTTTCTTCGACTTTCTTCATGTCGAACATCTGAGAAAGCTGTGCGAAGAGTGGGCAGTGGTTTAGTGCCTAACAGACGACCACGAACATCATCCAGTGACTGAGTGAGGCCCGATAAGAATTTGAACATACGTTTTTGCTCCACAATGGCCCGAAATCTTTTTGCATCTTCTGGGCAGTGCCATTCATGGACATCAAATAAGTCCAATTGTTGCCAGTGGCGAGAGAGAGAGATGTGAAATAGAGAGTGACTGAAGAGTCACCTTGGCGCAGTTCTTGATGTCAAAATACATGGTTATTTACTGAATTTCCTTCTCTCATTTCTTCATTCAAATCCTCATATATATACAGCATATTTTCCTATCTAAATCCTACAATCACTCACTAATTATGGAATGTACTTTACACAGTATAATACAAATATGGAATGTTGGGTTGTCTGAATGACAGCAATGGGCTAATATTCAGCAGCTTGGATCAAGCTGCTTTCCAATATTCAATATGACAGCATTGGGCTAATATTCAGCAGCTTGGATCAAGCTGCTTTCCAATATTCAATATGGAAGGTGACCGAGATTGGTGACCGAGATTGGCTGGACTGACATCCCCCCTCAAATTGATGCTGATTGATTGAGAAGCATCAATTTGCCGACTAGAAATTGATGACGCTGTCGAGTCATAGCTTTTGTAAATATGTCAGCAAGTTGCATATCACTAGAAACATGTGGTAATGTGATTGTCTTGATATCCACAGCCTCTCTAATAGAATGACAATCTACCTCGATATGTTTCGTTCGCTCATGAAAGACGGGATTAGCTGCGATTTGGATGGCACTCGTGTTGTCTCCATGAAGAGGTGTGGGATTAATTTGTGGGAAACCCAATTCATCTAATAATCCACGAAGCCAAATAATTTCAGAACAAGCAGCGGACATAACACGATATTCAGATTCTGTTGATGATTTGGACACACGAGTTTGCTTCTTACTTTTCCACGAGATGAGGGAAGGTCCAAGAAACATACACCATCCAGTAACGGAGCGACGAGTATCTGGACAGCCTGCCCAATCAGCATCACTGAAACCAACAAGATGAAGAGGAATTCCTGTGGGAAAGAATAACCCTCGAGATGACGAGCCATGTAGATATCGAATGATTCGGCGAACTGCAGCAAGATGTAGATGTCGAGGAGATTGCATGAACTGGCTAACCTGTTGAACAGCAAATGAAATGTCCGGTCTTGTAATTGTCAAATAATTCAGGCTGCCAACCAGTTGGCGATATAAAGTGGGATCAGGAAGAAGATCACCCTCCTCATGACGATATTTCACGTTAACTTCCATGGGAGTGTCAGCAGGCGGAGTATCCTGAAGTCGGGCTAAAGTAATGAGATCTTGTGTGTATTTATGTTGATTTAAGAATATACCAGACGATCCAGTATGAACTTCCAACCCCAAAAAATAGGTTAGGGGACCCAGATCTTTCATGTGAAATGAAGACTGAAGATGCTGCTGTAGACGAGTGATAAGACCAGTATCGGTCCCAGTAATAACAATATCATCTACATAGACGAGGAGAAGAACCATTCCTGCCGATGTCTTGCAAATAAAGAGAGAGGAGTCATACTTACTTTGCGTGAAAGAGAATTGAAGCAGGGAGGTGCGAAATTTGTCAAACCATGCACGAGGGGCTTGTTTCAATCCATACAAGGAGCGTTTCAATTTACAAACTGCCGAGGCGGAATCAGATGTAAGTCCAGGAGGTAGCTTCATGTAGACATCTTCTTTTAGGTCACCATGAAGAAATGCGTTTTTAACATCCATTTGATGAAGAGACCAGCCCTGCGAAAGACAGGATAGTACGGACTGTGGTCATCTTTGCAACAGGAGCAAAGGTGTCCTCATAGTCGACGCCATACTCCTGGCGATTTCCAAGAGCCACTAACCGGGCTTTGAATCTATCTAAGGTTCCATCAGAGCGAAGTTTGATAGAGTAAACCCATTTGCAGCCAATAGCTTTAACATTGGATGGACAAGGCACAACATCCCACGTGGCATTATCCTGAAGTGCCTGTAATTCTGCATCCATTGCCTCCCTCCAACAGTCATGCTTAATAGCCTCCGAGTAACATGTAGGAACAGGATTATAAGATAAAGTAGTATGATAGGATGAATGAGAGAAGCCATACCGATCAGGAGGACGAGAGAGGCGCGAAGAACGCCGATAGTCAGTCTCAGTATCCAGAGTTTGGACAGGATCAGGTGGAGGGTCGGGCTCGCGAGGTGGGAAAACCGGGCGCCGTCTTTCATACACAAGTCCAGGTGTGAACCGCTTTGCGGGAGGCGATAGATCATCAAATGATGGAAGAACGGAGATTGCAGTCTTAGATCCAGTATGATTGCTAAAGAAATACTGATTTTCAAAGAAAACAACATTCCGAGAAATACGAAATTTGTTAGATTGTAAATCATAGCAAACATAACCTTTATGAGACACACTATATCCCATAAATGCACATTTTACCGATTGAGCGGATAACTTATTACGTTCAAGACTGGGCAAGTGAACAAAGCAAACACAACCAAAGGTATGTAAGTTGAGGTAGCTTGGGTTAGATTTATGAAGAGAGTAATATGGAGTGGCAAACTGTAATGTACTCGATGGCAATCGATTTATGAGATAGACAGCTGTAGATAAGGCTTCAACCCAAAATTTGGGAGGAACGACGGCTTCAAGTAACAATGTACGCGTGACATCTAATAAATGACGATTCTTGCGTTCTGCCACGCCATTTTGTTGAGGTGTATATGGACAAGAATGCTGAGATAAAATTCCTTTCTGATTAAGAAAATCATGGAATTCGCGAGACATGTATTCGCCGCCTGAATCGGACCGTAGCATTTTGATGCCTGTAGAGAATTGAGTTTCAATAAAGGCTACAAAGCGTTGAAAAGTAGAGAATACCTCGGATTTAGATCGAAGAAAGTAAACCCAGGTGTATCTGCTATAATCATCAATAAAAGTAACAAAGTATTTATACTGTGCATGAGATATGACTGGTGAGATTCCCCACACATCACTATGTATTAGGTCAAAACAATTCACAGCACGGGTACCCTGATTAGGAAATGAGAGACATTTACTCTTTGCTAATTTGCAAGTAGCACAATCGAGAGACAAAGATGAAAGGTGATTTTTATTTCCCAACAAACCAGTTTTTATTACATGAGATAGAACACTATGATTGGGATGACCCAGACGTTTGTGCCAAACTGCACTGGTATGATTGACTGCATTACATGCCATGGTAATTATTGGAGGAATGTAAAAATGAAGAAAAAACAGACGCCCAACTTTAGGCCCCTTCGCGAGTATTCTCCCCGACACCTGTTCCTGCACAATACAACCAGAGCGAGAGAATATTACTTTACAATTGTTATCAACGATCTGTCCGACAGATAAAAGACTAGTAGATAATTCTGGAGATACAAACACATCTCGGAAAGACGGAGTAACATCGCCAATCTCACAAATGGGAAGTTTACTACCATTAGCAATTGTAATTTGTAATGAACCCTTATACGGTCGAAGATTGTGCAGATTGTCGGTTGTCCGAGTCATATGATTCGAGGCACCTGAGTCAACAAGCCAGGATTTTAATCGATCACTAATATTATTACCTTGAAGACCCAATGCAGAGAGGGCAGAAACAATCATTTGCTGGACTGTTTCAGGTGTAATGGGAGGAGATTCGCCAACAGAAGAAGAAATGGGACCTATGGTGGCTTGATAGCTGCTGGTCCGTCGGTTTTGGGGACGTGTGGGGCAGTCCTTGATAACGTGTCCAGGCTTTTTGCAGTAGTTACATTTCTTGGCGTCACAGTGGCTAGCCATGTGCCCATATTCTTTGCAAGTATAGCATTGTATGTGACGAAGATCTTTCCATTTTCCTTTGGCATGCGACGCATAAGCCGTGACATTTGTCGAGTTGGTGTGATGCTGGAGCGTTCCCTGTGTAGTCAACCGCTGTTCTTCAAGAAGCAGTTCCCCTAGGCAAACATCTAGCGATGGAGAGGGATCTCGGTTCATCAGTGTGGATCTGGCAATTTCAAAATCAGATCGCAATTTCATCAAGAATTGATCACGCTTGCTCTGTTCATGAATTTCTTGAACAACAGCGAGCGAGGAAGCAGAAACATTGGCATAAATAATATCAGCGAATTCTGTCCATAACATCTGAAACCCAGTGAAGTATTCCTGAACGGAGAGATCGCCCTGAGTATAATTGGCAATTTCATATTCCAATTGGAAGCGACGAGCCACATTGTTATGGCTGTAAATTTTCTTCAAGTATGCCCACGTGGTTTGTGCAGTCGGATATGGGCGTAAATTTAGCACAATGGTAGGATCAACAGATGCCAAAATCCAAGTCATTATTCGAGCATCTTTGATTTGCCATTGTGCTAATTGAGAATCGTCTTTGGGTGCCGGGTCACTCCCATCAATATGACCCCATAATTCCTTCCCCAATACAAATAAACGAAATTGAAATTCCCAGGCCGAGTAATTTTTGCCAGTGAATTTTACCCCAAAACTTTCAAAATTACTCATTGTAATTATTGGTGGAACCGACGGACTCAATGAGAAAAAAAATTAAGTATCTGAAGTGTGTACGAGCAACACACACAGTCCTATCTCTGATTTCCGAAGAAAAATTGATTCCCGAAAAAAAAATCAAGACAGACGACGGAAAAAAAAAATCTTGTAGCCAATTAGTCAACTTAAAACAGATCGATGACTATCAACGCACAACAAGATGATAACGGGTTGGTTAATCAATTCCGGAAAGTGGATTTCCAATGAAGACCAACACACAAGCAAAGGAGCAAGAATCCGATGGGATGAACAATCAATTTCGCGGAAAAGCAAATTCCGGATGAAGATCAGCGTAAATGGAGATTCACAGGCTGACCAACCAATTTCGGAAAATTAATTTCCGATGTAGATCAGCGCACGAACACGTCGAGAAAGAAACCGAAGTGCTGAACAATCAAAGTCGGAAAAAAAAATTTCCGATGAAGGCAGCGACGGAATCCCAACAGAAGAGAAGAAGAAGAGAAAAAAAATTAATTCTGAAGTTCTGGCTCTGATACCATGTCAAAATACATGGTTATTTACTGAATTTCCTTCTCTCATTTCTTCATTCAAATCCTCATATATATACAGCATATTTTCCTATCTAAATCCTACAATCACTCACTAATTATGGAATGTACTTTACACAGTATAATACAAATATGGAATGTTGGGTTGTCTGAATGACAGCAATGGGCTAATATTCAGCAGCTTGGATCAAGCTGCTTTCCAATATTCAATATGACAGCATTGGGCTAATATTCAGCAGCTTGGATCAAGCTGCTTTCCAATATTCAATATGGAAGGTGACCGAGATTGGCTGGACTGACACTTGAAGGGCTGTTTCAATGGCAAATAATTCTGCTGTATTATCACGTGATGAATATGTGTCGCGGGCAGCTTCCCAAATGTCGTGTGCGGTGGGATAAATGAGGAAGTTTTCTCCGATTTCCGGCAGCATGGACGTAAGAAGCCAGGACATGACCATGCTGTTGTCCGAAATCCACGAGCGGAATTTAGGATCTGTAGAGTCCGGACATGTTGAAATACCATAGAGGATGTCATCTTTCCCTTTGCCACAGATGAACAATTTAATAGATTGGGACCATTGAAGGTAGTTATTCCCATTCAGTTTGTGGCAGATGAGAGGGACGGAAGAGTCGGAGAGAAGCGGTGCCATGGGCATCATTGCAGCGGAGGGTTCGGAACTGGAGTCTTTGAGTGGAGACGTTCCGTATTTGGTCATGGACGGCTGAAGAGGAATTGATAGCAGCCGACGCCGAGAAGATGGTTATTGGCGGTGATCGACAGAAGAGTTTTGTCGAGGATGAGGAAGAGAGTCCTCTGGCTCTGATACCATGTAGTTTTAGGTAAATTGAGAGAATAAGAGTTTTCTCATTGCTGAATTTATTTCTTAGAGTTTAGAGAATACAAACTATAAATAGAGGATCCTTATTCTTATCTACTAAATTCAAATAATAAAAAGATAAACTCCTATCTAATCCTATGTGATCAATGATAAGATCACAAGATCTTATCTATTCTTCAACATAATCTTCAAGATGCGATATGTAGGCTGCAGAAAATTCCATAGCTGCATTCTCAAACCGAGCATCCTTTCTTTGACGAGTTAAATCTGTATAGTGGGTTGTCACAACGGCTAAATTAACTCTATCCTTGAGATATTGCAGTATGCTGACTGAAAGAGCCACACCCTCGGAAGGATCAGTTCCACTTCCAATTCCATTGAGAAGGACTAAAGTTCTTTCAAAGCCACTTCCAAAATTTTACAAATCCGTGACATGTTCCCACTAAAGGTCGAACGGCTTTGTTCTAGAGACTGATCAAAGATGAAAGTTCTAAAATCAGTACGAGATGTTATATCATAATAAATGTTATACATTAAATAATATATTCTAAAATCAGTTTTGATATTATTCACATTATCATTTATGTTTGACGTGATTTTTCTTGTTAGGAAATATTTCCTCACATGAATATTTATATCTATTTTCACCTTTATAGAGTTGTGATGATTATAAATTGGGAGAAACTAACAAGAGCATATAGGGCTTTGTGTCTGAACCATGTAAATTTTTTGTTGTTTTCCTCTTTTCACTATCTGCTAACTAAAAAAATCAACTAAACAGAAGGCATCAATGCTGCATCTTAACAAGCAAAATGTGGGAAGACGTGAGATTGTGAGAACATCGATTACCTGATGATCACCAATATCTGCCAGGACAAGATCAAACCAAGGTATCAGGGGATTGTTTTGAGCAGGGAGGTACATTCCAGTTTTCAATATTCTCGAAGCCAACCCAAGAGTTTTCATAGAAGCTGTTTTTACCTCCGGTATTAGGTCCCGCAACTATCTTTTTCACAGATTCGATTTTTATGTCAATAGGCACAATAAAACGAAATGCACCAGAAACTATTTCAGAGTTTGTGTTGTCCTGTCCTGAAGAGAGTAAGCTCGTAGATGTGGAAACATCAAAAGATTTTCTCAATGACGACTCGAGCAGCAAAGGAAGTTGTATACCTTCCACATCGATGGATAATGAGTAATGCTTAGAATCATCACAACTGCCTGAACTGAACTTTGGACAGGCCCCATTCATCCATCGAGCATGAGAAGCTCTCGCAAAAGCAAGATCTAGTTCCAAACTCTGACAAAAAAATTATCTTTCTATTTGATTGAGCAATTTCAGCCCTTGCAAACTCAGTATGGCTTGCTCCTCCATCTTCTCAGAATTTGACAGCCTCACTTCAAATTATTCAATTCAACTGCTTCCCTAGGTTCCATAAAGTAAGTTGCTCCAGAACTGCTAGTTCCAAAACTACCACTTTAGGTAGCAAATATCTATGCTTAAATTTGATAGCAACACACATTCGTGACCAACGAGTAGTCACCAGAGGTCTATCATTTCAGCCAGACAGATATATTTGAGTCGCAATACCCTTCATCATTGATCCCAGATTCTCCATGTTCCTTTTCTTTCAGACCTAATGATTTCTAATTCTTCACTAGCTCGGTCAAGGATTACTGAAAAGTCACAATATATACAAAATACTATCTTCTACTCCAGTTCCATAAGCAAAATACAATTCCGAAGAATTTCAAGCAATGAAGATAACCTGTTTCAACTCAAAATACAGATATAACTCTGAGAAACAGCTTACTACTAGCAAACAGGAGCACTCATGCCACATTTTACGCATCAATGAAATAAAACAAGAGTATTTGTTTCCCAAAATTTATCGAATTTTTCCAAAGAATCCATTTATTATTTTACAATACATGCTGCCCCAAATTTATCAAATGTGTCTTCGCTTTGGGAATTCAATGTGATACAACAGCCCCTTGCCATTTCCACATAACTAGCAGTATAAGGTGTATCTTATATAAGTAGTGGTATTTGTTTTTACTCGAATTAAAAAAATTAAAAATTGAACTGCCAAGTGCCAACTTTCTGAAAATTTAGATTTGCCCATGTCCACAAGAATATATTAAGTCACTGCCTAGTTCCTATCCCTATATACAACCTTTCTAAGCTTTCAAAGAGGAGCATAACCCATTCGATGCTCACGAAGTAGTCATTGACTACTATTGGCTGCACCCAACGAGGAGGCTCTTAATTTAAATCAGAAAGATAACACTCAGGATTACTTCAAACTATCAACTGGTTTCTTGAAAGGAAATTTCTGTAAGAATTTGTCTACCAGCGAAAACATCATACAAAGCTTAAATTTATTAAAAATCTAAATTCCAGATGATAAAGGGAAAACCCGATGCGTCCAGGGAGGGAACGAGCCTAATGTATGCAACCTTTCCATGCAATTGCATGTTGTTTCTGCAAATTCCAGGCAATATAATGATAAAGTAAAACTATCGTCCGATAGAAAATAACGATCACGAGAACAATAGATACTTAAAGAAAAGATGATAAAGGAAAAAACAGAAGCACAACGTCAACACTCACAATTATTACGTACCTATCAGGCTAACCAAAGATGGACGCAATCTGCTCCAACTGTTCGAGCAACGACCTTGCCGATCCTCACGCCCTACCTACAGAACAAAACTCTACAATCGAGAGCATTTCACCAGCAACTGATGCACCGATGACTGCCGAAACATCTTCGGAGCGCCACCGCGGAAGAGGTCTGGGCCAGGAGACGCTTGCTATCGAATGGGTTTTGAGTCTTTGACCCAAAGAAATACTGGAAGTATTAGCAGCATCGAGACCCATGGAAGTGGAAGCGAATGCTGAGAGGCTTGCAAACGGAAGGCCATTAGAGGATTTTGAGGGTCTCGGATTGGAGGGACTCGACAAGTTCTTGAGTGGCTGAGACTGGAACTCGGCGGAGATACTGGCAACGAAGAGTGTTTTATTTGTAAGACGGAGAATTACAATTTACACAACGTGTTGGAGGAAGTGTTTTTGAAGATGATGAAGCTGTGGCCGATTTTCATGGAAGGAGAGCCCGTGGTTTTGAAGTTGATTTGGTTGCGGACGGGAATCCTCGAATTTCAAATGACAGCTCGAAAATTTTCTCCACGCACTTTCAACCAGAGTTGTCAATGCCGGCTCTAAACCAATTGGTACAGTGCCATGCTATGCTGGGTCAAGGATTTCGGCTCCTCTCGGCACGGCTGGTGTGCACGATTTTTTATTTTATGCTGTCAATCCATTGGCAACAAATAGGAATCAAAGTAATATATTAAAATGTTTGGCTTTACCGATAGATAAGCTTTACGCGATCTTTGGTATCTCAAAGATTAAGATCTAAATTTAATTGGATATTCAGATGTTCATGCATGGTGCAGTGAATTCGTTCCCGGGCCTTGTACACACCGCCCGTCACACTATGGAAGCTGGTCAATCCCGAAGTCGTTACCTTAACCGCAAGGATGGTGATGCTGAAGGCAGGGCTAGTGACTGGAGTGAAGTCGTAACAAGGTAACCGTGATTGGAATAACACGAGTGGAACTTGTCAATTTCTTGGCGAAACAATGATCTCTTGGGTTAGCAAGAAACACAAATTAATTGCTACGTCAACATCTGAGGCGGAATATCTTGATGTTGTAAGTTGTTATGCTCAATTACTTCGGATTCAACATCAGTTAAGAGATTATGGAACTCAAATTGTCGAGCGTTAGCGACATAAAATACTAAAACAATAACATTTCTTATAATAAATAAGTACCCAAATCAATTCGTCTATTCTTTAACTTATTAGGCCAAACAAATTTCAACTTAGTTTATTATTTAATAGTATACATATAAATTCCACCGATCACATATTTTTTATACATCTAAATACACATGACATCATCTCTTCGTTAATTTCAAAATTTATGATTTCCCCATGTGAGTCTCACTATTAGCATATGTTTTAGCCCTCAACAACAATAATCCTTTTTTCTCGAATAATTTCCATCCAAATCAAAGCTTCCGCAGACGGTTCACACAATAGAAAAGCAAAAGTCTTCCACTGCGTATGCGTCGTAGGCGCAAATTCTTTCATCATGCCTACCTTTGCGTCCGCAATTTTCAGTCCACATGCTGCTATCCCAATTACAACAAAAAACAGTTTCACGCCCACAAATATAGGAATTTTTCACTCATGCTTTCACGCAAACCCTCGCCAAACATTAACCAACTACTCCTCTGCCACCATTCCTCGTTTTAACTGTAGCCCACAAGCCATTTTCCCTTCAACAACGGAAGAACATTACACCGAGACGTTGAGGAACGATTCAATGGATTCGGACGAGTACGCCCAAGAATTGGAGGTAGCAGTGAAGGCTGTGCACATGGCGTGCTCGCTGTGTCAGAAAGTTCAAAAAAGCCTGCTTTCTAAAAGCAGCGACGTTATTCAATCCAAAGATGATAACTCACCGGTTACAGTAGCTGGTAATTGTTTATATTCTTGAAATGGGGTTATTTTTATTTGGCTATTATTGTGTCTCGTGGTCATATTTTGTGAAATTTTCACGAAAGTTCTGATTTTTCTGGTGATCCGTCACCCGTCATATATTTTGTTATTCTTCTCGAAATGGGCTTCTGTTGCACGGTTGGTTTGTTTTCTGGTGTGTTAATTCTCGACCACACCAGTTGCTTAGTGCATACGGCACATAATTTATTTTCTTTTTAGCTTCATTCGTCAAATCTGTTCAGGTTTATTTTTTATTATTTTGTTGAATTGGAATTCAAATGGTTTACACACGCCTTAGTGATATTATTTCTTTATTTTGAATTTGTGAACAAGTCGCAAGAAATCTTAAAACACAATCTACCTATCCATAAAATTAAATAGCACATATTTTACTGTCATATGTTGATAGAATATCGTGTCGAATATAGCATCATATAAATATGGAATATTTAACAGAGGTAGCGTGACATTGCTAGAAAAACAACTTGCCAGTTATTCCTGCATTTAATTTTCAGTGGTAAGGACTATTGTGCGGGCACCTTTTGAAATCAGAAAATGTATGGAAACTTGATAGAAAATCTTTGAGTTGAAATTTATTCTTTGCTTCTGGTGGGAGGGAGAATTTTTTATGTAACCAAGTTTGTGCATTTCTCAAAAGAATAAAATAACTTGTTAACTGATCGGTATATCTCCATGGTTTCTTATTTGATACATTGAGGGCAGAACATGTTATGTCTTTTTATTATACTGACATTTACATTGTCAAATGGTAAGAAGTATCCATCGTCGAAAGAAACTATTGAATAATAAATAGAGAAACAGATGATCTTATTTGCCCCCTTCCCTCCATTATTGTCAAAACTAGATTGTTATGATGTCGTTAAGATGCATCAAATTATGATCCTAAATGCTGCTTATGAAAGAAAGACGCTGACACGAATACATTTGCTAATCTTACGAGTTGCAGCCTTGTAATTCTCAACTTTCTTTTTCTTCACTGATGTTAGAAGATCCGACAATGTTTTCTTATCAACTATTTTTTTTTGAAAAGAGATACCTGAATATATTAAAATCAGTACCAGAGGTACTAAACGGGCTACAAATTTGCAAAAATAATCAGAAAGCGCTACAATCCATCCTATGACTAAACAGTACTAAAAAAGACCTAACAAACAAATAATTGGCTGAAGTCGCCAATCCAAGAACGAGGTCCCCAATCTATTACGGCCTCGATTACTAATCCAAAACCACGAACGGAATATGATAAATTCTAGTGAATCTCCCTTGATCGTCCCGGGTCCCATGAAAATGAGATTGTTGCGAAGTAGCCAAATAGTCCAAACAACCGCCTCCCAAATGGTCATCCACTCCTTCTGCCCCTTTGAATGATTCCAAAGACCCTTGTGTTGCCATAAACGATCGACGGGGTCCGCCGCTAAGACTGTTGAAATTCCTAACCACTTGTAACATTGCATCCACAACTTATAAGATTCCGAACAAATGAATAGCACGTGTTGAGTCGTCTCTTGATATTGTTTGCAGAAAACACATTCGCCCGCCTCCGAACCCGCATAAATATTTCTTCGCCGCAGATTTTGCACTGTTGGAATTCTGTCCCTAATGACTCTCCACATGAACGCCGCCACCTTTATCGGTGCATGTGTCCTCCAAATAGAATTGTAGGTTCTTGCCGGAAGATTCTCCGCCCCTTGGTCGTCTTGTATCCGTGCATACGCCGAACTTACGGTATAGATTTTTGACTCGTCCGGCGTCCAGATCCATCTGTCTTCACCCTCCGCTTGTGGTTGCAACCTGTCCAACAAAGATAACAAATTAAGCAATAAAGAATCCTCCCATTCAAATAACTCTCGTCTCCAATCCCATTTCCAAACCCAAGACCCCCCACCCATTCTCCCATATTGCCCACCAAAACATCTTTATCCCTCGCTATTAATGCCAATCTTGGGAATCTATCTTGCAAACTCTCGTTCTCCACCCACACATCTTTCCAAAATTTTGTCCCTAATCCATCCCCCAATTGTTTCCTCAAACCCCCAATGAACCAAGCAGACGTGTCACGAATTGAGTATTTTAAAATATCACCCCACCAAAGCGACTCTTTACCCCTACCCCGTGATTCCCTCAGGTTTAAAAATGTCCGCCCATTGATCCCATATTTAGACCTAATTACCCTACCCCAAAAATTGTTCCCATTAGTCAGCATATCCCACCCCCATTTTCCCAGCAACGCTTTATTGAAATAGTCTAAGTTGCGAACACCAAGGCCCCCATTATTTTTGGTTTTGCACACATCATCCCATTTAACCCAGGCTACTTTCCGGCCACGTTTTCTTATCAACTATGATTATGGATAGGCTATTACCACGATTACTACTTGTGAGCAGATTGGAGTGTTCAAGCAACCGTGAGCTGGGTGTTATCCAAAGTTTTTGGCCTTGAAAATGTATCAATCGTCGCTGAAGAAGACATTCAAGCACTGTCCAAGGCCAGTGCAATCGGTTTGCTAGAATCTGTAGTGAGGACAGTTGACAAGTGTCTGGCCGAAGCACCACGTTTTGGACTTAGTGCACCAGCTTTAGCTTTGAGTAGTTCAGAGGTCTTAGAAGCCATAAGTAGATGCAACTCTACCGGGGGACCAAGCCGAAGGTTTTGGGTACTGGATCCAGTTGATGGTACATTGGGGTTTGTACGTGGGGATCAGTATGCGGTTGCTCTGGCTTTGATAGAGGACGGACAGCCAGTGCTTGGAGTTCTTGGATGCCCGAATTATCCGATGAAGAAGGAATGGCTAAATTGCCATAATGGCTACCTTAATACTTTATCGAGTGTGACCTCAAAGACTTCGGGATCTTGGAATAGAGGCTGTGTGATTTACGCGAAGAGAGGCAGTGGCAGAACATGGATGCAACCATTGCTTCATGAAGAAAAGACATTAATTTGGCCGAACTCTGCTAGGCAAATTCGAGTTTCCACTATTGATGATCCCTCGTTGGCTACATTTTGTGAACCGGTGGAGAAGTCTAATTCAAGTCATTCCTTTACTGCTGGACTAGCTCACAGCGTTGGACTCAGGTAAAAAGGGGGAAAAAGTGCACATACTACTTGAGCTTTGTTTGTTTAGAATCTCATCGCTTCTATTTTTCTTTTCTTTGTAAAACCTTTATAATGCGTTTTCATCACCATTTTCAAATATAATATTTTCTTCTTTTTGCAAAAATGTTCAAATACAATATTATTCAACCTTTTTTCTTTTCTTTTGCTTGCTTATCATTGCTGATCACATCGACTTTGAAAATGTATTACTCTAGTACCGGTTCAACATTCTCCTCTCTCACTCTTCTCACATTCCTCAAAAATCTCGTGACATGTTATGTGATTGACAACCCGGGCACAATATTAGGACCTACTGAATTTTTGTAATAGCAATATAGTGAAGAAAAAGAACAACACAAGGCTTACATCTACGACACAATGCCATGCCCATAGTGCTAAAGAGTAAAGAGCTATCAACATCTCTTAGTTTATTGCAATCTTCATCTCCTTATATAGGTGAATAAGATTATGATACGAAAAGTAAGGAAATCATTTGACTACTAGATCAGATTTTAGACTCAAATCTGATCAAAGTATCATTATAAAATATGATTTCAGGGTATATCTTTGATTTTTAATCACCCCTTTGAATCTAGGAACTTTTCAGTATTCAGACAACTAAGAACCAATATCATATCTCTTGTACCAGAGTTTAGTTTGCGTGCGACCTCACAGTTCGTCTCAAATACAGGAACCAACCTTTACGTTTGTATTCAATGGTGAAATACGCGGCCATAGCCAGAGGGGATGCCGAAATATTCATGAAGTTTGCTCGATCAGGTTACAAGGAAAAGATATGGGACCATGCCGCTGGTGTCGTCATTATCGAAGAAGCTGGAGGCGTTGTAACTGATGCCGGAGGTCATCCACTCTGCTTTTCAAGAGGTGTGTACTTAGAAGGACTTGATCGAGGTATAATTGCTTGTTCTGGAGCTAGCTTACACGAAAAGATAATCCGGGCCGTTGATGCTAGCTGGAATTCTTCTAGCCTTTAATTTATTAATCCTGTATAGTTGTAAGTTTATTCCAACACTATCAGGAGCATTCAAATAATTTAAAGCATGGACAGAAGTTTAAATGATCATGTCAATTGATGTATGTCTTGTATGATGTATATCTTGTATGCGTAATTGTAAAAGAAAGCTGCCAACCTTTACATGGAAGGTTGGTTTTCAAACCCAGAAGTTGGTGTCGCCTATATTAATACTTGATCTTCGGGATGTGTCCATTATTGTATTTTAAGAAATATTCAAAAAAAAATTATAGATAAAATCTTATCTGTTCGTGTGAGCAAACTTTATTAATGTTCATATGTACAACCATCATTCTTTTTTCAATTTTCCATCATTCCTCGAGTCAGTTTTATTATTATATTTTGAATTCAATATGATATAATTTCAAGATTTAAAACTCGTAACGTATTATTATAACGTCATGTTTGCTTTTCTACGGCATAAGTTACTTATATATGACTATATTAGAAAATATCTCTGTTGGTAAAAAATAATGTCATATATGCAGCATATCCTTCCGGTTAATTTCTAAAACCACTTTACTTTTTTTTTTGACAATTCCTAAACTAATGCAGGGAATGACTTGAATTTAAGCAATTTACAAAGAGAGAGGGAGGGTGATGACCACTAGGCCACAATGTCGTCCATTTTCTAAATATTATCACAAATAAAACCAAAAACACCGTTGTTTTCAGGGCTCAAAACCGGCACCATAGTCAATCAATGAAATGATACAAACAAAAAATGAAACAAAAAAGATGAGCAAATGTCAAACTGTGATTGCACAAACAATAACAACTTTAAGAGGACTATATGACTCCAGATAGAGTATATAAAAACTTCATATTCCCTAGTCTTCTCACCAAAAAAATAAAAATTACATCATAATTGCAATCAGTAAAGAACACTCAGTAATACATCAAACAACCTTTATACAACCAAATTCTGTAGAACCTCTTCCCTCGACAGCTTGCAGAGAACAGTATCCCGAATCAACAGAGTCGAAAGAATTTTCTGGGTTCAAGGCAGCGTGATGGATACATTAGATTGCTGCTCTAAAGGCGCCCCTTGCAGCTTCACGTTTCATCTCTGCGGCTTTACCACTGCCTCGGAAATACATGTATACTTGCTGAAAAACGAGAAGGCAACAACAGATGATACAGATTCGCTCATGCTACGGCTTTCTCTCAATATTTTTCACAAAATCGATAAAAGGTACAAAAGAAAAACATGTTAGACCTGAATAACCCAAACGCTGAGAACTGACTCGAGGCAAAATAATCCGAATCCAATGAAGTAGAAAATCTGAACCGAAGAAATAAAATTTTAGTGCTGGAGCCTGAGGGAAGCACATTTTGTAATACCACAAGGATAGTACTATAAATGTCGCGTCCATGAACACTTATCAACTCGGGATTGAACTTACCCCAACCAAAATATGCTTGCCTATGAGGTCAACAGCCGGAAGAATACCTCTGAACAAACACCATTAAAATTGGAGGTAATAAATTGAAAAGGCTAGTAAGTGGACTTAAAAAATTAAATGAAAACAATAGTAAACTAGCAAAATATTTAATAGAAAGTGAACTCACGTCAGAGATTTTCCTCTAAAAACTACAGGAGGCGCAACGGCGGCGAAGATACAGAAGCCAATGTGAAGCTGTAGATGCATAAATTAATAATTTGTAGTTTAGATGGCTGCGGAAGATAAAAATTCATTACAAAAAATTGATGAAACTTACCAAGTAGAACAAGAAAAACCAACCAAACTTCAAAGCGCTTTCATTTCTGCAATACACACGATGATATGTTTAACTACACAGAAATGAGTGAATTTTCATCCACTCTCTATACCTTCTGTAACTGATGGAACAATAACTTCAATGATCACACGATTAAATGAGATGCTAATCATCGATCGCACTATTTATTCTTCCCAAATAGTAAGCACGTGTTAAAATAAAATCACAACCTACTGTATTTCCAATGTTAAATACAAAAGGAAATTATGCAAATTCAAACTCGTAATGTTGGTTTTGCAAAAGAATGAACGCACCTAAAAGCACGGTACAGTGGACGATACCATAACACGTAAGCTCCGGGAACCCCAGCTATGAAATAGATAATAGCAAGAAACCAAATCTTTGCATCTAGAAGTCAGGAACTATAGTTAGGAACATTCAACCCAAAAACCTACGACAAAAATAATTAATAATGATAATACTTGAATACAAACCTCCCTGTTTAATCCATGCTGTAGTCACAGCTATCACATTCCATAGAAGACAAAAGGAGAGTCCTGATGACCACCAATACAGACATCATTTTCAGAGAATATTAATATAAGTTATATTGGAACGATAAAGGAGGAATCTTGAAGTTCTAACATCTCAAGTCACCCACAACCTTTAGATATAGAAGAAAATTGCAAATTAAAAAATTTGGTATATCTAACCAGTACAAAGTAAATATCTCTTCGACAATCCTCCGCCAAAAAGTACTTAAGGCAGAAAGAACAGTGGAAAATGCAAAAAAAAAAAAATGAGGGAGAAAAGCAGGCCACCCTTGCATCAAAAGTTTCACATATATTACTTTTATCTCTATTAAAGTATTTGATAGTCTTCTATAAGCAACCTCAGAATAAATCTGATCAGAGAATATATTTAATGAATTCTGAAAGTAATTCTCCAATGAGTCACTTTTCTGCTTAAACTTCTTCAGCAACTAAAAGAATGTAAACCAAAAGTGAAGTTTTATCCTTGTTACACACAACCGATCGCAAAAAATTTCACCAATTTCGATATGAAAAATAATCTGATACTTCAAGTTGAGAAAGTACAAGAGTCAGCTAAGTCATGTTGGTAAAACAATCTTTACCATTTCCTTACACGCATATTAACAGGCAAGAAGCCTTCAAATTCAATAAAATTACAACTACTTTCTATCCTCGACAAAGTTATACAACTAATAAATTTTATTGACCGAGCATAACCAAAAGACTAATATAGCATAATTACCTTACGTAGCAAGAAACAAGAAAGCTTCAACTTGCAATTTTTGGACAACAGATGTAAGAAGAATTTGACATACCCAAAAAGGTTGTGAAGGCAACATACTGCAGCTTCTGCAGATGAATTGGTATTTCATTCGCAATATCATGATGGATAATAGGAAAAAATGGAGGCCAGTTTTTCTCCTCAATAACAACACCAGCTGTAATTAAACCAGAAATTACATGAGACATCCAGAAAATTGCTGTTACTCATAAAGGAACAAACATATTCATTGTTCTCCAATTTTGAGGGGCAAATTCAGGCATCCATCCTGCAATTTATTATCTAATGTGATTGAAAAAAATATATGGTCTATTTAGATGTCTATCTTCGAAACAAACAAGCTAAAGTATGTTCAGCGGTTGATAATATTCGTTCTTCTCCAATTTTGAGGGGTAAATTCAGGCATGCATCCTGCAATTTATTATCTCATGGATTGAAAAAAATATATGGTCTATTTAGATGTCTTATCTCCGAAACAAACAAGTTAAAATATGTCCAGTGGTTGATAAAGCGCAATGTGAAAGGAATAATATAATAACAAGAACACTCAAGTAGAGATATTACCCCGTGCAGCAGCCTCTTCCTTCCGTTTTACTACCTGCTTGGCAAATCAAAAATAAAATGTGTTACTGTGCTTCCTAACAGAAGTAGGAATCTGAATTATTTTATCAAGCATTCAAATTAGAGAATTCACCACTGTTCGGCTTTCCAAGTATCTAAAATTATGGCACTAATAATTGAATGGTTACAAGAAAGCAATCAACTCATAAAATTCTCAAATGGAAATGTTATAGTCGTCTCCTTCGGAAAAAAAAAGATGGTGTTGAGAACCAGTAAGACGGATGAAATGTATTGAAACTAATGTCTCACAAACCTGTTCCCTCCTTTTCAATTCAGCTTCCTTAGCCTGCAGCTCTCTCTCTTTCTTCTTCAAATCCTGTAATTGAAATTTACTCTGATTAGAAAATGAAACTTCGAGTACCAAGAACCACAAAAGAAAATAAGAAGTAGCATGTTAAACAAGCAAAAAGTTGCATCACCGAAGCACTATCAAGAGGAATATCAACTGAGGCAGTAGGATTGTAGAAGTCAGCAGGTTCTGGGGGAAGGGGTGAAAGCCTTGAGTTTGTAGCCGGAGGAACACTACCACTCTGAAAACAAAACAACCGCACTTAGTGTAAAAAGACATCATCTTTAGCAATACATGATGTGTGAAAATTCATTGACAAACATTTGTAAATTGCAGCAGGTAGTAAATTTTATAGATATTTAACGAATAAAATCATTCAAATATAACCGCTAGATTGACGAGTGATCTAATAAACTGTCTTGTTTCAAGTCATGAATTTAAGGATCTATATTTACCAAGCTTGTACAAGACCCTTTAGCGGCAAGGAACTAAAATAAACAAACTAACCGTTGTGTAAAATGCACCACCGCTGAAATTCGATTGACCAGATCCTTTTCCTCTTGCCCCTCCATCCTAGTCTCAAAAAACAAAAATATCAAATGCCTAATCGCTACTAACAAAAAATAAAGGCCTCCCAAACCTATGGCGTCGAATAAAACCAACCTACACATATGAAAGAGATTAAAGTAAGAGGTACATAAGCTATGTGTAGAGATTAAAGTAAGAGGTACATAAGCTCACACCAGTATCACAAAGCTGCTTGCTCACATTAACATCAATATATCTAAGGTAGTTCTCTCTTTTGACTATTTTTGACGCAAAACTTTTGGATGTAATTTGTTAAAGTTGATTCATTCAATTTCAATTCGCATCATGTTCTACTGAGTAAAATCATGAAATGTTCGCAGATTTTTTTAACTGCAGCCTTCAATGCTCCCAGCAGGTCCCCCCTTCCGAAAATACTCAAAATGTATCCACCAAGACCACCCAAGCCACACCCCAATCAATACACCACTACCCGCCACATTAGTGAAAACTACCGTTGACCACCAAAACCATCTTAGTAACACCACTAAAACTGCACTGGCCACTTCCATATTTTATTCTAGCATAAATCATGTAGGACTGAACCAACTACAGGCTTCAAGTTCGAAGCCTTTCCAATATCACACCGCAGTATATTAGATCCAGTCATAAAGTCAACCAAACTCGTACCGCCCATAACCAGAACCAAACCCACCAAAAATCTAGTCAACCATCAAAAACTCAATACTATCAAAAGCCCTAGTCAAACTCAAATTCTTCATCCCCGCAATTAAAGAGAAAACCTTTTTGTCTACCAAACAATATAGTTGGGAGGTGGAAACATAGAACTTACAGAGAATGGATTAACTTCTTCCTCATCAAAAGGATTTGGATCGTAACGGCCGGCCATCTAACTGCTACAGTTGAACTAAAATTTGACCACGGAGACTAGAAACAAAGAACCGAGAGGTTTTAGATCTATGTGTGAACGAGGAACGAGAAGAAAATAGTAGAAAAACACAAGAAAGTAAGCGATGAGGATAGAATACGAACGAGACCAAACGGGTTCCAGTGCAGTGCTTGATGCAGAGAGACGTATGAAACTGCCGTAAAGGTAACTTTACTTTCCAACAAATTATTTCTTTTAGATTTAATAATAATCATGTTCTTTAATTTTTCTTTTTATAGAAAATTCAATAAAATATGTTGGGAAGTATAGAAATTAGAAATTGATTTTAAAAAAAAGAAGAAATTAGACATTGGAAAAATTACAAAAACCATCATATAGTTTTGATCTAAATATTCTTAACTTTCATAAATGGCAACACTTTGCATTCTCTTGAGTAAATTTGGTATCTTTATCGAAAATTCATTGTCGCGTTCCATCACCTTAAATCATCAAATATAGAGTCATTTAAGCTAGCTGTTGCAAATTATAAAAAAATTTAAAAAACTATTTTGGGTATCAAAATGTTTTAGTTGTTGGTTTCAAAAAAAAGATAATTGTGACACCCCAAATTTATTTTTTTTAATTTTTTTAAGAATTTGCAATAACTAGTTTCAAGGGTTCTAAGTTTGAGGATATATGTCGATGATGGAATGCAGAGATAAATCTTCAAACATGATGCAAATTGTTATAATGTATGAAAGTTGAGGATATAAATTAAAATTTTCCAAACAGTAGTTTCAAAGTGAAATTTAGACCAAACTATATTGCGATCTTCTTATTTGAAATAAACAGTTAGAGGTCCGTCAAACCCCACGCCATGACAATGAAGGAAAAAATAATAATAAATATAAGCAGAAGAAGTAATTTGTTTCCCTTGAATCATGAGACCATCGTCTCCTCATGTTTCTGTATTTGTTTTCTTTTAAAATATTTTTTTTTGAAATATGTGGCAAAATTTGTAAATCCTAATTTATCATATTATTTAACATAATCTCTGAATATATATTTTCATTTTATTTTTGTGTCCCAAAATAGTTACTGCGTTTAACTCAATATTCATAAGTTTTCAAAATATTATGTTATTAAAAAAAGAATGTTCTTACCATATGTAGATTATATTTTCGATACAATCTCCTAAACATACACTACCCAGCATTACCGTTATTTAACTTGATTTTTTACAATGTGTGAGGTATTTTAAAATTTTATAATAAAATATATATGTTAGAATGTACTATGGTCATCGGGTTATTTTATGGAAAGATAAAAAATAATTTAAAATGATATTTGGACAGTAAAGTAAAAAAAAATAACCTGAGAAAATAAATTTTTAAAAAGAAAAAAATTAAATTGAATAGAAAGTATTTTTATCCCCGTCCCAATAAACGTTTTGTACGAGTACATAAAGAGTTAAGTGACAGACTACCCACATGGTTTTGAAAATAAGTAAATTATTTCGTTATGATTTGAAAACAGACGCTTTACCCATTATGATTTTGAAAATAACAGATTACCCTGCTTTGGTTTGGAAATAGACATTTTACCCCGATGATTTTAAATATAGACATTTGCCCCCCCAGTGGTTTGCAAAAAATAGCATATACGAATGTGTATTTTGCATCTATTCGTAGACCACAAAAGGGATAAAGTGTATATTCAAATCACATGGATAAAATGCCTATATTCAAACAATTTCCGCGTATGTTCAAAATCATAATGAGGTAAAAATGTCTATTTACAAACTACATGAGAGTAATTTGCTTTCTCATAATTTGCTATTTTCAAAACCGCAGTGGGTAATTCGTCACTAGCTCGTACATAAAATATAAAATATAGCCGGCCCGATGAGCTAACTAATTTATGCTTTATTAGAAGTGTAATAATGGCCGAAAAAGATTGTCCTTTACATCCAAACACGCAGACAATTTTGGAAACTTCGGAGTTAGGATGGCACACTACACATGAATGAAACAATAAATGAAAAAGAGGATGACCATTAAAAGAATAAAAAAAGTCCCATGAAATTCATTCTACATTTGCCTAACAAACTATACAACAATCATGAGGTGTAAACATAATGTAGCACAACATGACGAACAGAATCAAATTTCCAAGCTAAATCTTGGGCCACATTTGGAATTTTATGTTAAAGCTTTGATTTTCCTACCTGAGTTTTCCGGTCATGTTCCTGTTTTGAAAGGTTACGCTTTCGGCGTCTCCGGGCAGAATCAAATGGATCCACCCATTTCTTGTCCTCCTTTACAGCTTCTTCCCATCTCTCCTCAAATCTTTGAAGTTCTATCGTTGATTGCCTCCGAATCTGCATGACCCAATTCGAAGCTCGATCTTAATACTCAAAACATGTTTTTTCAAAGAATCGTTGTGTAGTTTTCACAAAAAAACTAGCAAAATTTCCAAGAAATCAATAGCAGATGTAGTCTTGTTTCACGGAACTCACCTCTGATCTAACGTCAACGGCATGCCTCTGAATGTAGGACAGGGATCACAAACAAACGAAACAAAAACCCTCTTAGTTATACGGATGAAAGAAACCAGGTGGGCGTGGAAAAGCGGAAACATAACCGAATAGTTGTTAAGAGGCATTGGAAACTATACCTTTGTGTTCTTTTCCGGATTTGACACCTGCACAGATGCCAAAAAAAAGAAAAGAAAAGAAATTGGACTCGAGGGACCGGAGAATGGACATGAAGTGAAAAGCAACTAATACTACGGTAACAAGACGAATATGGGCATGCCAAAAAGTCGAAACACTATAGCTTAATGAAATCACCTTTCTTGCTGATGCTCCTCCTAATGTTTGTATACTCTGATGAACTATATATTCACTATCAACTATTCCCACCTTCTTTATTCGATCTCCCTGTAAATATCCAAGTTCATACAAAAAATAAGAGACATTAAAGACAGTCGGATGAACATATTTTAATATAATCCAGGCCGTTAATTTAAAATTGCATTGTCCGATATCGAAGATAAGATAAATTACTACCCTAATTGCGTAAACTGATTCCCAAGAATCTGATTTATGTTATTCTGCATTGCTCTTTTTTCACTGATATTGTAGGACTCAGGACATTGCCGACATACCAACAACTGTTGATGGTGGTAACATTTACAATTTAAATCCTTAAATCAAACACAACCCGAGTCCATGTTTTGATAACTGAATCACATAGGCAGATATGGAATAGTGGGGACAATTGACGCCAAACAAAAATTCCCCTATCAATTGGTCCAAGTTGGAATTTATAACAATCGTATCTATGACATTAGATCTGATATCAATTATACAACCAAGCACCTCCCGTTGTACCAAAAATTTATGATTAAGGATAACAATACAATTAAAATCTGGAAAAAAAACATGCAGCTACCCAATAGAAATACATAGGGATTTGGGGGAAGGGAAAGGAGAATCTTTCACGACAGGAACATGAAACAAAGTCTCTGCTGTATGGATAAATGCATAAGAAATCTATGGAAGAAGCAGAAAGCAGTTTTACCTGGGCACAATAACCAAGTTTCATGTCAATCCCCCATCCATGAACAAGATCATTCTGGCACCAAGTGAAAACTCCGTGTTAAATTGTGGAAATGCAACAGAAATATCATATATTTCTAAATTGGAAACTCAAATAGCACATGCAGGTACAATCTCGGTTCAGTAATGCAATGCAAAAGTTCATTAGCTAGACTACAACCATCAGACACAGTGGATGACCACAGGATCGTAAAAGACAATGCTTTAACTTCGATTGGTAAAAAATCAAACTCCCTCCCATTGATTTGGTTCTCTTTTCTTATTTGCCTTTAGCTTTGAATATTGAGGCAATAAATTCTTAAGAATTGTAGTAAGAAAAGAAAAAAAAAAGAACCTGTATCAAATGCCAGGCACAATTCCATGCTGTTTTTGAAAACACAGGAGCCATTCCTTCGACAAATCTGAAAATTTGATACTATTAGCATGCGAACTATATTCATAACAGCAACGGCTCTCCCTTTGTTCATCGTATTTTTGTTCCAATTACATGTTTGACGACATTATATTGGATATTTGAAGTGAGCATTTCCCAAAAAAATCACTAAGCAGTTATACATAGTACAGTACTATGGAAGAGTAAGCATACAGGATAAATATAAGCTAATTCCATTGAGACTTAATGACAAAAAGATGGTGCTTACCCAGTGCAAGGTGGCCCCTCGCTATTATCTGAACACTTATGACTACCTCGAACATCATAGACTCTTCTGATATATTGAATATATAAGCATTAAAAAATCCAGAGTCAGATACCAAATCACATAAAATATTGAACAAAACTCACCGGTGAAATTTTTTCGTCCTTTTCCTTATTGTAATCCTATGATGTATGCCCGTAGAATTTGGGTCCAAAGCTGGCTGAGATATCTCCAGTCCTACGGATTTTACAATTTCCAGGTACCTAATAGAAGAAAGTTAAAAATGTAAAGGGAAAAAATTAATATTAATGTAAGATTTCAGTATCAATAAATGCAAAAAGCCTCCGTATTTGGAAGTTGAAACTAAGAATCTATGACATGACCACCAAGATGGAAGATGGTGCACGTAATAAACTTCACGTCGGTTCAAAAGGAAAAGTGCACGACTTGCTTTTATGAAGAAGAATAGATACAATGTACGCATTCTCATTTTGACGGGTAAATTGTACTTAATTTTAATATTGATTAAAGTTCCAAAACGAAGGTTTACAATTGGAAATTTAAACTGCAAGAAAAAAGTAGTACATACGCCATTTGGTAACTTTAACTGCTTGAAAAAATAGATTATTCACAAGTTGGAAGCTTTAACTGCCAGGAAAATCATTTAATTCAAAAGTTTGGATAAATTTAAATCCAAGAAAAACTTGAACTTGTGATGCATCTACCTTCCAGGATCAAAATTCTCTACTCCCAAATCTTCATCCCAGAGAAATATGTAATCATAAATAGACACAACAGCAGGGTGTAAAAAGCGTTTCGCAAACCACCTGGCCGTGAAAAAATCACCAATGTTAATATAACATAACAAAATTAGATTACGATGCATTAAACAAGCTACCAAACAAACTACCAGTGTCAATAAAACAAACTGTGATTTTGTGAGTCTAGAAACAACTTTAGTGGTGAAATCTTTATAGATATCGACTCAATCGATCATTATGTTCAATTTGCGTTTTGCTAACTTAAAAGGGACATTGGAGCATACAATCCCTGATATGATGGCAAATCCCAAAGGTGAAAACCATATAACCTTCTTGAATAAAGTACTTAATTGCTATGAAACTATTCCATTTAGGATAGCAGATGGAAAGGATTACCATTTTGTTTGGTTATGAGCAACTATATGTATAGCTTCCTTACTCCATTCCAGGTCCCACCACCCGTCCAAGTTGCCATCGTAATGGAACAAAATAATTGTAAAATTCTCTGAAAGGAACTGAATTCAAAACAAAATAGGCAATGGAATAAGTAAATCATTGTCTCGATAACCATAATTTAAACACGCATTTAGTACTGTAGGAGTACCTTTTGGACAATTGTATCGACATTTTGTTTTTGTTTGACTCCCACGGCCATTGCTAGCAAATTATGATAGTTCGTAAAATTGACCTGAAGATTAAGAGGGACAAGCTCATTAGAGTTTATAATTAACTTTTCAGAACCAATGTAATCCACATAAGTGTATGTCGAACTTCATCATAACGCTGTCAAATATCAATTGAGTCGAAAGGTAGCCATCAAATAATAGATCCACAAGCAAAGAACAAAGATTGGCCTGCAGACAATACAGAAATTTGTATTACATTTTACCTTAGATTTAGAACTACTTGTTGTCCATAGAGGCTTTAGCTCCAGGTCTGACTTTGATTCAATGATACCACGAGGCAAACTATTCAAACTTGTGGTAACCACACCTGAGTCCTACATTAAAGCATTAACACCATCTCAGTGTGGCAACGATAACATATGCCATAGCTAAGAATGATAGGAAATGAATGTGGATGATCACCTTTAACGTAAAGAAAGGACGTAATTTTGACTCCAGCTGACAAAAAACAAGAGTAGTAATTGGCTATTTGGACAACGAATTCCAGTAAAGACTTCAATTAAATCAAGTTTCCTATTTATAGTGCTCGCCATGATTCACGTTCATACATGGCAACTAAAACAACAAAATTGAGCCACACCTGCATATGCTGATACTGATAATTTGTGGTCCTATATAGTAAGAACAACATTACTAAACAGACAGCTCCAATGAATGGTAGCTGTTTCATCTTTATGCCACTAACTCCCTGCAGTCCCATTTACAAGTAATGGGTTATTACTTTAACAGATGATACTGATTTTAAACAAGGTGCGGATATTAAGATGCTCAAATTTTAAAAAGCACCAAAAATAAATTCATTTTAAGCTATTACCATATCAAACAAGAAATACCATTTCTTCAATAGCCATCTCCATAACTTGGAAGCCTTCATAGCCAACTATGGATTTCGACAAAGTCTCATTACAACTGAAATTAATGAAGGTATATCAGAAGTTATCATGACAACCAGTTGCACAACTCCTTAAAGAGACATGTAAAAGCCGTTAAGTTTTAACAAATTTGTATTTTTATTACTAACTAAATTTTGGCTCAAATTCATATGGATC
The DNA here is from genome assembly GCA_907163345.1 of Haberlea rhodopensis. Classification (NCBI taxonomy): domain Eukaryota; kingdom Viridiplantae; phylum Streptophyta; class Magnoliopsida; order Lamiales; family Gesneriaceae; genus Haberlea; species Haberlea rhodopensis. The sequence continues at coordinate 240,221 of CAJQUN010000006.1, forward strand.
TTGAAAAAGATATTAAGGAGCACGCTTACAAGATTCAACATCACTATTCCAATTCATCCTAGTGCAAATACTAAGAAAAATTTCAATACACATTAAAAGGAGACCTGCGCAAACTTTCAGCAATATAAATGATAGTTTCAAGGCATAATTTGGCGTGAAATTAACCAGCTAAATGGAAGTACAGTTGATCAATTCTTGCATCATAAAATCAACTATAAACATCTTTTCATACTACACAAACTCCATATTCTTTATCACAAAATGCAATTCGAAATTTTACTTAAATGGAACTTGAAACTGACATGGAGATCTTGTGAGGAGCTCTAGAGCCCTTTCATTTTCTTAAGGTATGTGTTCACAACTTCACATGGATTAATGATGCACATGGTAAGTACCAGATATCTGTACACAGGATGTTCATGTATGATTTAAAGTGATCAAATTGTGCATCGTATTTTCACTACCACACCAACCCCAAAGCCCGAAAAAAAAAATTATAATAAATAATTATTTTAAAGAAACACAAATATGTTCAGTATGAAGAATTACAGAGTCTGCAATAATTAAACAAAAAAAAACCAGCTCTGCATACCATTTTCAATCAATGATAATTCTTGTTTATTTTATTTTTCTTTAAAGTCATTTTAAATCAACTAAATCAAATCTTTGCCATTAAAGAACCGTTTTACTCCCTGATCTTTAAAATCTTTAAATGAACACGCAGGTCATTAATGAAATACACAGTTACAGGAAACACACCACTTTCAACAAATCGTTATAAAAATAAAATAAAAAATTCACCCGTTACGATCAATAATAACAAGAACTTGATTGTGGGTTAAATCTACATTCACAATCCACACGATTTTCTGCTTCTACGGAACAAGAAACGAAAAACGATAAACAACAATAAAAGCATAGAAGAACACAAAACACATACCTTTAAGGCTTTAACCCACCGATTTGATTATTAACACTTACTACACGTAGATAAAAAATACAAGTGGTCAGATCCCAGTTGAAAATATAGCTCCAGAGATGCCCAACATCTCCACTCAAGTATTCGTTATATTGTTTCTGATTAAGCACGCACTCACTATAATAGTGAATAAATTTCAAGCAACGTCCAGATACATATAATTTCGTGTGTATCACTGCGTGATTCGGTGACTGAAAAAGACATAAAGACTTGTCAAAGGCGAGCTGGAATGGGAATCGCCACGTACAAAGCGGAGAGAATACTGAAAAAAGAAAGGCAGTGAGATTTGTCTGTACAACGAATTTGCAAAGATGAGGATGCAGCAAAACCCAAAGAGGTTTAATATTAATAATAATTAGATTATTATTGACGCCAGCGGACACCTTAAAGTTATCCAATTTATAAAATTATTTTAAAAATAAAAAAATTGCAAAAACTAATTAAATAAAAAGATAATAGCTCTATAAAGTTCATTATTTTTGCCATAATTAGGTACCGCCTGGAAATAGAGCAGTTTTCAACAAGAATATTGTCTTCATTTACGTACTAATCCCTTTCTGCACGTGTTGTTTTATTTTGATTTTAATTTTTTTAATTTAAATTATGAAATGATTATACACTATTGATGTGATGGTAATTTGTTGAAAAGAGCGTAACGTCAATTGGTTGACACATATATGTCAGACGTGATAGTAATATTTAGATTGACAGGGGCATGAATATAATTATACATTGGTCTGAAGTGGTAAGATCACTAAAATCGTCACGCATTATATATAGTATAGATAATAAATACAATGGAACTCAAATAAATTGTATTAAAATGTTATTATTGTTTTCTGAAAATGTATAAATTTATATTATGGAGTATAACATTTAATATAGGCCAAATGCATGTTTATATTAGTTCGTTCTAATAATTAGGATGATTAAATTGCATGGTCTTTATAATTATACGAGTGTATGCGTGCGGGTTTGGTTGATGATATCCCTCTCAGGATACTACCCTTAGGGGCAATAAACCATTTGATGGAACATTCTCAACAAATATGGATGAGCGTGTTGTAAGAAATTAAACTTGTAAGTTAATATAAAAGATTTGTAATCTCTATTATTTAGTAATCTTTTGCTTTCAATACTATGCCATGAAATAAAATAATTATTATACCTAGGAGATTAAAACAATGTGGTTTTGTTAATTTGGTAGTTGCATTGTTTCATCGATTTGCCCAGTCAAATGTAAATTAATCCATATTTGTTTTTTTCAATAAACATCGAGCATTGCAATTTGCAATCTCCAGTCTTTCAATATCACAAAATCTTGTGATTTTTTTAAATAATAATTGTGTTAAAGAGGAGTATGGAATTTAAATGGAAAATTCAAAAAAAATATTAGAATTGTTAGAAAAAATTCAAAGCCCAAGTGCTATAAAGACTAAAAAACTGAAAAGATAACAGTAAAAATTTTATATTTAAAAGAAGTATATAAATAATTTGATGATTTGGTTAGGTAATGAACAACTACAACCACACCTAATTGAGTGGCCAAATCAATACATTTGTTAAACCACTGCCAAAAGTATTAGGGGAAGTTGTTACATGGTGAAAAGTCTTGTATGTACCCGGTCTACATTCTACATATGGACCAATATAAAGAAAATGAATTTTATCACAGTTTGATTAACCTTGATTGATATGTCAGAATTAGTTCATTTTTATTATTATTTTTTTGTATCGGTGTATATATAGGATCCAAACTTGATGCAAGTAAAAATTCCCCGATGTGGCATGTGTAGCTTAATTAAGAAGTTTGGGTTGGGTGTACTTATAATTGAGGACCTAGATTTAAGATTTGTAAAGGTTGTTTAACCTAAACCCTAAGCCAAAAAAAGTAAAAAAAACCTTTACAACGAATGTAAAGATATTCAATAAATAAATATTGTGAAAAGTCTTATAAAATAAATATGGAAGTATATAGAAAAGTAAGTAAAGTTGACGCGTGACAACTGGGATACAGAAGTTGGTTAGATTGTTAAGTGATTTGGTGGTGTGGGCTGCTGGGGAAGGCTTGAAGTGGGTATTGTTATATATACACTATAGATTATGTATATGAGAATCCAAATTCAAATTGACCATTTACTAATGAAACATTACAGTCTCCGAGGAATATTATGTGTTATATATGTTATGTTGTCAATAAATTGTTATTTATGTATTACATACGTTGCATGCTTTGTTAAAAAAAAAATTACTTTGAATTAGTTTAATATTTATATAAAAATAGGCACATTATTATTGCAAAATGGGTGAAATTGTAATTATAAAAAATCATGAAAGGGGTGAAATTGTAATTACGAAAGAATACATGTGACGTACGTTGGTTAATAATTGAAAATTCAATATAGTATTCAAGGATTACAAAAGAAAGAACCAACAAAGAACTAAAACTGAAACGCAATACGAAAGAATATAGTAAAGATGATGATAATTACAAAAATGAAAGGGGTAGTTTAGTAAATTTAAATTTATCATACCTTTGATAGTTAGTATAGGGAGCTTATGCATTATAATTATAATATAGTAAAGATAATAATAATAACAATAAATGGTAAAGATTGTTGTTCAACAGCAGGCATGGTCTTGTTTTAGACACGTGCCTACATGCAAAGGGTTATAAGTTGTTTTGTTTAGAAATAATAATATGAAATCACTCAAACTATAATATTAGAGTTATTGAAATGAATCTAATATTTAGTCAAATAAATAGTTTAGATATCTATATCTATATTTTAGTAATGGTATAGATTACCATGAAGTAGGGGTGTTTATCGGACCGGGTCGATCTGGACCCGGTCCGAAACCGGACCGGTTAGTCCGGTCCGAAATCGGAACCGGACTAACCGGCCCCGAATCGGTTTGATACCGGACCGGATCGGTTCTACCGTTCTGGATCCGATATCTTACCCGTTCCGGACCAAACGGATCCGGTTCCGGATTGAACCGGAACCGGATCCATTTAAAAAAAAAAAAAAATTTGATAAATCATTTACTTTTTTCCTTTTAAAAAAAAGAAAAAAGAAAAAAGAAAAATCCTGTTCCGGGTTGGAACCGGTCCAACCCGGAACCAGTGGAACCGGAACCGGATCCAATCCGGTTCCTTACCGGATTGGACAGGTTCCGCCCATAACAGGCCCGAAACCGGCCGGTTCCGGTCCGGACCGGACCGGTTCGAACCGGTAACCACCCCTACCATGAAGTCATGAACATGACAATAAATGAAAACGTACAAGTAAATAGTTAATAGAATCCAAACAAATTATAAATATATCGTTTGAAGTGAGCGAGTAATATGATAAGTGATTGAATGATTCATAGTATAATATTTATAAGATGTCTAGTATGATTTTAAAATGGTGGATTAATTTATAGTTTGATATAAAGACTAAAATATTTCGAAAATTTGAATATCAAAATTTGGCGGGAATTTTTCAAAATTTTATTTTTTTTGGGATTAACTTATAGAAAAAATTGAAATTTTCAGCGAAAATTCAAATTTTGAAATGGTAAAAAAGGTGGGAAATGATGAGTATATGACATTGTTAGAAAATGAAAAATATGATTGGATAATTTTTTTCTTAAAATCAAACAAAAATAGAAAAAAAATTTAACCCAAATAATCATATATCTATCATTATACTGATTGCACATTTGACCCGCAGTAATTGACTGATTCTGTTCGAATAAGGAATTCAATATTTGATGACTATATTAAAATTCAGTATTACATAATTTGGTCGGATAAAATTTAAATCCCATATAAACAAATTCTATACTAAACAATGGTTGTTATGATATGGCACAGTGATGCCAAAACAGTTCAAGAATTCGACAACGATAGAACTAGGAACCAAGAGCTTTACCTCCCTAACATAAAAACATATGTTCATTTATAATTTTGATAAACATAGATATTTAATTTATTTTAAAAATATATACCAAACCCAACCCGTTTCATTTAAATTCCGGGTTAACCCGTAGCCACACTACCAAAAAGAATGTGTTTATGGATAAGATTAGTTGGTTTTAAGATCAAAAGTTGACATTAACGGCTACAAAAAACATCACCTTCGTTTTTTTCTTTTTTGTTTTACAAGAGAAGTTTCAGCTTGTGAATCAGCTAATCCAGGTTTAACTTTTCCTGGCCGCTTCGATGCTTTCCTATCCTTCAACAAGGAATGAAGCAATATATTGGTATCGGAGTCATTTGGTTTCTCGAGTGTCTCGGGACTCGAAAGAGTAACATTCTTGGCTTTGGACAATTTCCCTGATAGGGCCAACACTCTGTCTTTACACAATGGTGGTCGAGGGCGAGCACTACGTGGCTTCACAGGAGGATGGCATGCGAGAAAATCCGATACAGATTCCTGGCATGATCCCATATAATGCTTCTTATACTCTCTCTTCACCAAGTCCCTCAAAGAGCATGCTGATTTGTATTCTCTTGTTCTTCTCGAGTAAAACACGAGTGCGTTGTTTGCCAGCAAGAGTAAGTCGGAGAATAGTTCTTTAACTGATCTGATTGAACGTTTAACAATTCTTGATTTTATCGTGCTGATATCCACGTGCTGCCTGATTATTTTCCGGTATCTAGCTCGTTTCTGTTATTTTGATTGAAAATAAACAAGATCAGTAAGTCGAAATAAAATGCTTTTAATGACAAGAATTTGCTCGCAACACAAAGATTGCTACTGTTTGCTACCGATTCTGCTTATGTTACATTCTATTTCAATGATATTCCATTTACCTGGCTGTCCATCCGATGTCTGAAGACAGATGCAGGGTCGGTTTGAGCGATGGAGTTGAATATCTCAATCAAGTTATCGTCTATAACCGAACACGAATCTTTACTGTGAGTATCCATTTGATCTTGGTCTTTGATCATCCCACCAATATCATTGATCGGCGTTTCTTTATGTGAGGTAGAGACAACATTAGAAGAACCCAAATTTTCACTTTCTCCGAGGCTAGTTTCTTTGGCAGCTCTGTTGCAATCCTTCCTCTTTCTCTGACCTCGTCTCTTTCTGACAGTTACTCCTTGTCCGTAACTAGTTTTAGTTATCTCATTAGAGATCACATCTATATCATGCTTAGAAGAAAATGAAGTGTCGGGATTTGTTCGGGTATCTCTCGTGAAACTGCCAGCTGAGAATCCATCCTTTGATACCTCCTTGCCCATAGATTCAGTGCCATTTGAATTCAAAGAACGAAGAGCTGATTCGGTCTGGCTTGAACTGTATTCAGCTTGATTGGAATGCCGTTTATCGGCTTCCAATGTTTTGATTTTCGACTCGAGAGACCTGGAGACAGCAAATGTCGTCAGGTTACTGCGGATAAATTTGTTCAGGAAACAGAGAAGAGAAGGGTACTTTAACGATTGCACATAGATATTGACTTGTGGCATAATTATTTGAGTTCTAAACCTCAGTGTCCCTTCAACTATATAAATGAAGGATTTTCATTCAACATAGCTAAGCAGCATCCCGAATTTTGAGCAAAAAGAATCGCATTAGAAATAGAAACAAGAGTTTATTTTTTTGCTGTTCTGGTAAATAAGCAGGCGATTAGGCCACAACATATTTGAACAAATATAAAAATGTTTCATTATCTGCACTTACCCGATTGAATCCTCGGATCTGGCAAGTTCTAGCTTCAACTCCTCCACTCGTTGCTTTCTCAGTTCTTCAAACCAATTCCTGAGGCATTCATTACACAGCAAACGTGACAGCAATATTATATACACATTTTACAAAAACCGCAAAAGGTTCGACGTATCAACTCTTGGCCACAAATGCCAACACATTGTTATATTTTAGGCCTACCAAAAAAAACGAGATAGAGATCGACAGAAGAAAGAAATTTAACTCACCCAGATCTAGAATAGCGCTGTAGCAGGTCCTCATACTTGGTTTTACAAGCCTGCAAAAGGAAGTTTTTGCCATTTGTTTAAGCATAAAATAAAAGAACATATCATGCTAGTTACAACTCCTATACGTTATTAGAGACAAACTTGATAGGTGATATAGTCTGCGGTGGCAAATTATATTTGTAAGCGAGCAAATAAACTTGTAATTTAATCCATTTCTTTGCCACAAAAAAACAGAGGGGGGCCTTCTCCACTTTCTTGAGTTCATAGCGACAGTCGAATTGCCTATCTGTTCATTCAACTTTGATTCAGTTTCTATCAAGTTAATGAAATACAGAGGATTTCTCTAAATGTTAAGGGTAGAGAGGGCTTGAAAAATGTTTTCATTTTTGACTAAAGGATATTCATACAAATATATTAACTAAGAATAAAGCTACAATAATTCCTCCCATTTTCCTTTCTTCCCCACCATTTTGAATTGGAGCAAATGCATTTCGCCTTTGAACTTTCTCAACTAGTTTTTTCTGGAACTCTTGTTTAACAATCCATGCAAGTATATTACGTTCCTATATCTCCTGTCTTGTGGAACAAAAACAAAACTCATTTCCCTCGGTTCATTATGATTTTGAATCTCTTAGGCTACTTTGGAATAGATGGATTTGAAAGTAGTTGATTTCAAACGTTCATCTCAAATTTATTCTGTATGACCGAAAAATAATTTAAACAGGTACTTCATATAGAAGATTGAAATTGTAGAGAAATTCTCTTGTTGATTTAATTGGCTTCAAGAGCCTTTATAATGTTTACAATGTATTTATAATGTTTACAATGTACAAAGATAAATATGGGATGATTACAAATAATCTATTTTTAAAATACAAAGATATGATAAGGTTGGATTGTGATCTTGAGAAGATATGATTTGCTAAGATTACGATGTTTCCTTAATATACCCCCGCAAAATCGACGTTCCGTCGACCACAGAGATTTTGGATCGTAGTAATTCGAACAAGGCTTAGTCAGAACATCAACAAGTTGATCAAGGGTATTTACACAGGAAACAGTGAGAAACCCTTTGTAGACAGATCATGAACAAAGTGAACGTCAATAGCGATGTGCTTCATGCGGGAGTGTATGATTGGGTGGAGAGCCAATCTCGTAGCACCAATATTGTCACTGAGTGAGTAAGCGTCGTGATGCACGAAGAGAAAGGCCAAGATCTTGGAAGAGATTCTTTAACCAACAGACTTCGGCGGCAGCAAAAGCGAGGACGCGATATTCAGCTTCAGTCGAAGAACGAGCGACACCAATCTGCATACTGGACCGCCAAGAGACTAGATTGGGTCCAAGGAAGACGATGTAAGCGGATGTGGATTTGATATCGATAGAATCACCCTCAGAGTAGGCAGTAAGTGACATGTCAGAGGACTTTTGTAAGAGCATACCATGATGCAAAGTTCCCTTTTAAGTATCGGAACAACCGTTTACCGCACCCCAATCCTGGGCGGTAGGTGCCGCCATGGCTTGAACAAGCCGATTAACAGTGAATGCAATGTCGGGACGGGTTAGAGTGAGGTACTGAAGACCGCCAAGAGCACGACGATATTCAGAGGGCTCCACCGACCCAGAAGTGGAAGCGGATGGTTTGACAGCCATGGGCATGCCTAATGGCTTGGCGCCATCCATGTGGTGACGGTGTAGCAGATCAACAGTGTATTTATGTTGCGACAATAAGAGGCCCTCCTTACAATGAGGCACCTCAATCCCAAGAAAGTTGGAGAAGTGGCCAAGATCTTTGACAACAAAGTAGGATTGAAAGTGCGTAGTCACAACAGTAAGGTGAGATTGACTAGAGCCGGTGATTATAAGATCATCAACATAAACTAGGACAAATAAGCGGACCTAATCACGGAAGTACATGAAGAGTGATGTGTCAGAGCGAGACTGCGTAAAGCCGTATGAGAGCAAGGCTGAACTCAGAGCTTGGTACCAGGCACGGGGAGCCTGTCGAAAACCATATAGGGGTTTTTTGAGGCGGCATACATGAGAATGGAGACTTGCATTGATAAATTCTGGTGGTTGAGACATGTAGACGGGCTCGTCGGGAGTACCATGTAAGAAGGCATTACTAATGTCAAGTTGGCGCAGTTGCCAGTTCTTCATTAAGGCAATAGACAAGACATTACGAATTGTGACTGGTTTGACCTCAGGGCCAAAAGTCTCGGTGTAGTCGACACCCGGGCGTTGGGTGGAAACCCTTTGCAACTAGACGTGCCTTGAACTTATCGATGGTCCCATCAGGTTTTCGTTTAATGCGAAACACCCATTTGCAGCCAATGACATTAGAGGATGTTTCCTTAATACTTCAAACTTTACATTCCCTTCTAGTGTATTTTTTAATATATGAAATAATTTGAAACGATGACAATTGCATAAAAAATTGAATCAAATGGATTTCAAATGCTTTGATGTTGGATCCTCCTTTAAATCCAAATACACTCACTCAAACGTAAATTCAATAAATTGAAAGTTAATAAAGCATCCCCAACTGCTTTATAGGACACAGCACCTACACCAACGCAATGAAGAACTAAACAACCATTCCAAATCTTCTTAAATACTGTGTGACATTGTGAAATTAGCCACACTGTTCCACACATAAAGACGTAGCACATTTATCGATGCTTAATAAATGGCGCAAATAATGCACCTGATTTGTCCAGTGAACATGTATCTAATGATTTTCCATAGCCGCACAATAAGAAGTTAATAATACAAAAAATTGGGCAAACAACTTTCTTGATAGTGGGGTAGGTGCTAAAAATTTTTCAACATACCGCGGGACTCGAACTTAAGTCTTCCCAATAGTTTATAACGACAGACCGGAAGCTCATTCTTCAAAGATTTGGACACATACCAAAAGTTCATAACGACACATTAATGAATGGAGAAAAGACATTTGTCGATAAAATTCTTGTCCACATGATCACGTTTATTCTATTTGCATCGTATCACTATTGAGAACATTTCTAAGCCAAAATTTCGAGAAAAGACAATGACCCACTTTCATAAATCATAAAAAGAAAGTTTCTTTGAATTAGGGAAGAACGTGAAATATTTCATTAATGTCTCATATTACTTTCATACTGTTCTCAAAGTATAATATCATGCAGACATTGAAAGCCATTGTACTCAAATTACGTTTGTCCACGATGCATATTACAAATTATTAAAATTAATTTCGAAGTAATTGATTTAGAAGATAACTGGCCAATAGAAAATTAAAATAGCACATTTAAGAAGGCAAACATAAATGAAGTAAACGATGTTAAAAAATAAGGATAAAAACGTGGACCTCGGGTGTGAAGGTGAAGGGGCAAATAGAGCGGGATCGGAGCTCCGATGCGACGACGTTCCAGTCTCGGGTGCCGTGCCTGAGGACCGCGCCTCCCAGTATAAGCTCTTCCCAGGTACCCCACCCCCTTGAGGGCCCCACTGCCACTGCTTCCATCCCCATCCTGATCCTGCCTTCCTTATGTACGGATAAGATCAAATACAAATTTCAAAAAGTTTTGAACCAACTATACTTTCGTCCTGTGGCGCGCAACTAGCGTACGAGCGTTAACATTCCCACTTCCCGTCGAAGAAAAGCCATGGAAGACGCGAAGCAAAAAAAGGAATATCTCCTAGCAAAATCCTTTGGTTGCACATAAAATTGCAGAAACCTGCGGTTTTGGTGATCCAGGGTGGTTTTTTTTTTTTTAAATGAAAAGATGATTTGGGGTGGTGGCTAATCACTGGATTGATGGGTGCACTGGAAATGAGGGAAAAATGGAGGAAATGAGAATCATTGGTGGAGATATGATGATTATGGAGAAAAACATGGAACGTTGCGCTTGTCTGTGTGAATTTTACAAATGAGATGAAATTTGTTAAATTTAGCAATTACCTGAAATCTCTCGGTCTGGCAAGACGAGAAAACTTGCATATGCCCTTCTAATTTCAAACGAAGTCCTACACAGTGATTTATAATAAATTGAAATTTATTTAGGATAAGCGGGATAACAATATTTTTTAAGGGTAAAGAGTGTAGCGTTCAAACACTTTAGCACTTCACTTTCTAACTTTTCAAAACATGCATTTAACTCTTGAACAATTTTAAGTAGTGCACTTAACCCCCTAAACAATATTCAGGGACAATTTTCCAGAATATTATGGTTGTAAATTTAGGGATGGCAACAGGGCGGGTTCGCCCAATCCCAGGACCCGCCCCGCCCCGCTTCCAAACCAGGTTGAAGCGGGTCCAGACCCGCCCCGACGGGTCGGGTTCAATGCGGGTCCGGGTCTGGACCCGTCCCATTGCCATCCCTATGTAAATTTCCTCACATGCGTCTCACATGCCACATCAAGAGTGTGTATGTCTTTTAATGTATTTTTAGCAACCGTGTGTATACTTGTAAAATTCATTTTCATATATTTTTTGATGAGTATACTCGTGTAATTCTTATAGAAACTACAAGAAAATGCAGACATACTCTCGACCGTGGCATGTGCGACGCACATGTTGGAATTTACTGCCAGAATATTTGAGAAATTTATCCTCGAATATTATTTAGGGGGTTAAGTGCAACACTTAAAATTGTTCAGTTGGTTAAGTGTAAGTTTTGAAAGGTTGTGGGTGAAGTGCTAAAGTGTGTTAATGTTGGGAGATGTCCGCTTTTTTACCTTTTCAAAATTTTTAAATTTAATTTTAAATATTTTATTTTGTCACTTGTCCCAAATATATAAGTTTATAACCAAGTGCCTGTATTTAATACTATTTCTTTATTGTTTTGCTAATGTATCCCCTATTCAATTTGAATTCATGTAATTAATTTATCTCTTTTAATTATGAAAATGCAAATTAAAAAAATCTTATTTTTATTAAACTAAATTCTTGCGGAATATTTCTCCTTAGTTTGCTCGTTTTCAGCATTCTTCGGATAAAATAATACAATCTGCAGCTACCTTTTTTTCTTGTTTCCCTGCTATTCTCCAAGATGATATCAACACATTACAAATTTTTCCGTTCCTCCGCTTTCACAAAATTTCAACAATGATAGTTCTAATTCTGAATCTTTGATCAAGACAAACAAAATATGCATGACAAAAAAAAAACGAACTGCATATATTTTGTCTTGTACAGAGTCACAAATCATTAACAGACAGTACACGAAGAAAGAACTATTCCAACAAGTTGATAATATCAGCACAAATTTTCAAAGAGAGAGGTATCTGTAAATTCCAGTGAATCCCCTAACTTTCTTCCGACTGAATGGACTTGCGTTATTTGTCGCTCTCACTCTCAGAATCTTCAAGTGTACAGGTCGAGAAATCTTTAATTTTAGGATATGTAACTTTCTCCTCAAGCTCTTTGTCCACCCATACCAGCATTTTCAATAAGCTTGATAGTTTTGGCTCTGTTAATGATAGGAACATACATTCAAGTCATGCAGAACGTAGCAAGAGAATAAGAAGCACACCAGCAAAACTATTGGACTTAGTTACTACTCATTAACCAATCTTTGTAATTCATTTCAGTTAGTTACAGGAGTGAGTTAGTTAAACACTGTATTGGAGTGCATAAATAGAGTTAAAACACTGTATTGGAGTACATAAATAGTCCATTGGGGTAACTGCAGAAGGTAACTGAATATTGTACAAAGAACTTGATTTCCAACTTGATTTCCAACCTGCAATTCTATCTCCATTTTCTCCCCAATTCTCCCCAGTTCTATTTTCTCATCTTTCGTTCTCAGGAGATTAGCACTATCGAAGTTGCTGCCTATCAGTTAACGGTATAAGTACCGGAAAAATAAATTGTTGGATACTTGAAAAATGAAATAGAATTTTAACAGCAAGTCATTACAAAATTATACTTCCAATGCTAGATTGGTGGTATCAATGCTGAAAGTATATGTGCTAATCTTTTAACTCCATCTCCCTGTTTCACCTAGAATGGCATTTGTTTGGTAATCATCATGTCTTCTAATAAACATAATCAATTTTTAAAAGCTTTGATTTTCTAAGATATCATCTGTCTCAAAAGAACCATTTTGAGGTTATAATAGGAAGTTTATTTCTGCATTAAATCACATTCACCCAAAACTTCAGCAATTTTGACAAACAGCAGGTACTAGCCTTTTTCATTGTTTTGGCTGATAAGGATGGCTTCATTCACCTCTCTAGCAGTCTTAATGCGCTGTGACGTACTTAGCAGGTCACTGACAGGACACTTTGTGATATTGTCATATGAAAGCAGCACCATAGTCTTCTCCAACTCGTTTAGAAAGTCCTGCTGCTAATATTACAGATATTTCTCATCAAAGACAAATTTATGAATAATATATATTTAAAAAAGGAGAAGTCTATCAATACAGCACAAAGGTTGTGAACTAAGATTGTGAAGGTATGAAGACAGTAACGCACTAAATAACATGGTAGAAAGAACTGAAACTGACAAATCAAGAAAATTACATTTTTCTCTGCCATTGGAGCAATTGTCTTTTCAGCAAAATTCAAGGCATCGTCTATCTTCCCATTCCGGATCAGTTCTATTAAAAGTTGTTGTTGTAGACAGAAAAGGACTTTGGGATTTTTGTTCAAAATCTGCACCGTAAGTTAAAGAAATTATGATAATCACAAATGACAACACCGGACAAGGAAATATGATGAGTGTAACCAGTGTAGTATAGTTTATCCATGCTCAAAATATATGGTAGCTAAATCATCAAAAACTTGATATATTAGTCGTCAAAATTTCCTCTATGCATTTAACCATGCACCAGCAGATGTTTGCACCCAGTTTAAATAATTCATTTCACTGGGGCATATTTTCCAAAAAGGACAGAGTTTTGAAACACATACCATTTAATCTGAACCCTGCTGCTAACCAATTAATGCCAGAAATTAAAACCGACTAACCAAACACTAACTAAACATAAGAACCCTAGAAGTTCAATAGAGCGCCATTAAATCCATTTAGTTCCTTGTTACAACAACTAAGAGAATGAAAGAAAGATTCACACCTCAGGGTCCAAATTATTAAGTTTTTCAAGAGCATCCACCACGTTCCCACTTTGCACCGCCTTCTTAACTACCATGCGATCAATGACAGTCGCAAGATCTATATCTGCTGTACTTAAATAAGGACAATCAAAGATATCCATAAAAATATACGAAAACTAAAACATAAAGAATAGAAAAAGGTTACGATTAATCCCAGATTCATGTCGAAATTTCTCAACCACTTCTACAAAACCCTCGGTCACCAGAAAGTTCATCACCAATTTATTCATATCCTCCTTTCGTACTTTAACTGTCTGGAGCCTTCTCTTCCATTCATTCATACTGATAACTTTCTTTGATGCAGCCTGTAATATAAACCAATTACAAAGTAAATACTTTAACATCATCAAATCATTGCCAAAAAGAAACAGTAACTGCTCAGAGTTATAATAGTAAATGACTGCCATTTGGTTAGCCAAGATGAACCCTAAACCAAAATAAAGCCAACTAGTTTTTTTGACATGAATCAGGAGATACAACGCCTTCGGCCCTATAAGAAAATTCAAGAAATGAACATATGCATAACCAACATGCATTTACACATCAAGTTACCAAAAAGAACAACATAATAATAAAACAACAAATCTTGGTTTACATTTAGATCCACACACATTGATCATGGACTTCACAAAAAAAAAAAATAATAACAAATCCTTCAGAAATACCTGCAGGGCAGTCTTCGTGATAAAAAAAATTGCAAGAACCCACGTGTATACAATCTTATTCATTTACGCGTCAAATTACCCCGAAAATGAACAATAGCATAATGAAACGACAAATCATGACCATGTTTAGATAATACACACTAATCGTCAACTTCACTTAAAAAGCACAATTATATCCATCAGAAATACATACCAGGCATATCTGGAAGAAATGCACATACGTAAATTGAAAGGACGAAAAATGCCTTCAGCAAATGGGGATTATGAGGATTACCATGGGTTCCACTGGATTCAGCGAGTAGGCTACTTTCTATCCAGAAAATTGAAATTTCAGTGTTCACTACCCCGCGCGTTCGCAGTTATATGTGAAGAATTATCTTGCTCTCTTCGCGATTTTACCTCTGCAGCAATCAAAATACTTTACTCGCTTCGTTCTGTTGCTTGGTTTAATGCGTTAGTTTGTAGAAAAGCGTGAAGCATAACAGAATTTTTTGGCGGTTCATAGCAGGAGGTTGGTTACATTTTCATCTTTAATTAAATTTTATAATTTTGAAAAAAGATTTATAGTCATATATAAAAAAAATTAAAGATTTGAAACCCAAGGCTAAGGCCAGTTCTGAATTTAGAATTTATCTTGAGGAAAACAAACAATAATAACATAATACATAATTTTATGGTAGCGAATACGATTAAATCAGTTAGATCGAATCATGGCTTTACACACACTGGTTATTCTTGTCTCCAAACATTGTTTGATTCATATTTTAGTTGATTGTTTATCATCAATAGACTGGGCAAGAACCCAGGTCGAAAAACGATTTTATTTTTAGAATCATTAAAATTGTAATCTTTACACATTCCAGATTACATATGTACATTTAAACCCATTAACGATGAGTCTTACCTACAAACAAATTTCCGAATTCATGGTGATATATATAAAGATTACATATGTAAAGGCTTCTGAAAATATCATAAATTTTTCAAATTTCTACAATGGAAGGAAAAACACATTATCAATTACCAGGATACATCAGGATTAATTTTTTGATGAAGAAATCCGTTCACCAATAAGCCTCAAAGTACCTACATAACAAATTTCCGAATCCGATGAAAAAGTTAGCATCTATCATTCAGCCACTTCAAGATATCCCCACGAACAATCGCTACATTTTCATCGGTTTCTCCGAACAACAAAGAATGCATCATCCCCTCATAAATCTTAATCGTTTTATCTTCACTTTTAGCCAATTCATACAATTCTTTGCTCACCTCCGGATCAGTAACCACATCTGCACTTCCATGAATCACAATAAACGGAATCTCTACATTACTCAATTTGCTAGCGATTAAATCCGTAACCCTTATAAGTTCAATGACCGTACCCAATCTTGGCCTCCCCTGATACCTCACGGGATTCATCATCCCTATGATTTTCTTTTCCGGGACTTTGACAGATTTGTCCACCAAATCAGCAGAGGGGACGATAGGCAAAGTGGGTGCAAATCTCGCAACAGCAGTCAAGATTTGTGGAATCGGCCATCTGGGCTTCACTTTTTCAGAGATTTTACACATGGGAGCCAGCAAGACTGCGCCTTTGAAGAAATTGGGTTTCTTGAAATGGATCAGTAAACAGATTGCTCCGCCCATCGATTCCCCATGCAAGAAAATTGGGAGATTTCGAAAATTTGGATTTTGGGTTATCACCGATTCGAAGAATGAAAGGCAATCATCCACAACAAGGTCAACATTTGGGACATATGCCTTGAGGCCTTGTGAGTGGCCATGGCCTTCGATGTCGAGGGCAAACGAGGAAAATCCATTCTGGGCAAGGAAGATTGGGGTAGCCTGAAAAGTCCAGCTGATGGAGTTTCCATAGCCGTGGATCATGCAGATGATGCCACGTGGACGGGTGGATGGTGGGGGGTGCCAAGATTTGGTGAAGAGGGTGAGGCTCCTGGGTGAGGTGTAGTAGGATTTGGTTGATTGGATGCCATGTTGGGTGTAATACTCTTCTTCTGGTGTATCTCCCCAGTAATGCTCCATTCTCTTTTCTTCTCTTTTTTTTGGTTCCGTTTTCTTGGGATTTTGGTGATTTGTTTGGTTGTAAGGGGAGGTTACGTTTTTGGATTTTCGTTGTGAAGTTCCCTTGGGACAGGGTTGAATAACGTGGTGACTTTGCTGCAAGCACAAACAAATAAAAATCACAATCTTGTAATAAAATCAATTTAAAATAATATTTTTTAATAATTATTTAACAATATGTAGTAAATGGTGCCATAACTGTGGCAAGCCTTTTGTAAAACGATAATGAGAAATGAAATTTTAAATTTAAAAATAATTAGTCTTTGAATCTGATCAGGCTGATGTTTGATATAGAAGAAGCTAATCAGAAGCGGTGCCAAGAATATAATTCGTTCTTATAAAAAACACAAAAAAAGAAGAAAAAAGAATTTGTGGAGCGGCCGTACCCCTTGCCTCCGCCATTGAATCTAAGAATACCAGTTGATTTTCACGCTTTTAATTAGAACATGACTACATTGACTAGGACTCAGCAACTTTGAAGCCAGTAGCACTTCACATTCAGTTGAAAAAGTTTAATGTGGCTGATGAAATTTTGATAAACCACGGGCCATTTGTTTTGTCAACTTGGTAAAAACCCAAAATTTCAACCAATATCACAACCCAGATAATTAAGAAAATAGATTTTCCAAAAAATACCAAGCATAAGAACTCGGATTCGTGGAGCTGATGTCCTTCCATCAACCTTAAAGAACCATAGGGAAAGTAGTTCTATGATAATCTATTCAGCCTTCCAAATTGTTGGTTTGTTTGCGACAAAGAAACTGGTTTGATACCTATGTCAAGTATAAATTCCAAGGTGTAGGTTCAAAATTGTCTGATTTGCAACAAATAAACTGGTTTGATGCTACCCCATTGATATCTTCACAACCAGCAAGAATTAGCAGCAATATTTAAGAAAAAATGGAGAAGCAAACTTTCTCAATCGAACTGCATGAACTATATCAAATAACACAATTACATCCTCAGGAATTTACCTGATATCTCCATGAACTTGCTTATCGGATCAATCTGGTCCAATCCGGAAAGGAACGGCTTGTTCCGGATCTGCTAATTCCGGAACCGGAACCGGCCGGTTCCGGGTTGGACCGGTTCCAAATTAGAACTGGTTATTTTGAATTAATATTTTTCTTCAAAAATCGAGGGAAATTGTTGCTTGGAGGATTCGAACATGCGGCCATCACCTTTCATTCTGCAGTCCTAACCAATTGAGCTAATGATCTTTGTGTTCATAAACTAACCTCAAATTTATTTAACTAAATCAATATTTTTTTTAAAAAATTAACGGATCCGGTTCTGGTTCAGCCTGTAACCAGATTCGTTTAGTCCGGAACTGGTAAGATACCAGTTCCGGAACCTTAGAACAGCCCAGGCCGGTATCTTTCCGGTTCAGGTTCCAAACCGGGCTAACCGATCTGATTTTGCGCCGGATCAATCAAGCAACCCTATTCTATGGTGGTACTATTCTTCATGTATGGTTGAGATGTTCTTAAGGGTGCCTCTAAGGGCATAAACATAACATGTGTGCGTGATTCATGTATAGCTGTTCAAATATTTATTTTCAATGAATTTTATTTTATTTTTTTAAATTGAGATAATATGGCTATATATTTTAATTCCTTTATTTTATTTCTATACAACTAAATTATATTATTTTATATAAAATTAATTTTCTAAGATTTATAGTTTGTGTAGCTACTTAGCAAATATATTGATAAAAATCACTTTTTTGTTAAGTTATTGTTTTTAAATCAAGTTAACCAAAGTCACTTTGGGGAGAAAATTATCAAAGATTTGATGAATAAGGGGAGAAAAATAATTTTGTTGGGTATTATTTACATATAAAACTATTTTTGTCGATATGCTAGATAATGTTCACGAGAACTATGATGCCTGAAAAGGCCATAAAAAATATAATTCATAATTATGACATAAGCATTAGGTCAAATTGAATAGTCGATGAATAATATGCCCAAAATAAATTATTTATTGTGATACCTCCTAGCTTG
Organism: Haberlea rhodopensis; assembly: GCA_907163345.1. NCBI lineage: Eukaryota > Viridiplantae > Streptophyta > Magnoliopsida > Lamiales > Gesneriaceae > Haberlea > Haberlea rhodopensis. The sequence goes on from CAJQUN010000006.1 coordinate 258,986, forward strand.
CATAAGCGAGCGATGCTAGCACGTCCCTCGGTAGCTTATGGAATGTGGCTTCAAAGAGTTGAAAATCAATTCATCCATGTGACATTATCCAACATTCATTAATATCTTTAATATATTTGTTATTCTAAATAGTAGCACAAATCTCATTGACTAATTATAACATTAATTTAAATTTCTTAACATGAATATGTTAGATGCTTCGAATAAAAGTACCACAAAAAGTAAGGGCATGTAACTGAATTCCATAAGCTACCGAGAGTCGTTGGTCCGGCTAGCATCGCTCGCTGCAAGTCAGGAGGTCTCGAATTCGAGACCTCCTCCTCATAGTATAAGAATATAATAAAAAATAATTCACTTCCAGCCGATGATGATGATGTTTGGACCATATGCTGTCATACTTTACATAATATATAATTTGCAGATGATACTGAGATCTGAACCAAAAATAACTTATGTAAGATTTGTTTATAAAATTCTTTATAAATCTTATACATCTTTTTCTTATTTCCTTCAAAAAACTTGTAGAAATTAAAACAAAATAGCAAAACAAAAACAAAAAAAAAAGGATCTGAGTCAACACAGCATTCATAACTATCACAAAAAAATATGAAATTAACTATTACAAAGAGCTTTAGACAGAAATGGTTAGCTTCTTGCGAATTGTTTGAATACAATCATATCAGTCTCCATCAACAAAATATATAAAATGATCACAAGAAAACCAAAAAATTATACAAAACCAAATCGATAGAGAACTGCGATACTCTCGTGGTTAGATTTGCAACCCGCTGCAAGATCATGACGCTAGACATTCTAAAGCGAAAGCGATGGTATATTAAGGCGACAGTGTTCATAGTCTTGGCATATTTCCGAGCTCTCAATGAATCCTGCATGACTCGATAACTTCTAGAACGGCAGTGTGTGTTTCCGGTGAAATCATGTTCAACGTCAGATGAAATTCCTGTGCAAAGTTAAAGATTCACTCAAAATGGTATCTCCATCATTCAAAACATAATCCAGTACAGCATTTTCGGTTACTGTAACAGCTATAACAACCTATATTGCATGTGCATGGACATGGATACAGCTACACGGATTTTTTAAATTAAGACACAATACTGCAAGGGCAGGGTGTATATGCAAACACCAATACACGTACATATACATAAATATATAAATTGTTGAAAATGAAAATAAAAAATCTTTAGTACCGAGTGAAAATATCAAGATTTAAGAAAATATCATTAATCTAGCATGTTGCAGCACAAAATTTTATCATAGTATCAAAAAATATCGCATCATGTTCAAAGCGTGGTAAATATCCACGTAACCATATCCATGCCATATCCAATATTTTTCCTCTTTATTTTTCGGACACGCCACATCTCCAACACGTCCTCATTGTGTTCATATCCTTGGTGAATCCGACAGCACAGAATAATATTTCTGAATCTCCACGCATCATAGGCTATATAACACATAGGAGTTATGATGCAATAAACCAAAAATAATGAGTATACTTGCGGGGAAAAAAAATCAACAGGTGTAAACGCTTAACCAAAGGCAAGCTGCATAAAGAAATGCCTACCAAGAATCTCTCCAACACAGGAACAAGTATTGACATGTTCTGCTTGGGAAGACATTTAGCAATGGAGTTCCGCGTGCTCTTACTGGAAGCCAAGATAAAAGAAATGAATGAGAAACGTGGTTACGCATACACACACATAGATACACATATATATTATATGAAACATAAGGGCTGTGACTGCATATTAACCTTTCTTTTGAAAGGAATGCAAGAAGAAGAGCAGCATAAGCTTCTACGATCATCTTTTCAGCTTCCTTTTCTCCCTGTAATATGGAATCTTCATCCTCCTGCATTCGGACAAACTTATTGTTCAGTTTCTAAGATCATTACTGTACATGAATTTAGTAAACACGGTGTGTTGGAATGAACAATACATTCAGTTCCTTCTTTTTTTTTTCATCTCCAATATTTACATGTAAATATGAGGAAGATACATAAATCAAATCCCACAAAATCATGAAGATATTCTATCATACTAAAATTAAATAAGATCCTAATCCTATCAAATCTTTATCATATTATCTATACTCCCCCTCAAGTTGGGGAAAAAATATCGATCATTCCCAACTTGTTGATTTGTTCTTCAAAAACTTGTTTTGACAAACTCTTGGTTAAGACATCCTAGACTTGCAAAGCGCTAGGGACAAAAGGAATGCATATTTCACCATCTTCGAGTTTTTCCTTGATGAAATGCTTGTCAATCTCAATGTGTTTTGTTCTCCCATGTAGACCAGGGTTGTGGACAATGCTGAAAGCTGCCTTGTTGTCACAATATAGCTTTATTGGAAAGTTCATTGTTCTATTGAGTTCTTCAATAACTCTCTTCAACCATAACACTTCACACACTCCTTGAGCCATGGATCTGAATTCGGCTTCAGCACTACTTCTAGCTACAACACCCTGTTTTTTGCTTCTTCAAGTCACTAAGTTACCCCAAACAAACGGGCAATAGCCTGAGGTAGATCTTCAATCAGTTATTGATCCTGCCCAGTCTGTATCAGTGTAAACTTTTATTCCCCTTTTTTCGGTTTTTTTAAAGAACAGCCCTTTGCCTAGAGTTCCTTTCAAATATTAGAATTCGATATACCGCCTCAAGATGTTCTGCAACTGGTGAGTGCATGAATTGGCTTACCAAACTTACCGCGAAGGCAATGTCAGGTCGAGTGTGAGATAGGTAGATTAGTTTTCCCACTAATCTCTGATATTCCAGTATCTATTGGGACCCCATCAGTAACATCTCCTAACTTAGCATTTGCTTCTATAGGAGTGTCTGAAGGTTTGCAACCACCATTCCAGTTTCCTTCAGGAGATCCAGAATGTACTTCCTTTGAGACACCAATATTCCCATTTTTCACCTTGACACCTCCATTCCAAGAAAATATTTCAGCTGCCCCAAATCCTTCATTTCAAATTCTTTTGCTAGTTGTTTCTTCAATCTGTTCATCTCTTCTGAATCATCTCATGTTAATATAATATCATCAACATAAACGATTAGTACTGAGATTCTGTTGGACTCGGATTTTCTTGTGAAGAGCGTATGATCAGATTGTCCCTGGTGGTACCCCTGATTTTTGACAAATTTTGTGAATCTTTCAAACCATGCTCTGGGAGATTGTTATAGCCCATAGAGTGATTGCTTTAACCTGCACACTTTATATCCAAATTCATTAGAAAAAGCAGATGGTGGCTCCATATATATTTCTTCTTCTAACTCGCCATTTAAGAACGCATTCTTTACATCCAGTTGATTAAGTGGCCAATCTAGATTAGCAGCAATGGAGAGAATGACTCGAATTGTATTAAGTTTAGCTACAGGTGAGAATGTCTCGGTGTAGTCCACCCCATACGTTTGGGTGAACCCTTTGGCAACTAGGCGAGCTTTATATCGTTCTAAGGACCCATCAGAATTGTATTTTGTAATGAAGACCCCACTTACACCCTACAACAGGCTTGCCACTAGGTAGGTCGCTCTTCTCCCAAGTTGCATTCTTTTCCAAAGCTCTCATCTCCTCTTGGATCGCTTCTTTCCACTCTGGTATCTTAAGAGCATCCTGTACATTGTTAGGGACATTAACGGTATCCATCTTATAGAGATAAAAGCCGAATAAGAGGGAGACAAATTTTTATTGGATACGAAATTTGAGAGTGGATGTTTGGTACACATTCTAATACCTTTCCTGAGGGCAATCAGTAAATCAACATCATTAGAAGAAATGTTTATGGGAATACCTGGAGTCTGGGTGTCGAGAATTGAAGTGGTACCATCGTGTCTTTCAGGATCAAGCGCCGGAGTTAATTCATGGCTTGGTATTTAGATAATGTCTCCCCCTTTCTTTGCATCTCTTCTCCTGGTATAACAGATATCATATTTTTTACTTGTCTCTTCTGCCTTAGTTGAATTATCGTGATCATATTCGTTATGGGTTTCGAATTCTGTTCTGAAATTTGAAGTGGTTAATAGCTCATCTTCATGTATAGTACATATCTCCCCCTGAAGACGAGGTGTGTAGTAAGATTGTCCTTCAAAGAATGTGACATCCATAGAAGTAAAAATCTTCTTTGAAATTGGGTCAAAGCACTTGTATCCTCGTTGGTTTGCAGGATAGCCAACAAAGATACATTTAATGGCTTTATGATCCAGTTTAGAGTTTTTTGAATCATGATTATGGACAAAGGCTAAACTACTAAAGATTTTTAGTGGAATATCGGATATTAGGCGAGAGGTAGGAAAACATTTATCAAAAGTGGATAGGGGCATATGAAATTGCAAAAATCGTGTGGGTAATCTATTAATTAAATAGGTAGCCGTCAAGATAGCTTCTCCCCAAAATAACTTGGGACTTTAGTGTAGAAACTAATAGCCCTAGCAACTTCAAGAAGATGTTTATTCTTTCGTTCAACTACTCCATTCTGTTGAGGGGGTGTGAGGACACGAGCTTTGATGTATAATGCCATGATGCGTAAAAAAGTCCCCTAATATCCGATTAAAATATTCTTTGCCATTATCACTTTGAAAAATCTTGATATTTATTTGAAATTGATTTTGAATCATTTTATAAAACTTTTGAAATATAGTTCCTGCATCAGACTTATTTTTTAAAAGAAATGCCCAACTCATTCGAGAATGATCATCAATAAACGTTATGAACCATCGTTTTTCAGAAAGAGTTTTAATTTTGCAAGGACCCCAAACATCACTATGGATTAAGGTAAAAGGAGCAGATCTTTTATATTGTTGAGACGGAAATATAGAGCACTGATGTTTGGCTAACTCACAAGCTTCACAACGTAAAGTGGGGAGTTTTTTCTTGATGAATAACTGGGTAAACAATCTTTGTAAATAAGCAAAATTTGGATGACATAAATGATAATGCCACAACATAATATCATTAACAGGAGAAGAGGCAATCGAGTTGAGACAAATATTGTTGTCATAATTTTCCAGGAATGATTGAGCGTCGAAGAGGTAGAGGTCACTGTCTTGTCTAGCATAGCCAATCATCTTCCCCAAGGCTAAATCCTGACAATGAGAAGAGAAAAAACAATACCGCAACGAAGATCAGTGGTTAAGTTTGCTTATAGACAACAAATTGTAAGATAGCAGCGGAACATGTAAAACATTTTTAAGTGAGCAGGAGTTAGAAAATTGAATGGATCCTTTTCCTGCCACCGAAGCAAGTGAGCCATCGGCAATCTTAACTCGTTGGTTCCCAGCGCACGGGACATAGGAAGAAAAAAATTGTGAGGAACCTGTCATGTGGTTTGTCGCACCTGAATCTAATATCCAGATGTTGTGGGAAATAGTGTTTGTTGCGGTTGCCAAAGATATACATGTTTGAGCTACAGAGCAAGAAGAGTATTGGTTAGAATTTCCCAAACGCGAGTCAAACAGCTTGAACAGGTGCTCTAATTGATCCTTTGTGAATGAAAGTGAATCAGAAGGAGATGGAAAACGTACAGATCCCTCTGCACCTGTTTGAACGGCGTGACTTCCAGTGCCAAACTTGTTGTTGTGTTCTGATTTCTTCTTGTGGTGTGCTGGACGCCCATGAATTTCCCAACATGTGTCAATGGTATGTCGTGGTTTCTTGCATTTGTCACACCACGGTTTTTTCTTTCCATCCCGGCGCGAGGAGTCTGAATGAAAATCCCTGCTAACCAGCGCTGATCCTTCGGTGTCTGGCTGAGAACCACCTCGATTCAACATGACATGGCGTCGAGATTCTTCACGGCGCACTTCAGAGAAAATCTAGCAAATACTGGGCAACAGTTTGCGTCCCAGTAGGCGACCTCGAACCTCGTCGATATCTTTGTATAGTCCTGCGAGAAAGACAAACACTCTGCTACATTCAAGTTTCTTTTTGTAGCGTGAACTGTCTTTGGGATTTTCCCATTCATTGCCTGTGAGATGTCCTAATTTCCCCTTTCCATCTATTATCAGTCGCACAGATTGTGCCCATTCAAGATAGTTCCCATTCAAGGTAGTTCTTACCATTGAATTTGTGGATCATGATATGGAGGGATGAGTCGGAAATAAGAGGGCCAGTAGGCTGTTGAGCACCGCCGCCTGGAGGGATAGAACCTCCGTCGGTACTGGACATGGACGAAGAAGAGCCGGCCATTGCTGTCTTGAAATTTAGGCCCGAGAACCTTGCTCTTACCATGCAGAAGTTAGGAAACACAGTATGTTGGAATGAATACTACATTCAGTTCCTTCTTTTTTTTCTCATCTCCAATATTTACACTGTATATATAGGAGGAAGATATATAAATCAAATCCCACAAAATCAGGAAGATATTCTATCATACTAAAATTAAATAAGATCCTAATCCTATCAAATCTTTATCATATTATCTACGGTATAATTAGGCCAAAACCACAGGGAGTTGTCAACGTAATTTATCCAAAAAAATCAATCAACCTCAACATGCATTCAGATTCATGATCTTAATATAGTCATATTTCCTCTTGAGACAGACCCCATACATAAGCTCGCAATAATTATCCGTTAAGTTAAATAAGTACTAATCAATGTGTGAGACCATTCAATCATTTGCAATGATTTCAACTTTCAGCTTCCTTGAAATCTCTTTCCTCATAGTAAACACGTATCAAGCAATTCCAAATGTAATTTTGTGAGCCATAATATTCCATTAAGCATCAAGATAGGAGAAAAAAACGGCTTCCTCACCAAGGACAAACATTTTCCCTCTCCAGCAGCCTCACTATCACCAAGGTTAGCCAAAAAAATTGAGCATAGAAGCGAGATCACATCCCTTCTATCCAATTCATCACCTTCCCGGTTGGGTACTGCAACATTGGCCGCTGCAAGCCGAGCTCTGAAGTACAATAGGATCAACTGAAGTAGTTAAATTATTTCCAAATTGTACACAAACAAATTTACAAAGGCCAAAATAGCATAACCACTTGAAAAAGGTCAACGAAGAAAACTGGCTGGTTACAAAACTGTATTCAGATTTTATATCATAAATCTGCTAGATGTGAGAAAAAAATCCTTCAATGGAGAATTCTTGGATTTCAATCTCTCATCATCTCCAAAAACTTAAAGATAAATAGAGGAACCTCGACACTATTGGTTACCAATCTACCCTTTTAAAGAATAACTAGTCAGCAGAAGATTTGCCTTGTTTCCATGTTCATTTAACAATTAACACATTCCCACCCTCTTAAGTGGAACTGTGGACACTATTGGAAAAAACGAAAACCATTAACAGCAGTCATAGTTATTAAAGACGCATAGCACACTGAAGTGCAAAGGTGTCATGGGGCTATAGCGTCGCCGTGAAGCGCGCACTAACTTATATATTCTTAATATAAAAAATGTCCATAAATTTTAACAGTTATAAAAAGGGGCACTTACAAGCTGGTACCACTTGGTCAACAATAATTCAATTTAATCTACAAAAAAAAAAAACAGTTCGCTTAGGTCCATTTCCTGTCGAAATGACATTAAAAACCCTCGCGAGGTTACTGTAGCACGTGCACACACAGACCAAAAAAATCGTGCATCACATGCCAAAATAATCGTGCACCCATAGGCAAAAAATGATCGTGCACCCACAGGCCAAAAATATCGTGCATCAATGCCCAAAAATCGTGCACCAATGTAGAAAAAATCGTGCATCAATGTCCAATTTTAGTGCACCAATGTCCAATTTTAGTCCATCCATGTCCAATTTTAGTGCATCCAATGTCCAATTTTTATGCACCCATATCCAATTTTTATGCATCCAATGTCTAATTTTAGGCTGATGCACGCACATGGTAAAAAATCGTGCACCAAATGTGTGAAATTTTCAGAATTTCACGTGCATCAATGTAGAAAAATCGTGCATCAATGCCCAAAAATCGTGCACAAATGTAGAAAAAATCGTGCATCAATGCACAAAAATCATGCCCAATGCACAAAAAACCGTGCATCAATGTCCAATTTTAGTGCACCAATGTCCAATTTAGTCCATCCATGTCCAATTTTAGTGCATCCAATGTCCAAAATGCACCCATGTCCAATTTTTGTCCATCCAAAGTCCAATTTTAGGTTGATGCACGCATATGGTTAAAAAAATCGTGCACCAAATATATGAAATTTTCAGAATTTCAGGTGCATCAATATCCAAAAATCGTGCATCAAATGTCCAAAAACCATCGAAGCCATCAATTTCAAGGAGAGTTTATCAAACGAAGACATCATTTTCAAAAGCAATTGATTCAATGTGGTGATAATATCAATTTCAAAATCAATTTCAACATCACTTTCATTCTAAACATGAGTAAAATCTTTCGATGGGGTTTATGGCTTCACTGTGCTGAACAATTCCATTCATCGTTATTCCACCAATAAACTGTTTTAAAAAGGAAAATAAAAGACAGGGGTTTTTTGAAGGAGATGCACAGGCGGCGCGGGTGAAGGAGATGCACAGCAGCACAGGCGGCGACGGGCGAAGGAGGTGCACATGCGACGGCGACTCATGGGTTTGAAACCCTAATTTGGTTGAAAATGATGCATTGCTAGGGTTTGAACAAACAATTGGTATTTTAGTAAACAAATGAGTTGCCCCAACTATTTTGAATTTAAGGGTATTTTGGTAAAGAAAAAATACATTTCTGGAAACAAGCTCATAAAATTGGACCTATTTGAATAAAGTTTCTGAAAAATAGATTGTTAAGAAATGTTGTTTTTAGCCTGGATTTAGTTGAACAAAAGTTTTTTAAGTGGTACCTTTCTGTAATTCCTTCTTATAAATAAACAAACTTAAAGATAACAAAGTTAAATAATAAAGTATGTTCAAATGACAACAAAATTAAATAAAATATTAAATATCATAATGCAAAAATATCGTTCAACAAATATTAAAATTTAAAAATTCTTACATATTAAACTACCCAAAGTTTCAAAATAAAAAAAGTAAGCTCAATGGCAACAAAATTAAAAAAAATATATTAAATATCATATGCAAAAACATCGTTCAACAAATATTAAAATTTAAAAATTATTATACATTAAACTACCCAAAGTTTCAAAATAAAAAGAAGTAATATATTTATCACTCATATCTTCAACTTTAAGATCAATGTCATCATCTGTATTATCACCAAATTTATAGCGCTCAACATCATTCTCTTCCTCTAGCTTGGCTAACAAAAGTTAATGTACGTAACAAATAAACCGTAACATTATCTAGCTTGGGATATTTTTATAAGCCCAAATATAAATAAAATGGCCCAACTAAACATTAATCACTAGTAGATACTAACAGCCGCCTATATTCTCAGTATTTAGCATAGGTGCGCTAAAGCGCGTGCCTTGGTTATGAGTAAAAGCGCAGGAATTGCACAAAGGCGCACGCCTTTCCAAACAAGGAGCGCAAGGCACAAGACCTGAGCCTTGGGCTAAGGCACGCTAAAGCGTGCGCCTTGGGGGCTTTCAATAACTACGACAGCAGTATGATCAGATTTCACGAAACTTTTCAGTTGACACTTCAGGATCGCTTAATTATGTGCAAATAACTGAAAATAATCTATCTTATGACGAGCGAAAATAAATTACCTGTTGCGGTTATCCTTCTCTACCAAATTCACAAGCAAACCTAAAATTGCCACAAGAAAGTCCAACTCTGGATCAGATAAACTTGGGTTACTCTGGGGATCGATCTTTGGACTTGAACTGCTCTCTATCAGATCATCACTGTGTTGCGAAGATAAAGTGAATGACGAAAAATGATCAGCAATGAGCGAAGACAAAATTTCCAGTCCTCCAGAGGTTGCAATTTGTTGACAACCCTCAGGGTTATCATTGCTCAAGTTCATAAGTACCTGGAAAAATCAAAAACATCATTTAACCTCAATATTTTCCCCAAAGATGCAAACACCAAATAAAATATCGCAGAAGGCTCATACAATGATAATCAAGAACAAAACAAAACAAATTACAGCCATTCCTGACATTTATGGAAGTGATCTTTACAGGACATGAGGTGTAAGGGATTCCACAAAAGTCACAAATTGAAACTTTGCAGGTAAATTACCTTGACAGCAGTGAGAAGACAATCTGCTAGAAGGATGGACTGTTCACCATCAACTGTTGAAGAACAAGAGGCCTCCTGATTATGACAAGTTTCCGTGTTGCAAGACTCTTTCTGGCTCAACACTTGTAGAGAATGATTCCCATCTTTAAGAGCTCCCATTGTTGGCCTACTATGCGAGTGAGATTTAATCAACCTTCCTGATAGTAAATCCCACTTTGAAGGTTCGAAGTCATCCTCATCAAATACAAAAGGATCTTGGCTGTCATCCGTAGCTCCAATGTCGATACAAATGAGTTGCCTCTTTCCACTGCCAAATTCCTTTTCTGAATCAAAACATCTCATGCTAGGAATGGTGTTTGAATTCCCGAATGATCCACTGCATTGACCTGCTTTTGAAGATTCTACTCTCATCTTTAGCAACAGTGGGTCAGAAGAAACATGAGAAGGTTCCAAAGAAGACTTAAAAGCTTCTGGCAGACCAGGTATCAGGAATTGGTTGTGTTGTGATGCATTTAAACTTTTCTGAGAAACGGTCCATTCCATGCTGCAACCAGTTTGGCTGCTTCTATTAGAAGTATCAGATAACTTTTGGTCATAAGAACTGCCAGGAGAACTTCTGAGTAAGGAAACGCCTGGGGAACAATGCACACATTTCCAGATATCAGAAACAAAATCAAGCCTTGAGCATTGATAAAAACAAGAACAGACGAAGGTAGTCAACAAACTAAGACTGTTGAAAATAAACAACCACAAGGGACGTAAGACACGGTACACAAGTAAGCAATATCACAAAAGATACCTGAAAGAATCCTAATGAAACTCAGAATGAGCTTTGTGAAAGAATTTGGCGCTTGTTGACCGTCATATTTTTCTTTCATTCCAAGCAAGTGGCACTAAATGTACAGAAAAATTCCAAGACGAAAAATAACCAATCAGTAATGTAACATAAAAAGGTAATAAGCAGTTCAAGTAAGATATCAAGCCAAAAGTGGGGTGCCTGTTACAAAATATAAAACCTGATTATCTTTGCTGAGAAATGTAGCATTTTCCATGATTTTTAGACACTTCAAAAGCAATACTAGACTTTCCGGTCCCATAATATCTTTTGAATCTGATGAATAAGTCTGCTCCAACCATTCCTGCATTTAATGAGCATTAGATAATACAGCCCAAAAAATATCTCTGAACACTGTAAAGCATATTAAATTGTTCATAAGAATCTAAAATATATACAAGGCCTAGTCAAAAAACCAATATACAAACAGAAACTGCCATTTCATGGGACAATAGATGATAACTACTTTCTGTGCTGTGAGAAGACTTCTTTTTAACTCCCAAGGCTGAGCAGCATCTATCAGTCAGCATATTGTCCGCATAATAACAAAACCAAGAGAACAGCATAAGGCTCATACCTCCATAACAATATGACATTTCCTCGCCTCTTCAAACACAGCATCAAGTCCTCCATATTCTCTCAATTTTTCCTTGAAGTTGCCACCAATTTTTCGTACTGTGCCAGAACTGTCTAACGAATCTGAAAAAGAACACAGAAATGGTGTGAGACTAATGTACTAGAACCAAAATTTCAGGGGAGCAATAGCACCAACATGATATATACATTTTCTCAGAAAGGAGTTACGAGTGTGCAACAATTGTAAGACAAGAAATTAAAAATAAAAATTACAAAGAAAATAGGAGCAATAATAACAAGCAATATCCAAGAGAATATTCAACTGAAAGATACAAGAAAACCAAGAGGGACTGTTGCAATATGCAACACGCACTATTCTTGCTAATAAAGATTTTTCACAGTGAAATCAATGGTTTTCCATGAGGTAATAAAACTAGAGAAAAGAAGATTGGAGTAAAAGACAAGCAGAGAACATCAGAAAAATAGTTATCAGGGTCAATAAAATAAAAGAATAATCCAAGTATCTGTGGGGTCAGGATGCAAAAAAGGAACGGATTAAATACTTTCCTAAGGTATTGATTACATGAACTCTGATCGATTTTACAAAAGGAGAGATATAAACTCCTCAGAATGTGAATATACTACAACAGGCAAGCAAAACTCTAACGAGGTGATTAGTGACATAACCAAGTTAATCTAATTAAAACTGAAACTATTTAGACAGCCATTGGTCATCCTATCTGAAGAAATAAAACCTTGAAATTGAATAAACAAAAAAGGACGTATAACTTTTATAAAATTGTTAAACCTTCAATAGAGATGGCAGATAAGCAAGCTTTCTCCATCGTAAGTAAACTAATCCATTTGGCATTCAACCCGGGCTTTTCTGTTCCACTATCACAATCATCTCTTGGCTTCATGTCCTTGTTATTGATAAGCATCTCATGAACCCTGAGTGATATTGCAGCAATGCTGGAATCTGTTCCCTTGGCTGAGGTTTTTAAGAAACCAGTATTCTTGCACATGCCTAGAAGCTTGCTACCAATGCTCGGCGCACTTTTTTTGCCAGAACTAGATGCAAGTGGTTTCAACAATTTTAACAGAAAGCGAATGCAATTTGGAGAATCCAGTAGATTATCGTCTTGAACCTGACATAGAAGGAATTTAAAAACAAATAATAATTTAGAGGTTACAGGAATAGTTAATGTTTGTACGGTAGCCAATTTAATGCCGACAAAATTAAGTACGTTCAGGCTATGACATAAAATTGAAATTACTCACATCACTTGTCAGAATGTAAAATAAAGCGGCCGCAGCAAGGTTGCTGGGAAGGTCATCAAGACTGAGTCCCAATACAGCATCAATGATTGTTTTGGCCATTCTAAAAAAGATGCCAAAAGTAACAGACTAGTCAACAAGTCAGAAAAAAATTTCCAAAATGAATAAATTATAAGAACTCTCACAATGCAAAAGAACAGCCTACAAAATGTAACAAAAATATTCAAATGCATTATTTGACATAACATGCGATCTTGGCTTTCTATTGCACTGAAAGACAAGATTCATGTTTTGGTTCTACATTTCTTTCAGTTACTTGAACTATTTCAGATACCATAAAACCCACAAGTTTAGACTTTGATCATGAGTACTGCAATTGGAAAGATTGAAATACTTAAAACTGAAATATTGAAAATCCATAAATTTTCTTTTATACAGGATCTTTTCCTTCGAAATATACATACCATATTAACACAGAGTAGACAGAAAAGTCTGAAACATATAGCAATTGAACATGAAAGTCATTGTGCTTTTCAAAAAGAAGGAAATTACCCATGAACCCTTAAAAGCCTCCGCTGATGTGCTGTTCCACAAACGGATAACAATGACAGAAGACTTGCCCTCCGAACTGTCACCTGCTGTCCCTTTCTCAATCCATCCAATGCAAAAATCACCTCATCCATGTGTTCCATCATCTCCCCAAACTCCTGAGTTTCCATCAATGTACTGGTGAGACCTACATCGCCTGATTCCAACTCCTTTATTTTCATCTTTTTCTTTTTCTTTTTCTTCTGTAAAATCACGTTCTCTTTCTTCATCTTCTTGTTGGGTTTCGTAAAAACCTCATCAAATTCCCCAGGATCACTGTTACCTTTGCACTTTCTTGGAAGTGAAATCCCCAATTCACACAATTCCTGAGAGGAATTTAACCCATATGAATCAAAATCAATGTTCTTGAACTTATCTGATTCCCGAAACTCACTGTCTGAAAACTCAAAAACCTTATCCTCGCCGCCCTTTCTCTGGGGCATCCCCGGAGATGAATCAACCCCATATGGATCGGAATTGATTTTCTTAACCTTCTTTGATTCCCGGGAACCCCCGTCGGGAAACTCCAAAATCCCATCTTCTTCGCCATCTCCAGAGCTCGGAATTGCAAATTCTCTCGACTCCTGAGACGAACTTGAACCATATGTATCCAAATCAACGTCGAACAACTTCATTTTCATCGGTCTCCACAGCTCCTCATCAAAATTCCCACTCTCCACACCCTTTACGGAGGAAAAAATCGTCAAATTCCTCGTCTCCTGGGACGAATTGAAACCGTAGGGATCGGACCAGTTACAGCGAACGGAGTCCTGGGACGACAAGGTGAAATTATAAACATCTTGGGGGAATTCTTGGGAAGGAGAATCGGAAACGACATCGGATAGGCTATTGGCCCCGGAATAGCTCCTTGTCAGGTCTCTACTCCGGCGACCGTACTTTCTAACGAGCATACGTATATTTATTTATCCAATAATACCAATTCAACTATTGCAGATAGAATCGACAGAAGAATAAACCTGACAGAAAAATAGGGCTTCTTCTCTCGTTTAGATGTGAGCTTCGTCTTGGTTTCGCATCAAACTCTGGTCTTGAAGATTTGAAATTACAACTGGGGTTGGATGATAATATCGAAGCAGGAGAAGGATTTGAGCAATGCAAGCATTGAATTTGATTTTTTCAAAATTAAAAGATTCCAGTAACGATCAATGAAAACCCAATTGAGATCCTAGCCGTGCCTGGAATTTTATTCGACTATGATTGGTTCTTAGCCGTTGATTCATCCAGCCATCTCAACAAACTCTTATGTTATTTATTTATTTATTTTTTATAAAGTTATTTTTATTTATATTAGTTTTATTATTATAATATTATTTATTTTCTTTTTATGGGTGAGGGTTAACACAAATGTTAAAATTATTGTCATCTCAGAGGTCACCAGTTCGAATCGCGAAAACAGTTTCTTGCATTGTAAGAAAATGTCTTTAAATTAGGCCCAAATTGATCCGACCGCTAATGGAAGCTTCGTGCTCACTCTCAAGATGCTTCTCTCAATATCCACAAGCCCAAAGACTTCATATCTATATTATCGTGGTGAATGAATGAGTATGAATTTGATTCAATCAGACTATCAGAATGACATAATTATTTTAAACTAATTATATCGATCCAAATGAAATAATTGAATCAAATTTTTCGTAAATCTGAATTAAAATATTGTGGAAATTAAATAGTAATGTAATGTAATACTGTAGAAAATGGTAAAAGAAAACATAAGATTTATAGATTATCTTCTTCCAACTAAAAGAAATCCACTGCGTAATCTTTTGTTCCACATGAACTCAGAAGCATTCACTAATTCTGGTTTGATAAGACTCGACTGCTACATATAACTTACAAATTTTGACAACCAAACTCTGGGTTTTACATGAATAACGCATCTTATTAGAGTTTGAGTGATTTTTGTGATAGAAGAGAAATAAAAATCACTTAAAAGCTATGAATCAATACAAAAACTAAATAATCAAACATAAGGAATCATAATATACATAAAAATGAATTTTGAGAAATGGTCGGTACGACATAGGCCAGCAATACACATGTGTTTAGTGGAGTCCATGGATTTAGGCCATTTCACGAGAGTGGGAGGACAACCGAATAAAACATGGCTCGAAGTTATACGCAAAGACTTGGAGTTCAAGGGGATTAAAGATGATATTGTGACCGATAGAAGCGCTTGGAGAAGACTGATGCACGTGTTCGACCCGACTTCATTCTCTCTACTGTTCATGTAGCATACCCTAATTTTTTGGGATTAAAGACTTAGTTGTAATTGTTGTAGTCATCGGTTTGAAATGTGAAATTGTTGGAAAAATGGTGCGTATAGAATTACAAGTAAGCATCGGAGATCAAACGAAACGAATCAGTACGTCGAAGTCTACTAGAAGCGGCGAGCGATCGTCGCATGTTGGCCGATCGATCGCGACTCGAATGTAAAATATGTTGAAAAGTTCTGCATGGCTCGATCGATCGCGGTCAATGGCTCGATTGATCTAGCCAAGCAGAAAATTGAAATATAAAGGGTGCGGTCGATCTCGCCCCCTATGTAGGTTCAGCAGATTGGTGTGTCTCCTCATGTTTCAATGCATTTTTCATGATTTGGTGCATCCAAATGGTGTCATTTGGAGGCACAATTTGATCTAGTATAAATAGAACAATCATTGGTTGGATTAAACACATAATTTTCGAGTTTAACAAGAATTAGAAAGACAAAAATCTGAAGCATCTTGTCACGCCCCGGGCACAGGTCCGCGCAAACGCGACTGCACAATGGGCTCCTATAGCAACTACTTCGTATCCGTCCTCGCTCTACGAAAATGGTTAACCCAAGTTGCTATAATAGTCCATTGTAAGCCTTTATAAACCACTTTAAATTTTCATCCACAACCAATGTGGGACAAGGGTTTTACAATCACCCCTCCTTTAGAACGCGACGTCCTCATCGCGACCTAACTCATCGATCCACCGGCACTGGGAATCTAGAGGTGGCTCCTACAGGTTCAAGAGGTCCCGTCATGTAGCACTTTGCCCCGCAGGTTCAAGAGGTGGCTCCCACTCACGTGGCACTTTGCCCGGCAGGTTCAAGAGGTGGCCCCCGTCGTGTAGCACTTTACCCTTTTAGGTTCAAGAGGTGGCTCCCACGCACGTAGCACTTTGCCCTGCATAACACTTATCTCCCGGTGTTTCCTACCGGTGACCGGCTCTGATACCATTCTGTCACGCCCCGGGCCCAGGCCCGCGCAAACGTGACTGCACAATGGGCTCATATAGCAACTACTTCGTATCCGTCATCACTCTACGAAAATGGTTAACCCAAGTTGCTATAATAGTCCATTGTAAGCCTTTATAAACCACTTTAAATTTTCATCCACAACCAATGTGGGACAAGGGTATTACACATCTTGTTCATCTTCTTCTTTCATAAAGTTGAGTGTTTTCAAACCTTTGTGTTTTATGGATTTGTGATTTGGAGTGCTCCTATCACAAATCATAGTCATTGTATCTTGGGAGACAAATTGCCAAAGCAAACTGTTAGCACCGTGACGGGGCAATATTTTCTTAAGAATGGAGATTACAAATCTCGTCTCGACATAAACTTTAAAGTCATTGTTATTCTTGTTACTACATTCCTAATATGCACATTGCAAGAGAAATTTGGACAACAATCTTAAGACAATAACGGCAACAAATAGCTTATTCGAGTTCAACAACGACTCTTGTTCATCATGGTGAAAGGCCTGAAAAGTTCAATGGGAACAACTTCGAACGATGGCAACAAAAGATGTTCTTTTACTTGACCACACTGAGTTTGGCAAGGTTCTTAACTGATGAGGCTCTTACGGTTGAATAAGGAGACTTACACCCAAAAGAGGGCGGCACTTGATGCATGGAATCAAAGCGACTTTACTATATCATAAACGGGTTAGACAATAAATTATATAACGTTATTGTCTAGTGAAAACAACAAAGGAACTTTGGGCATCGCTGGAAAAGAAGTACAAATCCGAGGATGCCGACATGAAGAAATTCATAGTTGGACAGTTTCTAAATTTTAAGATGGTTGATACCAAGCCTGTGATGGCGCAAGTGCAAGATCTAAGTGTGATTTTGCATGACATTCATGCGGAGATAATGAGTCTAAGTGATTCATTCCAAGTCGTCGCTATGATTGAAAAATTGCCTCATATGTGGAAGGACTTCAAGAACTATCTGAAACACAAACGAAAGAATATGAGTCTTGAAGATCTTGCGGTTCGACTACGAATCGATGAGGACAACAAGGTTTCCGAGAGGAAGGCGGGTAGGTTTCAAATAGAACCACGGGCTAACCTAGTTGAACAAACAACCGGATCAAAGCGAAGTTTGACGGTATGGCCTCCAAAGATGGAAAGTCGAAGAAGTTCAAAGGTAAATGCTACAAGTGTGTAAAACATAATCATATGGCAAATGATTGTCGTAAAAAGACATTCATGGGAAAGCTAAATATCAAGTCAATGTGACCGAAAACATGATCGGATCTCGGATGACTTGAATGATCTAATGTTAACCGCTGTGATCTTTGAACCGAACTTGGTGGACAATCCTATGGAATGGTTCGTCGATTCTGGTGCAACCCGACATGTATGCTCGGACAAACCCATGTTCTCTGCATACACTCCAATATGTGAGGGCCAACTCACATGGGAAACTCCACTACATCTCTGGTAGTTGGATTGAGGAAGGTGGTTCTCAAGATGACTTCGGGAAATGAGTTGACTTTTATAGATGTCCTACATGTTCTTGACATCCGAAAGAACCTAATATCCGAATCGGCTCTAGTCAATGCTGGTTTTAGACTAGTTTTAGAATCTGGAAAAATTATACTCTCCAAAAATGGAGTTTTTGTTGGAAAGAGTTATATGGACAAAAGCCTTTTCAAAATGAATGTAATGACGGTTATACGTCAATTTGAAGGCAATAAAGTGAATGATTCTACTTATTTGATTGGGTCTTGTAGTTTATGGCATGATCGTTTGGGTCATGTGAATTATGGTTCACTTAACAAATGAATGAAGTTAAACTTATTGCCTCAAATGAATGTTAACATGAAACATAAGTGTGAGACTTGTGTCGAGGCCAAGTTAACGAAACTGTCATTCCATTCAATTGAAAGAACAACGACACCTCTTGAATTAATTCATACAGATCTATGTGATCTAAAGTTTTTAGAAACTAGAGGTGGGAAAAAGTACTTCATTACCTTCATTGATGATTGAACGAGATATTGTTACGTCTATATGCTAAGAAGCAAAGACGAGGTCTTGGAAGTATTTAAACAATACAAGAATGAAGTTGAAAATCAACTTAGCAAAAAGATAAAGATTGTTCGAAGCGATAGAGGTGGAGAATATGGAGCACCGTTTGAAGAATTTTGCACTGAGTATGGGATTATTCACCAAACCACTGTCCCTTATTCACCACAATCAAATGGTATTGCCAAACGTAAAAATTGTACTCTAAAAGAGATTATGAATGATATGTTGATAAGTTCTGGATTACCACAAAACTTATGGGAGGAAGCAATCATGACGACCAACTACATTCTAAACAAAATACCACACAAAAATAAGGTTGAAACTCCTCATGAGTCATGGAAAGGCCACAAACCTTCCTACAAATACTTAAAAGTGTGGGGGTGCTTGGCTAAGGTAGAAGTAACAAAATCAAAGCAAGTGAAAATTGGGCATAAAACAATAGATTGTGTATTTATTGGTTATGCTAACAATAGTAGTGCATATCGATTTTTAGTACATAAGTCTGAAATAAGTGACGTGCATGAAGGTATAATCATGGAATCAAGAAATGTGATATTTTTTGAAGAAATATTTCCCTACAAAACAAACAAGGAAATATGTCCTAAGAAATGACGTTTGAAGTGGCTATCGATGACTCAAAAGAAATTGAAGAGACACAAAGTAGGAAGAGGACCAAAGTAGCAAAGACTTATGGTCAAAACTTCATGACATATATGTAAGACAATGAACTAAGATCAGTTAGTTACGCATTATCTAGTCCTGATGCTTCTATGTGGAAAGAAGTTATTAATGGCGAGATAGGATCCATAATGCAAAACCACAAGTGGAAATTTGTAGACCTTCCAACTGGAAGTAAACCATTAGAATGCAAATGATTTCTTAAAAGGAAATATAAGTCTGATGATTCAATTGATAAGTACAAGGCAAAACATGTGGCAAAAAGGATATAGACAAAAGGAAGGCATTGATTACTTTGATACATATTCTCCAGTTAGAGAAATAAATCCATTAGAGTGATCATCGCTATCACTGCTCTAAACAATTTAGAGATACATCAAATGGATGTAAAAACAGCATTCATCAATGGAGAACTTGAGGAATAAATTTATATGAAACAACCGAGGGGTTTGTGGTTTCCGAACAAGAGAAAAATGTATGTAGACTCGTTGGGTCATTGTATGGGCTTAAGCAAGCGCGAAACAATGACATGAAAAATTTGACAAAACAATGTTGTCAAATGTTTCAAAATTAACGAGTGTGACAGACGTGTATATATGAAAAACATGCATAAAGCATATGTATTAGTATGCTTGTACGTTGATGATACGCTCATAGTGGGCAGCAACTTAGAAATCATCAACATGACGAAGAAAATGTTAATAAAACATTTTGACATGAAAGATATAGGTGAAGCTGATGTGATACTTGGAATTAAGATCTCAAAGATATCCGAAAGACGAGTGTTGTCGCGGTCTCATTATGTTGAGCAAATACTCGAGAAATTTCTCACAAATGACACTTCATCTGTAAAAAAACCATATGACCCGAATCTATATTTGGTTTGAAATAAAGGAGACCCTGTCATGTAATTAGAATACCAAGGATAATTGGCAGTCTCATGTATCTCATGAACTCTACACGTCCTGATATTGCATATGCAGTTGGCAAACTAAGTAGATTCACGAGCACTCCAAACAATGACCATTTGAACGCATTGACGAGGGTACTTAAATATCTAAGATACACCCTAAAGTATGGATTGTATTATACAAGATATCCTGCTGTTTTGGAAGGATAGAGTGCTGCAAATTGGATATCGGACATGCAAGACTCGAAGTCGACAAGTGGTTATGTGTTTACCATTGGAGGGGTTGCAGTGTCATGAAAATATACCAAACAAATTTGTATTGCTAGATGATAAGTGTGATTTTTACACTTAATTTGATATATGATTAGGGGTGTTTTTGTAGTGATTCCTAGAAAATATTACACGTTTTGGTATATATTTGTATATGTCAGGAATCTAGGTCCAAATGCATAAAACTGGATGAAATGGGCTTAAAAATGCTGAAAAAGGACCAAACTGAGCAAATCTGGAAAAGGAGGGACCAAATCGCAAGATTGGACATTTGAGGTCCAAGATCGATCGGCAATGACGAAGATCGATCGCCAGATTTCCGCGATCGATCGGCAAATGACGAAGATCGATCGCGGATTTGTTTAATTTGGGTATCACGTCCAGTAGAGATTGAAGATCGATCGCGAGGTGACGAAGATCGATCGCCAAACCCTGAAAAATCGAGATTTTGTTTCCTACTTGGTGATTTTGTGTCCAAACTTTGCAAAACTCCTCCACACTATTTATAGAAGATTTTCAGACGTTTTGGGGGACTTTTGCCAACTTTTACACAGACCTAGCAGCCTCTCCTCCATCGAAAGCAACACCACAATTCATTGAAGAGCAAGAGCAACGCAAGGAACGGAAGAACGGAGCGACGCACGGAGCGACATCCTCGTTATCTTAGTATTTCTGATTTTTATATCAGATTTTGATGTTAAATTTGTTTAAAGACATGTTTATGCATTATAATTTGATTATGGTTGTTGGCTAAATTATTTGTCAAGACATAGGGGATCCCATGTTTGAACCCTTGAGTTAATTAACGGTTTTGATTTAATTTCTATGATCTTTGCGCATAATTTATGTTGTTAATGCTTGTAAAAGATTAGCTACCTTTTGCATGATATTGGTAATCGTAATTGAATTGACCATAGGAGATTACGATACGACGTAGTAAATTAGGCCGTGGGTTTTAGGTTGAGACGGATCAAGTAAAATCTAGCACACGTGTGATAGCTAGATTTACCAAAATCGAAGGCTAGTAGTTTTCACAAAGTGTTTTTCGGTATTAATCATTCAATAAAGACACAGGAGTGATTTATTGTAGATTAATGCTAGACTTGTTATAACCGGACCAAGGTATAACGAATGAAATAGGAAAACTCGTCACCCTAGAACATAGAACATTGAATCTTAATTAATAGATAACTTTTGGGGGATTACATGGGTGAACCGACGTCTTGATTAATTCGTTTATAAATTCTCTTCAATTATCCATCACTGCTGTTTAGGTTAATTTTTGTGCTTAAGTCAATTTAGTTTAATAATCATTCCATAATCGTAGGTTAAATATAGTAATTCTAATCGATCGTGGTAATTACTACTAGTCCCTGTGGGTACGACACTCCTTACTTTTAAACCTTTATACTAAAACTTGACACCGTGCACTTGCGGTAAAGAATCGCTACATTGAAATAACTGTTTAAAATAATAGCGATCACTAGATCCACTTTGGAATCTGAATTCATAGCTTTGGATAAAGGATAAAGCGGGAGAAGAAGCCGAATGACTTAGAAGTTTCTTGGAAGAAATTCCTTGTTAGGAAAAACATGTTGTTGAGCCTTAAACACATGGTTGTGTTTAATGCGTTAATTTATCCCTGGTTTATCTTTGAGTTTTGATGATCAACAAAACTTGTGTTTGTTATACTAATGTGTGTACTTAGTGTGCAGATTAAGTGATTAAAAGTGGATTGAAATGAAGAAAATCAAGTGTGCACAATCTGGCGTGGATCGCCCCAGGCGATGGCGGCCAGGCGGGGCATCGCCACGCACATCGACTGGAGCGATGCCGAGGCTGGCGCGCGGGGGAGTTCGCCCGAGGCGATGGCATGAACGCCTGAAGCGATGGACTGATCGCCTGAGGCGATGACTTGTTCGTTTGAGGCGATGGAAGGATTTGAGCTGTTGAAGCTACGGCCTTGATTTTAGCCTTTGATCGCCTGAGGCGATGCGTGATTTTTGGTGACCGTTGAGGCGCGGCGATGGAGATCGTTTGAGGCGATGCAGGAGTGATTTCAGCCTTATGTGTAGCAACGACTAGTAGGAGCCTAGGGGGCCTCATACACTATAAATATTGATGCTTTGGAGCATTTTGAAGAGAAGAAACAAGCCTACAAACTTCTACAAGCTTTGCATAATTCAAATTTATTATAGCATTGCAAACTCCATACATTGTTGTTGTATTGGAGCTTGTAATTGTTTTCATTTGATAGAGTCTTGTTGTCTTCGTGTGAGTGCACCGTGAAGGTGTTTTTTGGTTTGGTTTATTGTAAAGGTCCTCCAACACCAAAGCAAGTTGGTAAATTGTAAAGTCGCCAACAAGTAACGTTGGTGCATGTGTTGTGGCTATCCTTGGAGCCCTTAAGGCCAAGAAGACTCGTGAAGAGTGTTGGTAGCTCGGGAAGAGCTTTGTGTACTCAGGAAGAGTATTGTGCTCGGGAAGAGCTTTGTGTACTCGGGAAGAGTATTGTGTACTCGGGAAGAGTAGTGTGCTCGGGAAGAGCTTTGTAAACTCGGGAAGAGTTGGGTTGTGGCTAACTTGGAGCCCTCAAGGCCAAGATCTTTTATTCTAGTGGAACCTCGGTTGGAGGTTATCTAACCGGGAAGAGGAGACGTAGGCGATTCATCGCCGAACTTCTATAACAAATCTCTTGTCTTTTATTGCTTTAATTTTCATTACGCATTTATTTACTTATTCTTGTTATTTATCGATTGACGTAAGGCTTCCGCAAGCGCAAACTCTTTTAGTTTTGCAAACTCATTTTAAAACGCTAAAGTAGCCAAGGAATCTCATTCACCCCCCTCTTCGATTCCAACACATGTGCCTGAAACTATAATAAATTGTGATAGCCAATCGGCTATAGGAAGGGCACAAAGTATCATGTATAATGGTAAGTCTAGATATATAGGTCGTAGACATAATACCATTAAACAGATGATCTCGAATGGCGTTATATCCATTTGTTAGGATCGGTCCGGAGTGTTTAGAGGGGGGGTGAATGAACACTCCTTCTAAAATTTAATCCCTTGTGATTTCTTTCGGATAAGTGAAAGAAATCTGTTTCTTAATCAACTCTTTTATAGAACAGACCACTGAATGTATAAGTGCGGAACGGTCTGTTTATATATTTGTAAGAACGGCTCGATGGCTTGAATGAAAGAACGAGTGCAGAAAGATAGGAACACAGAATATGTTTCTGGAAGTTCGAAGGTGGTGTAATCCTTCTACGTCTCCCCTTCTTCCAATTAAGGAAGGTTTCTACTATAAGACTTTGATTTATACAATCCTGTTGTACAAACCTGATTCAGGCTGGATTTACCCCACTACCAGTCTGAAACTCCTAGTCACTCGATCTGTTCAGACACTCTCTGTCTGACAGTTACAATTTGTTTCTTACTTCTGTTTTTCAATACAGAATACACAAGATGCGCACAGTGATCCTAAATGATCAAATATTACAATGTAATCGTGCTAAGAATAATTCCAGCTCGAGAGCTTCTGAGCTTGAAAGCTTGTGATGTTTTTCGATTGATCAGCAAGAGTCTTGTTTCGTTGTGTCACTCGTGTCATCATTTCTGTATTGTTGTTGCATCCTTTTATAGTTGCATGTACCAACGACATTATTTCCTTTAATGTGCAACTCTTGACTCTGCTTAATCTCTGAGTAAGCTACAGTCTTCTTCTTCAGGATACTTGTCGTTCTGGTCCTTTGTAGCATTAATTACAACATTAAATGCCGTTCTTCGGCGACTGTCAGGTAAGCTCTTCTTTGTCTTCTTACCTTTTATGGCAATCTTCAGTCTATGGTCCTTTGTAGCATTGATTACAACATTAAATGCCGCTCTTCGGCGACTGTCAGGTAAGCTCTTCTTTGTCTTCTTACCTTTTATGGCAATCTTCAGTCTATGGTCCTTTGTAGCATTAATTACAACATTAAATGCTACAATAAATAGCCGTTAATGATTCGGACTGAAGAACCAATCTTTATACATCCTTGACTGCTCTGATCTGATAAAGATTGAGATCGATCTGAAGCTTCGATCTAGTCAGTCTGATATATATTGATCCGGTCTGATATGTGATATGCCTTATCAGCTTGTTCTGTTTTGAGCTATTGATTTGGTCAGTCTGATTACCCTCGATCCGGTCTGATATGTTTTGTCATCTTATCAGCTTGATCTGTTTTGGGCGATCGATCTGGTTAGTCTGATTTCTCTTGATCCGGTCTGATATGTTTTGTCATCTTTAAAATCTCATCGATTAAGTTCGGAACTAACACCACTGATTATGTGAAGTCAAATGAGAATATTACGGATCCGCTCACAAAATGTGTGATATTCGGAAATTAATTGTATTAATCCTGGAGTGATTATAATCCTTAATTGATTTTAATTGTGATAATTATGAGATAATTATGTTGTTGAGATTCTCGATGATTTTAATCTGTTATCGGGGTTGTTGGATCCAAGGTTAGAGATTTAATCTCATTATTGTGTTGAACCTCGGAAGTTTTGTTAATAGTGGAATATGGAGTCTGGGGAGCTTTAGATTGAGTTTTGTGATGTAATTGGGTGTTGAGAGATAATTATTGAACACACATGGTTACTATAGAGTTATGGTGCGAGTATTTGAGACTCGGGTTTTAGTCTTGGTAGTATATATACCAAGTGGACTCGATGTTCAACCATCCTTGACTGCTCTGATCTGATAAAGATTGAGATCGATCTGAAGCTTCGATCTAGTCAGTCTGATATATATCGATCCGGTCTGATATGTGATATGCCTTATCAGCTTGTTCTGTTTTGAGCTATTGATCTGGTCAGTTTGATTACCCTCGATCCGGTCTGATATGTTTTGTCATCTTATCAGCTTGATCTGTTTTGGGCGATCGATCTGGTTAGTCTGATTTCTCTTGATCCGGTCTGATATGTTTTGTCATCTTTAAAATCTCATCGATTAAGTTCGGAACTAACACCACTGATTATGTGAAGTCAAATGAGAATATTACGGATCCGCTCACAAAATGTGTGATATTCGGAAATTAATTGTATTAATCCTGGAGTGATTATAATCCTTAATTGATTTTAATTGTGATAATTATGAGATAATTATGTTGTTGAGATTCTCGATGATTTTAATCTGTTATCGGGGTTGTTGGATCCAAGGTTAGAGATTTAATCTCATTATTGTGTTGAACCTCGGAAGTTTTGTTAATAGTGGAATATGGAGTCTGGGGAGCTTTAGATTGAGTTTTGTGATGTAATTGGGTGATTGAGAGATAATTATTGAACACACATGGTTACTATAGAGTTATGGTGCGAGTATTTGAGACTCGGGTTTTGTAGTCTTGGTACTATATATACCAAGTGGACTCGATGTTCAACCATTCTCCACTTCACTTCCCTCTCTCCCCACTGTTTCTCTCTCCTTCCCCTACCTCTTCCCTCTTTCACCTCTTTCTCCCATGGAAAAATCGAGCAACACTTGATTTTGGAGCGGAATCTCTCGAAGATTAGTAGGTAAACTCATTCACATGGAGTTGCTGAGTGTAGGAACCGCACTTTGAAAGAAGCTGCGCAAACTATGCTTGGAGAATCAGATATTTTGCAGAGATTTTGGGCAGAAGCTGCCACTACAGCATGTTATACGCAGAACAGATCGATGATTAATAAGCGAGCAAATAAAACCCCTTATGAGATGTGGAATGGCAGTAAGCCAAATATTTCTTATTTCCATGTGTTTGGTTGCACATGTTTTATTCACAACAATGGAAAGATTCATCTCACCGCTTTTGATGCCAAATCTGATGCTGGAATATTTCTTGGATATTCTACAGTTAGTAAAGCTTTAATAATAGAACACTTACTATAGAAGAATATGTGCATGTAAAATTTGATGAATCTGCTAATTGTACTGTATCCGATCTGAAAATCAACAACTTGAGCAATCGACTGAAAAACACTTATATTGATGAAAATGTTGATGATGAGATAGATTACAGAAGCAGAATTGACTGCTCTTTAGAACCAGAAGTTCCTGACACAAACAGAGGAGTCTACTGGTCCACAAGCACTGCACCCAGCTGACAATGACGATGTTATACACACCTCTGCTGCAGTAAATGGAACTAACGAAAAAGATGCATCAATCAAATCTTCTGAGCTACCCACTCATATTCATCCAAATGAAGAAATCAATCCTTTTGGACCTCCGCTCAGGTGAATGAAGGATCATCCTCCCGGGCAGGTCGTAGGTAACCCTGTTGCTCATCTACGCACCAGAGGACAGATGATCAATGAATTTCTTCATACTGCATTCATATCTCACATAGAACCCAAAAAGATTGATGATGCTATGTTAGACCCAAGCTGGGTATAAGCAATGCAGGAACAACTAAGTCAACTTGAGCAAAACAAAGTATGGTACTTAGTACCACGACCACAACATCACACTATAATATGTACCAAATAGGTATTTCGAAATAAATTAGATGAAAATGGTGTAGTAATCAGAAATAAAGCAAGATTAGTTACACATGGCTACAGATAGGAAGAAGGCATTGATTTCGATGAAACTTTTTACATGCAAAGCGATCTTGATATTGTATCCGCAAAATTGGATAACCATATAAAGACTCTTTCATATATATATGCTCTGGGATTCTAACTCAGAATTATGCTATTGTAGTTCCCAAGCCTGGGCCTTCGGCTTCTAAAGAGGATATAAGGTTTTATGTCCACAATTTATCATCTAGGATAAAGATTGGGAGCACTGGTATGAAGAAACAAGCCCTTATTGAATTCAATGAAGCCATTCAAGAAGATGAAAGATATGCAAAGATTGCTATGGAACTTGAGAATTTTGTCAATAGTTTGGTGCATTTTCTTGATTTTCAAGAGAGTGAAATTCAAGAAGAGGCAGCAAATGCGGTGTCTTTGATTGCAGGGTTTCCGTCCTACAAAAGTGTGTTGATCAGAGCGGGGGTAATTGCTCCATTGATTAGAGTTCTGGAGTCGGGAAATGAATGGAGTCAAGAAATGTCAGCTAGGTGTTTGATAAAGGTCACGGAGAATTCTGATAATGCATGGTCTGTTTCAGCTCATGGTGGAGTGATAGCCCTGTTGAAAATCTGTGGCAAGAATGGCGAAAATGGGGGAGAATTGGCAAATTTGGCTTGTGGGGTGTTGAAAAATATTGTTGGTATTGAAGAGATCAAGGGGTTTATGGTTGATGAAGGGGCGATTTCTTTGTTCCTTAAGCTTGTGAGGTCAAAAGATGAAATTATGCAGATAGCTTCACTTGATTTCTTGCAAACTATGGCTTACTCGAATGCATCGGTCCGAGAAACGATCGTTCAAGAAGGTGGAATCCGCATATTGGTGCATATTTTGGATCCCAAATCCTTACTTTCGAGCAAGACAAGAGAGGTGGCATTCAAAGGAATCATGAATTTATGCTTTGGATCAGATACTTCTTTGTATGTGTTAATGAACTCCGGTTTTAAAGATCATGTACTTTACTTTCTTCGATTTGGGGAGGTTTCTGTTCGAGACTTGGCCCTAAAAGCATCATTTTGGCTGTGTGGAACGTCTGAGGTTGCTAAGAAAGTGATGGGGGATGCAGGATTCATGCCAGTGCTTGTTAACTTCCTCGACTCGAAATAAATCCAAATCCACGAAATGGCAGCACAGACACTGTCTAACATGGTGATTGTACCCAAAAACAGGAAAAGGTTTGTGCAGAACGATCAAAATGTGGGCATATTGATGCAGCTACTCGGCCCAGAGGAGGTTAATTATGGTAGCAAAGAGCTATTGCTTTCAATATTGATGTCATTAGCGAATAGCAATATTGCAAGAAAAAAGATATCAAATTCAGGTTACTTAAAGAACACTGAAAAGCTTGCGGAGGCTGAGGTTTCGGATGCCAAAAAAGATTGTAAGAAAGTTGAGTTCCAATAAATTCCGCAGCATCTTGAGTGGGTTCTGGCATTCTTGATTGTAATGTAATCCTCGTATGTTGAAAATGTAACCAACAAAAGTAAATTGAATAAAACTGTAATTTAGTCATATGTTATTATTTTTTTTAACGAGGGTACCCGCAACCGCTATCCTACATTTAGCAAACTTTTTTAACTTGATAATTTCTCCTGTAGGTCAAAATTCCGACTTCACCAAAAAAATTCAAATTTCTCTAAAAGGCATCAAATATTTTACCCCTACAAAATAAATGTATAGTTTGGAATTATGCATATTGTTTTTATTAAGTTATGTTTGGTGTAAGACAAGGGTAGATCTGGAAGTGTCTGGTTTGTTCTTATTTCAGTCCCAAAGTTTTGAACATATTCTCGATTCAGTTCCTCTCTGTTTGCTTCTTACGTTCGACTTAACGTCGGGGACTGACTTGGGTGAGAGAAAACTTTAGGGACTGAACTGGAAATGAACCCAAACTACATAGATGTTTTACCGCATTTCCCCAATATTAATTATTTATTTCTATATATAATATATAAATTAACTGCAATAGAAATATGTAATTAATATGTACATTTAGCTGCAATAGAAACATATATGATTAGGGAAAACTAATTGCTTTGCGTGATGTGCAAATGTTTTTATTATGTTTGGCGTTCTCTTATCTATTAGGCTAATGGACTATATTGAAACATATACAAAGAATTGTAAAAAGAAATGTGTGACCACTCATAACTATGGTGTATGACATCATGCGGTGTCATGTTTTTGTTTTTCCTTTTTCTATTCGTCTGCGAGATCACGTGTGGTTGATCCCTTCGTGTAAATACTATCTCTATCGATCCAATCTGACATGTGGTATTTCCTATTCAGCATTATGAATATACACCATGTTAGATGATTGAGTCTGCTCATGAGAGACTATCTCATGGGGTAACCAAAAATATTTCCTTTATCGTATATGTTCTTGAATATTGTGTACATTTGAAAGCCAATATAATCATAATTACAATATATTTTTAAAGGAACGTACATTAATCATTTTCACAAGAAAAAGATGAATGCAAAGTAGTTGACAACGTAGCCATTTGTACAGTCGTACTTGTTAGACTCCCAACCCTTGGGCCTTATCACGATAGAATTGTACTAGAGACGGACTAAGGGTGTTAAAGCATGATGTCTATCTGTTTAATTTTTATGGGTTGTAAGTTAGTTAATTATTGAGAGTATTGTTAGTGAATAATAATTGTCTATACTGGAAAAATAATCAAATGCGATGGTTGGATTGTTATGACTTAAAAAAAATTAAGTTAATCATTATCACCGGCTATACTTTTCTAGAAAATGTCAATTACTCAGCGTCGGAGAAATAATTTCACTAACCAAAAAAATTGATGGCTGATGATTGAGTGGGTCAAAAATAATATTGGGCCTAGATTTTTAGGTATTTGGTATTAAGACCACTTGAACAATGGCCTTGGAATAAATAAACCAGAACTAAGTAACAGTCCAGAGAGGAATGTACGCTAACTGTGTAATTTTTAAAAATATGAATTTTATTGTGACACTTGTGAATTTCTATATCTATACTATATTATTAATTATGCTAAATATATAAATGTCCAAGGTTAAGGAAGGCATTTTTACTGAGGAAATATACCTTCAGATATAAATTTATACCTTCAGATATAAATTTATACCTTCAGATATAAATTTATTCAACCAGAATCTAAAATAAAATTTATTTTGGCTCAAATATTTTTAAATGATTTCAAAATGTTAATACATTAGTTTGGAAATTGATATAATTTAGAGTGAGTTAAATGGTCTTGTGTAATCATATAATTACAATTAGAAATACTTAACTCTAAGCACGGGCAGTTCACTCAATTTTAAATTTTTTTTATTGGCTTTAAATCGAAAAATATACGAATTAAACTCCAAACCTTCAAGTCTTCAAATAACTGTCTACCAATAAGCATGGTGTAACCGATAGTTCACGAACCGTAACCGGGATCATCTACGAAGGTTACGATTAAACCGGCAGTTCCGAACCGTAGTCATGTCTAATGTCTTCTACGTTTACAAGTCTCGAACCTGAGATCTTGCTTAAGGGAAACTTATCACTCAGAATCAACATGTGTTCTCTTATCTTATTGAGCCTACATGCATGCACACTCAGACAAACTTCATATTTTCCATACACCTTAATCAACTTGTATGAATTTGAGAAAGAATATATAGTTCATTTTACAAGCATGTTCAACTTTTCAATTTATTTTGTATCATAAACAAGTTTGGCACTAAAAAGAGTTGCAAATGCCATTACCAGAATATTGGAAGCAGCGGAGAACAAATGTCTAACGTGGGAATGAGAAGGATCCCAGAATATGCAACATCTTTCTACTCATCACTCCTTAAAGGAAGAATGGTATAAGGCATTTACATGGAAAAAGTCCATGAAACAATAAGTAGTTACTCTACATCCCTATTATCCCGTAATAACTATCAATATATTCATTCGGATACATAGATCATTATTGTCAATTGAAACGCATTTTAATAAATGAAAAAATATATCTACCTCAATTTATGATTAACCGGGGTTGAAGATGATTCCTAACATGTGCGCAAGAAGATTTTTAACTGAGATCTCACGTCACAAATCACAATGTCATTCCTACTGAGTTTCATTGCCAGATAAAGATATCCCAACTACAATCAGTCATCAGAAGCAACAAATGCTTTTTACCTGCAAGAATTCATGTTACCAGTAAAGCTTACCATCCTCAATAAAATCAGTTCAGTTACCTATAAATCAACATACAACATTCAGTTCTTTTCCACAGGAAACAATGACAATTCTTGATGCGACATCAGCTTGTAAGTTTGCAAGATACTTTATGAACAAATGCCTACGGGAGAATTTATGTACACATCACTGCAAAGCATAGCATTTACAATCATGAGAGCGAGCATAACGAGTACAGACCCTGACAGTTGTGTATGCACGTTTGTAACTTACAGGAGGAGAAAGCTCTTACTCTCCTGCATTAAGAACCTTTCCAATTAATCTAAATGAGAGTAAATGAAGAGAAAATACTATAGTAGTACTTGCTTCAGGTTGCCGATATCTTCAACTGCTCCACTAATTCCATGGAGAACCATCCTTCTCACCTGTAAAAGGCCATTCACAAAGCTGGTAAGCTTCACGCAGAAATAAAAACTGAAAAAATTGCAGAGGGCCCTAACGAACCTACCTCCAAGAGTTTTGTTTTGGCTTTATGTCGCATAGGAAGAAGGCGGATTTCGTCGGCCAGTTGAATACACTGAGTAGCATTTTCAGGAGAGACGAAATCCAAAACAACATTGATGCATGACTGGAAAAGTGAAAGTGCTATCACCAATAAGTTGTACATTTTATCCAGAAATACAGGTTCAAAGAAAATTTGAAGAACAAGTATGTATGTCAGTTTAAGTGGTGACTGAATGCTCCGTCTAATTTCAAAACCATGTATAAATAGGAAGAGTAATTTATCTACCTTTATAAGCACGTACACATACTGGAACTAGCAATAGCCTGCCTGGTTCATTTCATATCGAGTAAAAAAAAGCTCACAGGTGCTATGGAGCCTATGCGCAAAATGAGGCATGCTAAAACATGACATTCTAAAATCTAAATGGAAGAACAGTATCTATTATTTACTTTACAAACTCTAGAACGATAATAGCAAACAAATATTTATGAATGTACAAGCGAATATAAATAACTAATTCTATTGAACAGAAAAAAGAAGCTCAAACGTGCTATGGAGCCTACCCGCAAAACGAAGCATGCTAAAACATGATATTCTAGTTCTAAAATCTAAATGGAAGAAGAATAGCATCTATTACTTACTTTACAAACTCTAGAACGATGAATGTACAAGTGAATATAAATAACTAATTCTATTGAAGAGAAAAAAGAAGCTCACAGGTGCTATGGAACCCACGCGCAAAACGAGGTATGCTAAAACATGATATTCTAATTCTAAAATCTAAATGGAAGAAGAATAGTATCTAATATTTACTTTACAAACTCTAGAACGATACGAATGTACAAGTGAATAAATAACTGTTTCATTTAATTTCCCCAGCACTTCACAATTCCTATGTTCTTCACCAACACACAAACCTATCGGGGGCACCAATGTGCACTTTCATAAAAGGGCTGTCTTGGCTCCTGCCCTGGGCCTAGGTGCATGGGTTCAGTTTTTTTAACGGCTATTATCCATATGATTGACACACCATTTGGATTTCAAAAAAACAAATCCAAAGAGGATACATTGAAATCAAAAGCACTTCTTTGTGATGTAATTACCCCACTATAATTAAAAATAAGAAATTATTATGTTTTTCAAATAGTGCTATAAAACTGGTCTTTGGCCCCGCAGCTGGACATTGTGACCCCAGCATGAGCACTGGTATACAGATGCAGAATAACATTAAGTAGAGATTTTAGAATTTAAATGGACGTTACTTTATCAGTCATTCTTAAAGACATTCAAAAGATTCCTCTCGTTAAAAATTCTATATTCCATGAATATTTTAGGCATGTACTGATACTTCACATACTCACCCAAAGCAAGAGCGCAGACAGTTAAATGCCAACGAAGGTAGTGTACAATGCTTGGTTTAGAATACTACCTTAAGTTTTCTGATTTGATAAGGACAGCCGGCTGGAATGAAGACAGCTTCTCCAGGATATTGATCGAAAGTCCAGGGTTGAATATCTGTAAGCATTGAGAACAAGCTCCTTATTGAGCATGTATAATTGATTTCATAGAGAAACGGAACCTGTGAGACTTACCAAACTCCTCTTTAAGCTTCAACTTGTGAAATGCATCAAGGAAAATATTCTGATCTAGAATTGGATGAGCCTGTTACACATTTACAAAAATCAATAGTTACTCCTGCATTGTCATTTCGTAGTACAAAGACTTATTTTCAGTAATCATACATGGTTTAGATAGCTTGACCCACTGCTTAGCTCTTTAGAATGTCGTCTGAGGTACTCAAGGAGTTTTGGCACATCTTGTCGACGAAAAATGTCCCACTGTGCACCACAAGAATGCATCTGTCGCTTATCTTCAGTGGAGCACAAGCTTTTCACATCTGCCCCTAGAAAATACTCATCAGTATCTTCAGATTTCTCAAAAGTTCCACAGCAAAGTATTGAGGCCTCAGTTTCAGATTCACCATCATCGGATATATTTCCATTTTCAATATTAAGTGTTTGATCTTCAAGGATTTCACTAGAGTTAAAAGGAACTTTTGCAATTTCATTTTCCAGATGGATGTTTTCCTTGATATCCTGCAAGCCCGATTCACCAGTTTCTTCACTCCGCAAAGGTGATTTACCTTTCTGATCACTAGAATTGTCCAACGTCTGCCTTCGATTGTGGTCTAAAGCCTTACACTTCTTCATTGAATTTTCAATTTTATTAATTTGTTCTGGTGAAACTGTTGTATCAGTAGCACAAGCGAGAATATTGACCTGAGATTGAAAAGCCAACGTGGAAGTTATATTTCATCACCAACATTAAAAACTAACATAGATGCATTTGGACAGAGAAATCATATTTGATAACTTGAGGGTCCTACCGTATCATGTGATTCATAACACAATTTTGACAAAACATCAGCCTGCATTAGTCCCTCTGGGCCTCCATACGAAAAATTGATACATGGACCTAAGTCCGGCCTCCGAAATTTCTCTGGCAGCTTCACCCCCAAATTCAGAAGGCCACACACTGGATTGATGTACTCTGGCAGTGGCAAGGCACTTAAGATCTCATTATAATGGATGGGAAAGTGTTTTTGAAATAAATGAGAGGAAAGCCAAGCTTTGAACTTCAGGGTTTTTAGCTGCATGCTTGCATGCGTTCTCTTCTCCAATGATCCCATGAAAATCCGCTTCCTATCGATTTCTACCTGCGAACAACAATATCTGTCTTTAAACAAAATCAAAGATTGAAGTAAAAACATTTCACAAGGCGAAACATGAGACCGGGGAAGATGAAAAGGAAGATCATTGAAATTCCATTGATATAGTATGGTAATAAAAAGTTGTGCATTCAAAACTAATATGAAACCCCGATATAGCAATCCAAAAATCATCTTCGGCTTAAGCACCATAGCTTCAAGTTGTACCTGTTGAAGAATAACAAAAAAAACCTTTCTCCAGTAACAGTTGATGGGACTTGCAGTATGAACTGGCAAAAACCGATATCCTAATTATCAGGATATCATTTTTAATACTAAAATGCAAAACATATCATCAAGATTGACAGTATTTCAAATGTAAATGATTGATGACTTAGCATAAAAATTGTAACAAAAAAAACAATAACAAGAGAGGAGTAATAGCTGACCTCACACCAATCTATGCAGTTTGCCATTTTCATTTCGTTTTCTATACAATGTTCAGAACTCTTCTTCTCCATGTAAGAGCTAAACATGATAACTGGATCCCAACACAAACTTGAAGTTCTCCTAAGCACATTTCGAACTATAACTGGTTGACCCTTTGTCCAGTGGTTCTGGAAATGCTCAGAGGGTTCATGATGAAGATCGTGAAAAGTAGGGCAATACAGATAGTTGTCCTTGTAACCTAATTTCCTATATGTACCTTTCTGGACCTTAGCATCACAATCTTTATGACCAATGTCCTCGCATTGCGGGCAACACAAAGAAATATCTGCAGTTTCTGGAAGGTGATGAAGGGGCAACATTTCTTCAGATCTGACTTCCAGATCTCTATTCCAGGTGCAGGGATATACACATTTTAAATCAAGGTGGCTGCTACCACAGCCTCCTATGTCTGTAGGTGGGCAAGGAACACTTCCATCAGAACTAGGTTCCCAGAATTGCAAGGTTGTCGACAACAGACAGGGATTTTCCCCAGAATTTTGCCTAGAAATATATTGCTTAAAGATTAGACCATCACCAGAAGCCATTCTTTTCCTTTTCTTGAAAATTTTGCGCTTACAACTTCCAAATGAACTATGTTGAGAAATCTCCCGGCAACAACTCAGACAAAGGTTGTACGAACAGTTCATGCACGTCCTATGGTAGTTAGTGATAGAGCTTTCACATCTGTTGCTGCTCCGTATTTAAATCACCAAAGACGGCATCAACACAATAAATTCAGTTCGTCGTGTTTATCAACAAAATATAGTGCAATAAAGTGGAACTTACCAGCAAAGTAGCTTATGGACACTGCTCTCCTGTGGAATCTGAATTTCAGATAGTTCTTTCCCTGTTGCAAGAAGAGGTTGGGATGCATGCTTTAACATCAAAAGGAAACCAAACCAACTCGCCAATTAAGTTATAAGAAATTACCTATACCTGTTAACATAGCTTCTGATTCAAGCTCAATACTCTGATCATGATTTATTTGCTTCAGCACAGGAAGAAGCTTGTGGATTAGATAGTAAAGTAATTTGATCTTATCGACCTTCCTTTTTCCACTATAATATTCCTGGACAAAATGCTGGTAGAGAACAGTCAAATCAAACACAATGCTTTCTAAAAACAACGCACACACAAAGTGCACTTTTTCACCAGCCAAACCTTATGACTGACAGCTCTATTATGTTGTTTTTCACAAATGTTGCAGCCACAAGTTCCAAAACATGCAGGACATTTCATTTTCACCACCTGCTTCTCCATATACCTACATGAGATTAAAATGTTCCTAGTCATAGTTTGCCCGAGGCAATCATGTTTCTTCCACGAGGCAAGACAGAATGTCTGGTTCTAAGACTGAAGATCAAAATTCAGGTGCTTTTTAGTTATAATAATTAATTCAAGATTTCCTTTATTCTCACTCTCCAACATTTATCACAGATTCTACAGAGATGGTGGATAAAAAATGGTATTTTACATATTACTTGCATGTCGAAAACTAACAAGATTTCCAAATACGGAAAGGAGCTTAATCATGTTTCCTTAGAATATTGATGCAAAAATTTGACCCTCAAACAAAAGGGATTTGGTGGCTCAAACTACGAAATAGGTGTACGCTTGGATAAGCAAACTCAATACCTTATTTTATACAAATATCAACAACAGTTTCTAGAAACAAACACTAAAAAACAACCATCCTAGTGGAGATAAACAAGACCTGAGACATGGGCATATGCATTCTAAATTTCCAGATGTACATCTGTTGAAGTCAAATAAGAATTACAGACCTCTGTTTTAAGCAATCCACACAAAAGAATCGTTTCCTGCAAGCTAAGCATTTGATCAAGAGCCGCCCTTTACTTTCTCTACACCAATGACATTTTCTTATTTTTCTTCTCTTCATATTCCCCGCGAATGGCACAACCTAGTCCAATCCAAAATAACAATATATAAATAAATATCAATGCAAATAACAATCTTTCATTTTATTACCAGGAAAACTTCTATGAATTCTTTCAGATTAAAAACAAGATCAAAATCTCGACAAAGATCATTCCAAAGCTAAAATCAGATACACCACACCTGTAGTAGTTAACATAGTTAATGCTAGAATAACAGATTATAACAACCTGCATTGTACCAATGGGGAGTGGTTCAATATTTTTCGATCGAAAATGCCTCTGTAAAACCGGATTTTCATGCAAATTCACTCCTAGTTTCACATCCAAACCACCATTGCACTCCCCGAATTTCTGCAAACTGGCATGGGATTGCGAAATAGCCATAACCCCATATGGTAACTCTCTCGTTTCATCAGCAATCACACTGTCCTTCAAATCTTTTTCCTTCTCCTTCTTCTTCGCCACCTGCCTCTTTAAGAACTCTCTAATCAATTCCAATTGCAAGTCCCCGCTTTTCAGTTTCATTTTCTTCAATACATCATCCAAAGATTCCGAAACAGCCTGCCGCTTCCTCCTCTCCACTGCCAATGGCATTTCCTTCAATTTCAAAACTCGAACAGTATCCCCATTTTTTACCCTTTTCTTCGTTACTTTTCTCTCCAGTTTAAGCGATTCGGGGACTTTCTGTCTGTTCTGGCGGTGCTTTCCTTGAAGATAATGGATATCGCACAGCGTTTTTCCGGCCATAGCTTGCCGTTTGCAACGCCATTGGCGCCCGTCGGTCCGCTTGCACCGAAGATCCTCCGGCGGCTGATCTTTCCCCCGCATTGAGATTCAGTATTCACAACTCACTTTTCCAGGAATTCTCGAGCAAAGAATAATGGGAGCAATTCAGTAAATTTCTAGGGTTTCAGAAGAGTATCTGTTAAGAGGAAAAGCAAGGGTTCTGTACAAAAAAAGACTTTATTACTCTGTATGTGACACTTCAGCGTAATCACTGGTGGAATCAATATAATGACACATTGACACTGCCAATTGAATCATTTGCTGAGTGTAAAATTCCTACGTTTCTCAACGGTATATATACAGTATTATCCACGCAGATTCGCGTATACTATGTGCATTCGTATCTGAATTTTGATCCAGGCTTGTTGTGCCCACAGAATCAGAGGTGATGAACCCTTTCTTGATCATGTTCAGATAAGTTTCAAGAAACTCTTTAATAAAATGTATTAAAGATTAAAAAAAAAAAGTTTAAAAGTCCTAGCATTTATTGATTCGTTTTGGCGAATTTCCTATTGGTTGGAATTGATTTCCTGCTCAAAGTAAAGGGAATTTTGAATTATCTGATCTGATTTCTGATTCGATAATATGAATTTTCAAGATATTTATTTTTCTGGGATTACACCGTTGAATGTCAAACAGTATTAATTCAAGATTCTTGGAGCAAAAACTAACTGCTCCTAGTCAAAGATTGTGCTTAAAAGGATTTCCTACGCATTAAAATCTGTACATTTTCACAGGGAAACTAGATTGATGTGCATGAGATATGACACTAAGATCTATATTTCTACATTTTGTGACAGAATATTTGAATTAATTTGTGTAATATGGATGCTTCTATTTGTTTGTTGTTTTGTTTTTTTTTTTGTGTTTGCTGGTGGCAACCCGAAAAAACATATTTCCGGTTTCCGGTATCACGAATCTATACATATCTTTACTAGTTGTCATCTTGAGGAGAATTCTCAGAGTCCATGCAACCATATCCAAGCAAAAATAGCAGCACTACTTAATTTTACATATCTGCAGGCCATGATTCATTGTTTGCTATAGAGTGCATTGTAGTTTGAGCACCCAATTCTCCAGGCTGGTGGCCAACATAACTCTACATCTTCTAGCGAAGATCATCAATATTATGTTTTGAATAGAACTCGAACCTCCTCATTCTTTAGCACGAGATTTGGTATTTTAGGTGGACATCTACAATTTCACCACATCTGTATGCAACTTGAAAGTGAAGCCTATTATATGAAAATAATACCTGTCTATGATGGATGGCAAGCATGGTAGTTGAGAATACCAACAGAGGGTGGAAACATTTGTTGTGGTGAGGTGCACATAATAAAAAAAACAGATTGAGCAACCCCTCTGATATTACAGTTATCCGAATTTTAGAAAGTCTAAAAATTCATTTGTTCAAGTTTGAATACTCCAATCCGCAAATTAAACCGAAATCGAATTGTATATATATATATGTGTTTCTAAATAAAAAAATGAACATAAATCAAAGCAAAACTTAATGAAAACATTAATGTTTTATACAATATGCTTGTTGTGATCTAATTTTTTGGTCTCGTTTCGCAATGGCGACATCTGTCTTTTATGTTCAACTATTTTCTAAGACGACCCCCCTCTTATTCTACGAATTATTCCATATATAATCATAGAAAGCTAAGTTTTTAGGAATTTTAGATCAGGCTTCTTATAAACTTAGATTTTTTTTGCTAATCTGTCACTAACTTTTCAATATATTTCTTGCTAGAAGATACTCAACCTTGACACTACGTGATATGGTGGTATGGTATAGAATTCCCTAGCGTGCGTAAACGTAGAAAGTCGGATTGGGAATATGGATTCTATATATTTAATTTGGCAATCATGTGCTTCGCAAGCAATCTTGAAGCCAATTCTCATGCTTGATCCTTGACATTGGCCTGTGACTTTACATGCCTGCAGCCTACGTGATACACCAATTCCTTAGTTGATTTGATTCATGCTGTCTTTTGCCATGGATTTTCTCGTCTTCCAGCTGGCTTCAAACATCAATGTTGGAAAAGACAAGTTTACAAAAAAAAAAATCTGACATTGGACTAGTGGCTGCTCGAGAAGGACTCCACTCGAGTGTGGTAAGACTTCTGTGGGTGAAATGGGGAAAAAAGATCGGTTTTTGTGGCCGGAAACGATGAAAGTGCCTGATCGTTTGAGGTGGATTCCTAGTTTAGAACCAGATTGTGGGAGCCAATGCTTGAATAATTGTTCTTGTATGGCTTATGCATATCATGCTGGCATTGGATGTATGCTGTGGACTGAAATAGCAGTTAAAAGGCTTGCGAGATCTTCCAATCAAGGGGTGAAGGAGTTGATGAATGAGGTTGAGGTGATCTCTAAGCTTCAGCAGAATCTTGTAAGATTGCTGGTTTCCATGTGGAGTTTGAAGAAAATATGCTTGTTTATGAATACATGCTTAATGGAAGCTTGGATGCTTATCTACTTGGTGAGTAGCTAATTCATAGTTTTTATTTGGTGCCACATTCTTACTGTCTGAAATCTTGGACTGAATTCAAATTTACAGACTTACATAAACAAGGATTTCTAAATTGTCGACAACGAGTTATCATTATCGAGGGCATTTGTCGAGGCCTTCTTAATCTTCAGAGAGACTCGAGATTAGCAATCATTCACAGAGATCTATAAGCTAGTAACATCATGCTGCATGAAGAGTTGAACCCAAAAATATCCGATTTGTTGGATTACCCGGGGTGAAAATGATGAATTTTCAAATATCCAAAACTTAGAAGAAATTGTGGCTAGTATCATTGAAAATCTCGTTGATGATGAACTGATAATGATTCAATATTTTTAGAATCAATCAAATGAAAATGAAGCACTTATAACAACAAATCTTCACAATTTTTGTTGCAGCTCAAAAACACGGCATCAGGGCTTTTGAATGTAATGAGAAAGTTAGAGATGTTATCCACCTAAATTTAAATTTTGAGAAAAAAATAAACAACAATATATTTATATTTTAATAAATTGTACTAATTATTTTTTGTAATTTTAGAGAATTATCAAGTTATGATATTGACAGTACTATAGATTTATATATGGATATTCCTAAAAATTATCATCCTATTAATTTATCAAAATTACTAATTTTTTTTAAACTGACCGAAGTTGGAACTTGAAAAAAAGATTAGTTTGGAGATGTTATTAATTTATCGAGTATTAATTTATGGAGATTTTATTGTTTATTATTTTTAATTCTTACTTCTCTCAATTATTCATAGTAAATATTAAAAAAATAATGCATACATATTAAAAGATTTGAAAATTATTTGTGGGTTTAATGTCAATGGACTTATTTTAGGTTTTTTGTTTAAATAAAGGAATGAGATAATTTGATTGGCATGCTTAGGAATATCTCATGGCTCAAGTCCGGTCAAATTTTAAATATATATCATAAATGAATTATCATTCTTGATATGAATTAATTAACCAATATAATAAGAGGCAAACACTATGAATAGCATTTTGAGTCATGTTTTCATAAAGTAATGAATAGTGATTTTTGGTTGACATTTCTTTTTGTTTTTTTATACGATATATCTCTTTCGTCCAATCAACACCGTCCTCAAACGTCTCTTCGTCTTGCTTTCTCGTTTAACGAGGGGAGCCATTGTCGTTGTCTTTTCATCTTGCTTTTCCCCGATGTGGTGAAAAATCGCCGCAATTCCCTGGTGCGCGATTTTTTGCCATTTTTGTACATTTTTCGAGCTCATCTTCATACCTTACAAAACCAAACTTTCCAACAACATCAACAACATCATAACCCACTAAAACCCACATAAAACACTTCAAAAATCATACCCCAACAACATACAACACATACCCAACCAAACCCACATAAATCACTTCAAAATCATCCCATTTCAAATCCAAACTTCATAAAAACTTTAGGAAGGGTTCCATATCTCTTGAAGACTCCAAATCTTGACAAGAATCACACAAACACAAGTTTTGTGGAACTTTCCTTCTCCTTCCTTGGAGGATTTCGAAAATGGGGAATGAGAAGGGTTTTGGGAATGAATTGGGGATTTTTGAGGGAAAGGGTAAAGTGAGGGGAAGGAGGGTGTAGTGGGGATTTCTTAACACAGAACAACTCAAACATTACAATCAAAATAATGAATTTCATTTTGCTCTCCTCTTAGTGCTGCATGAGATAGCTTTTGATCGGGCTTCAATACTATCATGTAAATCAAGTGCTTCACCGTGATATCAAAGGTTCTATGCAAAATAAGTATTTAGATTAAATTCCATTCCCCATATACGGTGCTAAAATTAGGTGTCTCTTGGTAGACAATGAAGGAAACTTGAAGCTTGCAGATTTTGGTCTAGCTCGGTCATTTTAAAGTGATCAAAATGCAAATCTTACGAATCGTGTCATTACACTATGGTATAGGTAAGCTTTGTGGATCTATGCCTCCATGTATGACTCAAACTTGGTTAGTTTTTAAGTTGTCTTATCTTCTCAAGTTTTGTCTTGAAATTTCTTGTTCTTTTCTTTATTCTCACTTATCTATCTAGGGGTTTGGAGGATTTGTGGTTGTTCCCTACTTTTAACGGGTTGGTCACGTTTTCCCCAAGCTAGCTTTGAGTTCTTTCCTGTTTTTGATTTCATCAGGCGTATTTCAAAATTTGCAATGTTGTCATGTTGTACACTATGTTTCCTTTTTCGCCCTTGCTTCTTATACTATTTGACTTTTTGGTGCAAGCTCTTTTATGATTGTTTCTTTTGTGCTTGATGCTACTGACAGCCTCTAGCTTATGGATGTTAGATTTCAAGAAAAATGAAACTCGAAAACAGCTTATCGATATTCTGATTACTGGCACCGTGTCTTATACGGTGCCAAGAAGAACTAGTGTTCTATATATGCATTCATGAATTCCAATAGCTGCCAGTTACAAAAGTGACACAAAGTAACAACGGAACTAGAGATATAATACCAAGTATAGGGAATAATTGCATGCACTCAAGTTAAGCCCAACTTAAAATACACCATATTTGAAATAAAATAATGATAAATTGAAATACTAATTGTTTTAGATTAATTATATTGAGTTGATCCATATTTGAAACCCATACCGAGTTCATATAAGTATTTTCCTTTTAAGTACCCTATTTATAATTACCACCCCACATCTTTATCATGTTCCCAATTTTTCAAAATTCCCAAAATATTTTTCCATCCTTATATGTTCTTGTGATTTTTTTTTAAACATTATATACTTGTGATTTTGATATATAGAACAAACTTTGATAATTAAAAAAAATATATATACAAACTAATTAATTGTATTGGAAAATCTACATTTGTGGAAAACATTTGTATATATCTAATTTTGACCCCATTTATACACTAAGTTAATGTAAAGTTTTTTAAATAAAAAATACGTAAGTTAGATTAATCATATTAAGTTGATCAATTAATAAATAAGACTGAAGCTGAGTCAAGTATTTTCCCACATTTGCCATATCTGGTCAGCTCTAATGATCCTCTATTCCAATATAATCCGCGGAAATCGACAAAAACAATAACGTGGGCAATATTGAAAAATGGTCAACGTCTACCAGGAGCCAAGTTTTACCATGTTTTTTTCTAAACTGATAATCTCCCAGGCGATATTTTTCTTTAAAGTAGAATCTGACAGCATATTTGTCCCTTAAGCCTTGTCTCACTGTACTCGATGTGTGTTTAATATGATTTTTTTCCTACGAAGCCGATCAAATTCTTTATAAAAAACTCGAAATAAAGCTGGGGCTGCGCCTGAAAAATACTATGGTATCTGTCTTTTCGTTGATAGTGTTTGGACAGACAATCAAGAATCTTTCAACAAAAGATCACCGAGAATTTATAAAAGCCAATTTCAATCTTCTCCTAGTTTGTATTGAATTCATTTAAAAAACCAATTGGGGCTGCCATGAAGAGCTTTCTTCTTGTACCAGCAGTCTATTTGAACTGATTAAATAATCTTTTCAACCTTGAATTGAATGTGTGTGTAAACCAGATTCTGCAATGGGCTCTGAGTTCAGAAAGAAATCACATTTGTTTCTCTTACGTTTCATGATTCCCATGTTTTTATTGTCTGAATTAAGTTCTGCTGCCGACAGAATGGCAAGAGGTGATTCTCTAAAAGATGGAGATACCATTGTCTCTGCTGGGGAGAAATTTGCTTTGGGATTCTTTAGTCCCGATCAAGATTCGGGGTTTCGATATGTTGGAATATGGTATCACAAAGTTTCAAAAGAAACAGTAGTTTGGGTGGCAAACAGAGAGAGACCAATTTCAGGGAAAGATGGTGTTTTAACCATTGGAAATGATGGAAATTTGATAATTTCAAATGGAACTGGTGATATGATTTGGTCAAGCAATATTGAAACAGTCGCTTCAACTAATTCAATCGCAGTTATAATGGATACAGGCA
Source organism: Haberlea rhodopensis (assembly GCA_907163345.1). Lineage (NCBI taxonomy): Eukaryota > Viridiplantae > Streptophyta > Magnoliopsida > Lamiales > Gesneriaceae > Haberlea > Haberlea rhodopensis. The sequence goes on from CAJQUN010000006.1 coordinate 303,203, forward strand.
ATCTCGCTCTAGTCCAAAACAATGCTTCAAACCAGGTGGTACTATGGCAGAGTTTTGATAATCCAACAGACACATATTTACCCCAGATGCGACTAAACATGAACATATATGGCGGAGAGAAACGTATATTCAGTTCTTGGAAGAGTTCTTCTGATCCAGCGCCTGGAAACTATTCCATGGGTGTTGATCCTCGTGGGTCACCTCAGATCGTGATATCGGAAGGGCCGAATCGAAGATGGAGAAGTGGGCATTGGGATGGACTTATGTTTACAGGGATTCCAGAAATGAGGGCTGCTATATTGTTTGGTTTTCGGCTCTCTAATGAAGGTGGAGGCAACGTGTACTTTACGTATACGCAGTCGAATAGCTCTGATTTGATTAAGTTTGGATTGAACTGGGAGGGAATGGAGATGACAGAAAAATGGAACGAAGGGCTTCAAGAATGGAGTGTCATACAATCACATCCATCGAATGAATGCGAGGTTTACAATCATTGTGGAGCTTTCGGAATTTGTGATGTCATGAATGATGTGCAAAGATGCAATTGTATGGAAGGATTTGTGCCTGCGGATAAAGATCAGTGGAATCGAGGGAACTGGTCCGGCGGGTGTATCCGCAGGACAAAGTTGCGGTGCGATGAGAATATTAATAAGACCTCCAGTGATGAAGTGACAAGGGACGATTTTGTTCTGGCAGAGAATGTGAAATTGCCGGATTTTGTAGATTACGTGGGCTCAGAAGACTCGACAGACTGTAAAAACAAGTGTCTGGAGAATTGTTCATGTACCGCTTATGCTTATGTTAGCGGGATTAACTGCATGATATGGTATCAAGATTTGGTTGATGTTGAACTATTTGCTGAGGATGGGAGCAATCTATTCGTTCGCGTTGCTCATTCAGAATTAGGTACTGTTAAATGTCTGCTTTAGGTTACACATGCTCAAATTTTGTAGATTTTTACGTGCTTCTCACCTTCGATTGTTATGTTTTATTAATTTATTATTAGGTGGCAAGAATAAGGTAACCAAGATTGTGGTAATAACACTTGTTGTGGGCATGGTCATTCTAAGTGTCTTGATTTGGCTGCTCTGGAGATACAAAAACCGATGCCAAGGTAAAGTTTCGTACTAAATCCAAGGTTTGTGTGTATTCAGTGTAGAGAACACACCTGACCTTAAATTTTTTAGCAGAAACTTTCCCGAGTTTAAATGACGAAAAGCCGAAAAACCGAGCCGAGTGGAGAATTTGCCACAGATATGTCACGACCATGTGAACTTGGAGGTGAAGGCCAGCAAGGAAACGGAGCTGAACTTGCAATATACAGCTTCAATGACGTGGCAACAGCAACAGACAACTTCTCTGAAACGAACAAGCTTGGGGAAGGAGGATTCGGACTTGTTTATAAGGTAAAAAGTTCTTACTATGGTTTTGTGTCATAAAGAGATGGCACACATCTCTGAAATTTTCTCAGTTAATGTATCTTATATTACAGAACATATAGTTTTAGAAAAATGACTAATACAATTGAAAGAAATTTTCATTTGTTGGGAGCAACTCGAATCCGTTCCTGGTTGAGAAACTACTATGTTACTTTGTGTTAAGTATGTAATCATGTGTTGGTCATTTTGCATATAGGGTACACTACCGGAGGGCCAAAAAATTGCTGTAAAAAGGCTTTCAAGAAAGTCTGGACAAGGCGTAGAGGAGTTTAAGAATGAAATAACAGTGATCGCGAAATTGCAACACAGAAATCTTGTCAGACTTTTGGGCTGCTGCATTGAAAGAGAAGAAAAGATGCTACTCTACGAGTACATGCCAAACAAAAGCCTCGATCTGTACATTTTTGGTTAGTTTTCAAGATTGTTTGTTTGCTGTTTTTTCATACTATAATCGATTTTATCGAATAATTCAAGGAATAGGAAGAGACGACGAATGGTTTTCCTGAGAGACTAAATTTCTGTGTAATCAAACTTTCTGCAGATGCTGCTAAGAGAGCACAACTCGACTGGAACCAAAGGTTCACCATAATCGAAGGGATAGCAAGAGGGCTTCTCTATCTGCATAGAGATTCAAGGCTGAGGATTATACACAGAGACCTGAAGGCTAGCAACATATTGTTAGATGAGGAGATGAACCCGAGAATTTCGGATTTCGGCATGGCTAGGATATTTGGAGGGAATCAAAACGAAGAAAACACAAACAGGGTTGTAGGCACATAGTAAGTAACATCAATCAATCTTGCATGTTAAACACTAATCATTTTGAATTTGGAATATAAAAAAAATTAAACAATTTGTCTGCCAGTGGCTACATGGCGCCCGAATATGCAATGGAAGGACTGTTCTCGGTGAAGTCAGACGTTTATAGCCTCGGGATTTTGCTGTTAGAGATCGTCACTGGCAAAAGAAATAACAGCTTTCGCTCAACCGAGTATCCAAACATAGTCGGCAATGTAAGTTATGTGGACTCTAATCCATGATCAACCTTTGAAATCTTCCCTTGATGGCATCATATGTATTTAGACATCACATATTTCAGAAACTTGAACTTATGGGAGGTGGGCTAATAACAGTGTAAATCAGAATTTGGAAAGCATAGATCCGGATTTTATATTCAGGTCATATATATGAACATATGCATGTTGGACCTTAAATGGGATGATAAAACCAGAAAATTACCACTATAGACCATTTTAAAAATATATCGAAAAGGGTTGAGGTACCAAGTTGTGATCTAACTCTAGTACCATGTTAGAAACCGCTTGTACTAAAAGTTTGAGTTCATGGGAAGCGTGACAGCAACGTTGTTTAACCATGTATGTTTGAATTGTTGGCAACAGGCATGGCAACTTTGGGATAGAGGTGTCACAATTGAGTTACTGGATCCTTTAATGTCGAATTCTTATCCACGAGAACAAGTGCTGAGGTGCATACATGTAGGCATGTTGTGTGTGCAAGACATTGCAGCACACAGACCAAACATGTCTGCCGTGGTGCTGATGCTCGAGAGCGAGAACGCGATGTTGCCTACACCGAAACCACCCACTTTTACATCTATGAAAAGACATAGTGGAGATACTGATATGTTGGATGAAAATGCAGAGATTGACTCGTCAAATAATGCCACAATTAGTGTAATTGTCGGTAGATGATAATTCTTGATGGTTTGGTCTTTCCCTTTTTGTTAATTTTCTTGTGTGCATATGAAATGTAAGTGTACATAATATAATTTTAGGCTGAACTCTTTAATTTGATATTATCTTGTTTTAACCTTCCTATTTTGGCCTTCAAAATAATGTATGTGTAGCCTCAAATGTTGAACTAGCATTGTATGCAACAATATAATTTATAAGGAAAGAATAGTTTCCCGCATTACTACTCACTTTTTTTAATCTGAGAATTATGCTCACACTCCATCACTTTTGTATCTGCTAGAGAGGAACTTCGATCCTGGCCTGAGATCGGACGGCCCAATTGATTTGGGGAATTTTTTGGCAAAGTGATCAAAATGAAAGTTGTAACTCATTTTCTAAGTTAGCGTGACCAATTGGGCGCGACCTTGAAGAACCTTCTTCTTTCACGAGCAGTCGGTTCGAACTTTGAACAGATTAAACAATCAGTCAATAGTTTGAATGAAATCAGCTTGATGTTCCATACTATATTTATACGATATTATTACAATAATTATTTCAATCAGTTTATGAAAGAAACTTCCCTGTTAGTCCTAATTGAATTTCCAATTCCAACTTGGAATATTATAAGTGAGAGTTCTTTGAAGCCCATTTTCATATTTGAATATTAGAAAGACTTGTATTGTTTTTCAGATTACATTAAGACTTACGATTTGATGACTTCTAGCCATCGTCAATATGACGAAATGCAAATATAAATTAATGAAAAGATATTAATGATGAAATGAGATCGAATAAATAACCCCTTGGGGTTTGCCAAATAGACAAATTACCCTTCTTTGGTTTGTAAATAGTAATTTTACCCCCTCGATTTACAAAATAGGCATTGTACCCCCCGGTGGTTTGAAAATAGTCATTTTACCCCGTGTAGTTTATGAAAATATGCATTTTTACCTCTTATAGTTTGTGAATATTTGTGAAATTGTCTATTTTGTAAACCACGGGGCGGTAAAATGCATATTTTCACAAACCACCGGGGGTAAACTGCCTATTTTGTAAATCACAGGAAGATAAAATGCATTTTTTCAAATGACATAGAGGTAATCCACCTATTTTGAAAACCATACGAGGGTATATGCCAAAAACCCTCTATTTATCCGACAATGACTTTTCATGGAGAAAAAACAGAAACTAGGGGAAGGTATGATTCTATTTATTTTTTTTGTTTATTGGAGTATTTTTATATATTTCTAATGTAATATTTATTGATGTAAATTTCACCATTTAATTTTAATATTAAAATGAAATTATGCTTATTTGATTTAAAAGCTACATGGATACAAAAAAAGTATTACTCACTAATGTCATTTTTAGTCCTTTGAAGAATTAAAAACTTGTTCTTGCTATTACACAAAAACTCACGCTTGTTTCTTTTTAACTCTCATCTGTTTATTTGTTTTTCAAAAATTTAAAAGAACCAGTGCCTATAGTAAATATAAACAAAAACAACAAAAAAGCCAATCACAAAATTAAATTCATGTATCTAATCATTCTAATTAATGCCTAATCTAGTAGAATGCACATATGGGTATTATCTCAATGTTATATTCAATGAGAAAGAATTAATTTGGGTATATGAGATTCAGACAGGACCACATATGTCCAAATTAATTTTTGGTCATTGGAATATGCTCATATGCTAGCAAGAATGACCCTTTTTATGGGGTATAATAAACGAGATGCAATATGAGAATTAATTAGGCTCTCATGCTCCCATGGTCTCAAATTCTCATGGTCTTAGGCTCTCATGTTCGCAGGCTCTCATGCTCTCAGATTCTCATCCTCTCATGCTCTCAGATTCTCATGCTCTCAGGCTCATGCTCTCAAATTCTCATGCTCTCATGCTCGCATACTCTCACTCTATCAAATTCTCATGCTCTCAGGCTCTCATGCTCTGATGCTCCCAGATTCTTATGCTCGCAGGCTCTCATGCTCTCAAATTCTCATGCTCTCAGGCTCTCAAATTCTCATGCTCTCGGGCTCTCATGCTCTCAGATTCTCATGCTCTCAGGCTCTCAGGTTTTCAGATTTTCATGCTCTCAGGCTCTCACGCTCTCATGCTCTCAGGCTCTCATGTTGTCCGATTCTCATGCTCTTATGCTCTCAGATTCTCAGGCTCTCATGCTCTCAAATTCTCATGCTCTCAGGGGATGACCTTCTCAAGGGATGAGCTTATCAAGAGATGAGTTCTCCAGGGGATGAGCTCTCAGGGGGATGACCTCTCAAGGGATGAGCTCTCAAGAGATGGGCTTCTCAAGGGATGAGCTCCATAGCGGATGAGCTCTCTAGGGGATGACCTTCTCAAGGAATGAGCTTCTCAAGGAATGAACTCTCAAGGGATGGACTCTCCTGGGGATGAGCTCTCATTTAAAGGGAAGGACAACAGTAAAATATTAAATTAATGAAATTCATAATAACAAACACATTTCACAAATGTACAACAGTATATATGATGTAGACTACTCATATTTCTTGGCACAACACATATTACTTTGTCAATCACATAATAATTATAATGTAATTAAGCATTAATCAATACTTATCTGTTGAAAGAATCCAATGAGAGCTGAGGGTATTGTGGATGAAGTTTATTGACAAGTTTCTGGTTTGAACGGAAATCAAAATGATCCCCTTCCCAGATCTCCACACTTTAACTCATTCAACTCACGCCAATGTTATCTCAAAAAATTACCAGGTAGCATAAATTAAATGAGACACAAAATCTTTACGTGGAAACCCTTCAAATCGAAGGGAAAAATCACGGGACCTAGTCCAATATAAATTTCACTATCATATCAAAGATTACAATATTTTTTGTACAATATAATGGTAAATAACGTGAAGAGAAAAATGGTGTTTGGTGTAGTATTATTCCTGAAGCCTCTTCTTGAAAGCACCGGTCTTTCTCTTTATATAATTGAAGGAATTGAAAATCAATATAATCATTTTATCTGATATGCCTTTACCATGCTTTTGTCCATCATTACACTTTATTGGAACTTGAAAATGTGAGGTGTCATCATACATGTGTATACATGTGTCAATTTCATATCAAATTTTGTGTCCCGGTTCTTCTCTTCTCGGGTGTATTCCTTCTCTTCCCGGGTCTCTTCTTGGGTGGTTTCCTTCTCTTTCCGGGTAGTGTCTCTTCTCTTACCGGGTGGTTTCCTTCTCTTCCCGGGTAGTGTCTCTTCTCTTCCCGGGCATTTTTTCTTCTATTCCCGGGTGGTTTTTCTTCTCTTCCCGGGTCGCCGTGGTTAGGTGCTTTAACGTTCGAAAACATTGAACTCAAGGAGCAACCCATACATAAGGAAAAGCCTGAATGAAAGGCTAAGACCATAGCGAAAGGGACAAGAATGCGACAGTAGCAGATAGACTAAGGAGAGAAAAGATACATCCATACAACAGGAGAACAAAAGGAATATGGGGGGTGTCTCTTCTCTTCCCGGGTGGTTTCATTCTCTTCCCGGGTAGTGTCTCTTCTCTTCCCGGGTGGTTTCCCTTCTCTTCCCGTGCATTTTCTCTTCTCTTCTCGGGTGGCGTTCTTCTCTTCCCAGGTAGTGTCTATTCTCTTCCCGGGTATTTTATCGTCTCTTCCCGAGTGGTTTCTCGTCTCTTCCCAGGAATTTTCTCTTCTCTTCCCAGGTGGTGTCTATTCTTTTCCCGGGCATGTTATTTATATTAGGTATTTTTTAATATATATCCCGAGGTCTTATAAGTGCATTTCAGCCTAATTGTTATGCCTTAATTCATTCAAGGTATAACAATTTATAATCGAAAATATCTGAAATTCAATTTAATTTCAAAAATACAAGCCATAGTCTTCCTATTCTAAATAACCCTAAATTTCCAAATCCAACAACTTGGAACTTGGAAATATTACGTGAGTACACACTTTTCTTGATTACAAGTGGTTTTTTAATTGAAAAATGCAATGCATCTAGAGAGTCAACACATTCCAAGAAATTTAACATTGAATAAAAATTCCTCCTGACCACCAATTAATATTTTTCTACCATAAATAATTCCCCTATCCCAAACCTAATTATTAATAAAAACCATTGTTTTTATACACACATTGTATACATATACAATATTATATATATAATCAATTTTTTTAAAATGTTGTTTTGGAATTTAATATTTTTTTGATTTTTTTTTAGTTTAATGAGTTTTTTATAACTATTTTGATTTGTATTACGAAGTATGGTAATCTTATAAATAATAATAACTAGCCATCTTTTCCATGCATTGCGTGTATATACAATATTTTTTGTACACTGAGATGATAATTGTAAATTTATTTTTTTTATTTGGTTTTTGGGATGTAATATTTTTTTAAAAAAATTGATTTTGTAGTTTAATACTCTCCCATTTATTTTTTGATATTTTTTGGTTATCCAAATTAGCAGGAGTCTTGCAGTCATTTAACACATTGGACATCTTTGTTATTTGACAACATTTGTGAGAGTATTATGGTAAGTTCCCTTTAGGACATACCACTAACACCCTTATATATTATATATAATTTGTCATCTTGCAAGCATTGCGTTCGTATACAGTATTTATTTAGTAAACTAAGGTCATAATTGTAAATTCATTTTTTTAATTTTGGCTTTTAGGATGTACTATTTTTTTTTTCAGATTGATTTTGTAGTTTAATATCATTCAAAATATTTTTGATGTTATTGTGATTATCCAAATTAACAGAGATCTTGCGATCATTTAGTACATTATATATAGTATATATATAGATGATATTAGGGTAATAAGGCAAAATTTGCAATTTTGGCATACCAATATACCAAAATGTCGGTTTGATGGTATGTTGCTTTATATATTGGTATAGATTATAATCAAAATATTATATATTACGTCATCTATTCGATAGCTGATACTAATTCAAGATCTCATAAAAAAATGATCAAATTAATCAAAAGTTTAATCATATATTACATGTATGGTTGTCATAAGATAATTTGAATAAAAAGTTATTACAAAATCACACTTAAATTAATAATAAACTTCATTTATGTTTTAATCACGTAAGTATAGTTTATGATCATATTATAATTATAATTATTACGTATTATAAATATATTTTGATTAATTACGTTGATGTTTCTAATATTTGAATAAGTAATATTACAATAAATAGCAATTATATAAAATTCACAGATTACGTATTTGGGTTAATCAATGAAAATATTAGTCAACTTTCACGGCACGTCTAGAATTGACAGAGGCAAAACCCAAAAAATTTGGAAAACATTAGTCAACGCTACCTTCCATTCTACAAAATAAATAAGTATGGTGTGAATAAATATGAACAGAGTTTCCTTTTTAATCCAACATGGACATTGACCCTTCTCAAAAATAAATTATTACAGTATTACTAATCTTAAATATTCATTAGCAAAACATGCAAGAGAATATAAAAAATTAACATATAACATTTATTAAGAAATATCACAAAAAAAAGGATAATTTTTTATTATAATAATATAAGAATATGACAAATTTTGATGTAGCATGGAATAAAAACTAAAATATACTTATAGTTATATGTTTGATTTATAATAAAATAGTAATATTATATTTAATTATTTGTTAATACTATCTACATCAAATTTTATAATAGGCAATAACTCGAAAAGTCTTTGATAATTGGGTCATTGAATTAAAAAAAAAATCAAACGATTTATTTAGATTTTATGGTGGAGTAACAATCGATTAATTATGGTTCACAGGTTTTCCGGTTCATTCACCTGTCGAGTCCGAATTTTAAATATGGCTTCGAATTACTATATAATAACAGGCCATTCACTTCATTTGTTACTTCAACTTTACGTTGGTTCACTATTCTACCGAACCTCCTGATTTATTTGTTCGTAAGAACGAAGAGAAGTTCTGCAATGGCGACTAAACTCTACATTGTGTAAGTATTTCTTTTTTTTTTTCCAATTTTTTTAGGTGGGCTTGTTTGTTTTGTGTTTGTGAGCTTGAAGTATGTGGATTCTTGAATTCTAATGTGGCTAAACACCCCCGGATGATTTTTGATCAAGATTCAAGAAATTGATTTTCAGATATGCTGTGATGATTGAATGATAAATTGATCTGTTCTTGCTGTACACCAGTTAAAAGTTTGATGGGCTTGTTTGGTTATTTGGTCATATGAGATCTGGAGAGTCTTGATTTCTGTTATCTAATTCTCTACAGATACTATTCTATGTATGGACATGTCGAGAAACTTGCCCGTGAGATCAAGAAAGGGGCGGACACTGTGGAAGGAGTTGACGCCAAAATGTATCAGGTTTGTATATCTATCGGTCTAAGCTAAATCAGTTGATTGGAGCACAACGTATGACACATACAAGTTTGAGACATGAAATCCACATCGTGATATGTGGCCATGGATTGCAGGTTGCAGAAACGCTTCCTGGTGAGGTTCTAGCAAAGATGTATGCACCCCCAAAGAGTACTGATGTGCCAGTGATTACACCCAATGAACTGTGTGAGGCAGATGGATTCATATTCGGTATGCCCACTAGATTTGGAATGATGCCAGCTCAATTTAAGGCATTATTCGATGCGACCGGAGGGCTGTGGATGACCGGAGCGCTAGCAGGCAAGCCTGCTGGTATGTTTACCAGCACTTCATCTCAAGGAAGTGGACACGAGACCACAGCGTATGTTCTAATCATTTTAAATTCTAAGTCACAAAGCTTGGACTTTTGCTTACAAGTTAATGTGAATTACTTTGACTGGTTCCGCTCAGTGATGCAAACCAGTATATCCATTTTGGGATTTGTGCTCGAGCTCAAATTCTTTTTCATCTTGCTCGAAGCCTCAGATTAAATTATAAATTAGTTTTGGCTCAACTTAGACTTCTAACTAGAGCTTGATAACTTATAAAGTTGTTTAATTTTAAATTCAACTACTAACACATATCAGAATTCAGTTCGAAGTTATATACAAATATATGGAGTCCAAAGGGATTACAATGATATTATGACCGAATGAAGCTCTTGGAAAAGATGCGCGACTCGACTTGATTCTTTCTATGGTTTATGTAGCCTACTCCAATCCATTTAGACTAAATGCTTAGTGGTATCAGAATTCTATCCATGTTTCATAATTTTGAATCTGAGTTGAATAATATTCGAGCTCACTCGAAAAGCCCGCAAGCCAGCTAGACTCATTTGTACCCCTATCTCCACTACCACGCAGTCACGGAGGGGTAGGAACAGTCGCTCCCGCTCCCATTATCACTCCCACTCTCCTATTTTCTAAATCTTTCTTTCTATAATGTAGCTGTATCTTTTTATATATTATTGTATAAGAATTTTAGAACCTGAAGCATTTTGCACTCCATAAAAGACTTATTTCGAGATTTGGTGTTGTGCAGTTTAACTGCAATTACTCAACTCGTGCATCATGGGATGATTTTTGTTCCCACCGGGTACACATTTGGGGAAGGCATGTACGTGTTGGATGAGGTTAAAGGTGGCAGTCCCTATGGTGCTGGAACTTTCACTGGAAGAGATGGGTCGAGGCAGCCTACAGAACTGGAACTGGCCCATGCTTTCTACCAAGGAAAATACGTTGCTGGCATTGTCAAGAAGTTTAAAGGAGGATCTGCTTAAAAAAAGGGCTTTCATCTAAATTTTTATTCAGCAATATATTTTTGTTGTGTTCCACTGGTATTAAAAGTTTATTATTTACTCATTTATCCTTTTTTTTCTTGTGTTGGATTCGAAAAAAATAAGTGTAACGCTTTCGTTGTGATGTCTTGTTTCTTGTCATACTTGTAAAATAGTTTGGACAATATACCCTGTTTCTTGCATTTGTTAGATTCTACACATGAATACGACGTCCATTTTCTGCTTATAATTGTGTTCCATGCTATCAGAAGTTAGAACAGAGGAATTAAATATGAGATTGGAAAATGAAATCTTTGGAGGCAAGTCATACTGAATAATCCCAATGTTGGGAAGCTAATATATAGTTAAGTGTGTGCTCGTCATATAAAGCACAAGTATTGTTATTTAGTGATTTCTGGATGCTCCATGGTTGTGGTATGTGTCGAGGAATGCATGAGGTTCCAATTCAAAATCAATTGATGATGAGTTCAGTAACTAATGTATCTTATAAAGAGCTAACATAACTTGTAAATTCACAATATGAACAACTCTCAACATATCCCCTTACGTTTGACATTATATAAGTCAAACATGTTGATTGATAACGCGGGTGACGGTGAGCATTCGTGCTAATAGCCAATCATATGAGAAGTTTGATCAGATATTATGTTAAGAATGCATAGGGTATTGGTTTTGAAGGAAATTTTTTATATATGCTTTACTTTTGTTGCCTCATTTATTTCGATTATTTGTGCTTATTTTGAGGGATAAAAATAACAAATTTATATTGAAAAATAACATCAGTAACGTATTTATATTCAAAAAATAATATTTTGAGGGATAAAAAATAGGATAAATTGCATTTATCACCCTTGTGAAATATCGAAAAAAAACATAAAATTCCAGATATTAAAATTAAAGCTCTTTTTAAATCCCTTGTTTTGAAAAGCTTATGGCAGTAGGGAGAAAGCTTATGGCAGTAGGGAGCGATATGGCCCGGATAGACGCAAATTTGACAGACCACAGCGGCACGTTGCTGGGATCCCGAAGACGCACCGCCACCTGCGCGTTGTCGGGACTGACTGCGGCCAGAAAAATTCCGCGACCACGTTGCTGTTGCTGACAAGGCAGTGAAGATGAATACAGCCGAGAGGACTGGTGATTAGCCGCTGGACAGGCAGATGATTGAGAAGAAGCATTCGCAGTGGCCACAAGGCTGCTGTTGTGAGAATCAAGACATTTCAAATACAGTTCGTGTCCAACCAAAAGATCATGTAACTCATCAAACCGGGAGAGGATTCGCCGGCTCGTATCGGGGCGGCGATTTCACGATATGGATGGCCAAGCCCATTACGATCATGGAGGGTAATATCATCATCGGATAGAGGTTTGTCAATTATAGCAAGTTCCTATGTTTTGGTTTTAACGAACAAAAGGAACTCGCTTACTGATTAGGTTCCAAGTGTGGCACGTGACAAGTCATCTTTTAGTTGCATGACACGGGCGCGAGATTTACTCGGGAAGAGACGTGTGAGGGTCGTCCAAGCGGGGTAGCGGATGAGAACATCTGAAGAATTTCAAGAGCAAGAGAGCCAAAAATTGCCGCAATTAACAATTGATCTTGTTGGAACCACTGTAGGGATTCAGTGGACGAGGAGCCATCGGTTCCTGGAGGCGGACGAGTGATAGATTCGTCAAGATGGCCAGCGAGATTGAAGCCATTGAGGAGGGCTGTGATATGCTTGCGCCATGAGGGAAAGTTACTGGCAGTGAGTTTAATGGGAATATGTTGGTGGGCATGATTGTAGTGATGGAAGGGGCGGCTGGGGGAGCATTTGTGGTGCTGTCGGAAATAGTAGACATGGCGGCTGGGGGAGGCCGAAGAGGGGGCGTGGTGTATGGTGTAGGGCGACGGGATGATTAGAGAGGGACTCGCGATACATATAGAAGATTGAAATTGTAGAGAAATCCTCTTGTTGATTTATTTGGCTTCAAGAGCCTTTATAATGGTTACAATGTACAAAGATAAATATGGGAAGATTACAAATAATCTATTTTCAAAATACAAAGATATGATAAGCTTGGATTGTGATCTTGAAGAGATATGAGTTGCTAAGATTACGAGGTTTCCTTAATATATAGATGGAGGCTGATTAAGATAAGTTTCATATAAAATAGAATCTCAAAAAACACTGAGAAACCGTCTCTTTTAATTATTTCCCCCACACGTTGGCGTCGAAAGACTGCGGCGTCCTCTCTTTTCTGACTGCGCTCTGCGTCGCCTCTCGACCCAAGTCCAGGTGATTGAAAATTCTCATACTACATATTATCAGTGGGGGATCTGGGTATTTTTCAGCCACTTCGATTTTTCTCTCGTTTTTGAGAAAAAAATAGGTATTATATTTGATGATTTATTTTATGTTTTCATTATTTATGTAACATGTTTGGTGTTTTATATAGTATTTGTGATCGACCCGCATGTGATCAACCTGCGCAAATTTGATATATTTAATGTGCGTGACTTATAAATATTTGGTAGAAACATATAATATAATGGCAAATGTTTCAGGTCTTTCAAATTGTTCCTATTGAGAGCAGGATGGAAAACAATATTTCAACCGAAGAAAGAGCAGCTGCCGGCGAAGCTTCAAGCAAAATCGGGATTATTCAAATGGCGAATGGAGCAGAAGCATTGGAAGATTTGATCGAGTGTAAAAGTGCTGAAACCGAGAAGGGAGACGCAGCGTCACCAATCTTCCCTCCTGAAGTAGTCATCGAGATCTTGTGCTGGTTGTCTCTCAGGTCCCTAGCAAGGCTCCAGCTCGTGTGCAAGGAATGGCGAGGTTTTATTCGTGGCCGTTACTTAATGAAAAGGAATTTGGATCGTAGGAAGGCTGTTTGTCATTGGCACAATGTTTCTTTGTGGGATGATCCGGCCAAGCATGAACCCATAAATGAAAGTATTGCATACCCCATAAATGAAAGTATTGTATTTGTTGATGGCTGTGATGGCTTGCTTCTCATGAGGAGTTTTCCCATAATGAAGTTTTCCATCTGGAACCTAGCCACTTTCAGTGTTCTCAAATTGCCTGATCCGCACAAGGACGTCTTTGGGATGGCCTTCTGTTACGCTCAATCAACGGGAAACTATGTAGTGGTTTGTATATATATGGACGAATCCGGCAGAGAAGGTTGTGAAGTTCTTATTCCTGGCCAGTCCGAATCTTGGCGTCCCTTGGCGTTTCCTGATATTGCAGAAGTCAAGGGACTCATAGAAAAACAGTGTCTTCTGGTACTGGTAGTTTCAGCAGGAGAAGCTGTCCACACTGTCCTCATTCTTAAAGTTGGTTCCGACATCATTCAAAAGGTCGTGTCTCTTGATTTGGAAACGGAATGTTTCACCGTAACTTCTTTTCCGGAAGTCGTGTTCAACAACTGGGAAACCATGTGGGGTTTAGATTGGAATGGGAAACTGGCGTTAACGGAGTTAGTGGGAAACAATCTCCATGTGACGGAGTTGGAAGACTTCAAGAAACAAAGATGGTGTCGAAAGAAAAAGATCATCCTGGTGTCGTTCCTGAAAGAATTGGATATTGATGAGGCACATTTGGTGCCATTGTTTTTTAAAGATGGTGATATATGGTTCTGCTTTGAAGAGACTTTACTAATTGTTCACAAGATTGAAACGGGATGCTTCACTCGCTTGGGCTCATGGGAACTTCAACGGGCTGAAAAGCTGTATCCCTACAAACAAACACTTTTAAGTTTCCCAGGAATGCAGCCAGAGACGAGGCTTCGGAAATGCTTGCCTTTCTTCGATAAAGTTCGATTAATCGTTTAACTCTCTATTCTTGCATCAATACTTAACAAATTTTTTATTTTTTTTTCTCTAGAACTCGTATGAAAGGATTTATGCTTCTTTTTTTTCCACTTATTATTTTTTTTTTCTTCTGATTAATCTTGAACTTACATTCTAAGATGGATGTCACTTTCATTGCATGAACAATTACAACATTGCAAGCTTGACATGAAAATAATTCACGGTAGATACCGTTCCAGAAGCTTTGCAAGTAATGCGTGGAACTTTAGCAAGAAAAGTATGTGTATGTGCGTAAAGTCATGATACATTATTTAAGTGGCGAGTACACGCAGTTGAGTTATTTATAAGATTTTCTTATACATATATTAAACACTTAAAACTAAGTGTATCGACCTCTTATAGCTTGAACAATAACAAATTTCAGTCTTTTAGTTTGAACAATTATCTGTACACATCTCCTGTTATTTATTTTTATGTCAAATAATACGAGATGAATGATATTGTAAATCGGTTATTCTAAAGGGGCATCGATCCGTTATTTTTAAAATTATATATCAAAAATCGTAATAAATATTTTTTATATGGGAGACAACTATAATATATCCTCCCAAAACCGAACCATAACCAGATAGTTCATTGTCAATTCCATCATCTATTGAAACCAAAATCACTCAATTCAAAATTGAAACCAAACATTTTAGCCAAAACCAATTGATACCTAATTAAAATGGGATGTCGGCATAAGTTTCGAAGAATATGGGGACCAGAATGCAAATAGATGAACTAAAAGTCCTAGGTTATTAAATGTTCAATTAAGAATATAAGACCCCCAAACTTGGGTGATCGGATCCAGCTAAAATCTTTGCTGGCTTTCGTCTTCTTCATCTCTCTGCATTTTCTTATGATCACTCAGTACAATAGTTTCCCTCACAGTAAAACCCTAACACTGGAATATAATTTTTTCGTATAATCAAAATGCTCCAGCTGCTTTTTTCTCTGGTGTTTGCGGAAATGGCGCTGATTGTTGCGGTCGTGTTCAAAACACCGCTGAGGAAGCTGGTGATAATGAGTCTGGACAGGGCCAAACGTGGCCGCGGCCCAATCGTCGTGAAAACGGCGGCGGGAACTGTTTTCATTCTGATGATGTCCACCTTGTACAATGTGGTGGTAATCCAGAGGCGTTGGATTGAAGATGGTGAGGTCAATCCCATGGATCAGATTATCCTCGCTAAGAAACTTCTTGAAGCCTCTCTCATGGGTAAACTTTTTTTTTTCTTTATAAGAAAGTAAATTAATTGATTTATATATTAAAAAAATACAATCCAATAACCAATGTTATTTCTTGCTTATTTTTTCCTTATATTTATCACCTATTTATTTGGATTTACAGTAAATAGCTTTGTTATGTGAACTATTCATGCAGTTAATGTATATCTGTGTTACTATGTTAGTGTATTAATGATGGATGTGACATGTGATGTGAGAGACAGTGAGTTGAGGGTTGGACCTGTTGAAGCAGTAAAATTCAAGGAAGATAATGGACCGATTATAAATGTATTGCGTCTGAATTATTCTCGTGTAAATCATTAAGGTTTGGTTTATTGAATCTTTTTGAGTAAGTTTTTTGAATTCAAAGTATATAAACTAATATCTGAATTTGAATTAAGTTTTCTTTTCTGTTTCCTTTTTTCTTTTTGGCGAGGGGTGATGGTTAGGAACTCTTACATACTATTAGTTATAAGATTTGTGATATTATTTATGTAAAAATGAAATTTTTAGCTTTGGTTTGCTGTGAAGGATTTATGTTCACACTTTTAAGTTGCATCACTAATTCTCCGTTGTGGCTATATTGTTGGCCTTCTATGTAATCTTTTACCTACGAGACAATTCCATATTTTTTACACCCATTGCAACTAATTTATATATCATTTCTTGTAATCGATTTTGTGCAGGATTTTCTCTATTTCTTGCACTGATGATTGACAGATTGCATCACTATATCCGAGAACTGCGCGTAAGGAGGAAGACCATGGAATCTGCAAAGAAACAAAGCCGGGTTTTCGAGGATGGTAAGCCTCCAGTGTCCGAGGAAATCAAAGTACTGGAAGGAGAAATGACCACATTACACGGAAGGATCAACCAACTCGAGACACAGCTTCAAGAAAAGGGTAAAGAGGTAAACAGTGCAGAGGCCAATGCATTAGCTTTGAAAAAACAATCTGAAGGATTTCTTCTTGAATATGACCGGCTGCTTGAAGAAAACCAGAATCTTCGTAGTCAGTTGCAATCAATAGACCGGAGCTTGTCTCGTTCCGATAGCAAAAAGTTTGCGTAACAAACCATAGAGTTTGGTTTTCCTTTCCCTTGTTTTGTGAGTTATGTGGTTATTATATTGTTCATAAATCATGACATAATGATCTCAAAAAGAAAGAAATAGGTTAAAGAACGAAAATACATTGTTACCTGTGAGATCTGTATCTGAATACAACCAATTAATTTTTCGTCCTGACAAAGTTGGATCAAGGGAAAACAGTTGTTTCTGCGGTGTTGGTTTGGTGTATCTTGTGAGGATTGTGTTATTATCAAGAAATAGGGACTTCATAATTAATTTTATATGTCCGCTTGTGAACGAGACAATCGTCTCCTCTTAAACAACAAAATCCTCAAGATTTATTTCGATTGGGGTATCTTGTGTTGAATCCATTACCAAATCTGAATGTCTCGTCGTATGTAATCTTCGTTGGAGAAGGAAGGGCATGTCTTTCCCACCTATAAAGATGGCTCGACTGGTTTTTCCTCTATTAAAAAAGTGGATCAGGATTCATTCTACAATTTCCAAGTGGCTAATCTCTAACTTGGATGCCAAGTTGGTTCAGGAGAGGATTAATATGTTGGCTTAAATTGTATGGTTCAACCCCATAACTTTGGTGATCAAGACAATTGAAAGTATCAAGATCAAAGTAAGTCACGGCATAAAACTAGAAAGATTGTGTTCGATGGTGCCAAGCCCCCACTCATGGTGGCATTTTAGTTATGGTAGTTTGGACTTTGCCACCAACAAATTCAGTGGGCAACTGCTAAATCTGGATTTAGATTCTTCCCTCACCAATAGCACACTCTTTCTCTCATGATGCTTTCCATAATTGAGTCATAAATTTTAGCACAGCATTTCCCTTTTCTGACATCAAAACAAAAGCTCTTGTTTGTAAATAATAGTTGGTGAGGTTTGGAGCTGTGCATGCATTAGATTAAAGTAGAGTAGTTTAAACATTCCTTAGAAGTTAAGTATGTGATTCTGATTGTGTAAATATTGCAAAAGGCATCGTGGGTTGTAGACTTACACGTCAGCCTCGCAAAGATGACTTCCATTGAAAGAAAGATGCGCAACTTTTTGTATAGGAGAAATTGTTGCATTAGAATCTATAATCATGTTGGCTTGGAGAATGATTCAGTGTGGAAGTACCTACAAGGACCATGTAGTCATCAATAGTGGAAAATTTGATGCGTCAAGGTGGCAGTGGCTAGTACCTGAAGGGCAGCATCACGATTGATGAAAATTGTCAAATTAATGGTGAGATAAGCCCTTAGGAGTGACATCAAATAAACCGTAGTTGGTTGTAAACTAAGGAAATTATCACCTGAGAAGAAGACATATAAATAAATAAAAAGACAACTGAGAAGCCTATTAAATAAATCCAACGATGCTATTTGCAAATATCATTTTTCTAGTACAGTTTCATGTGATTTCTGGTTCTAGTTTACGTAGCAATTTTAATACATTACTTAGCATTTGTATCAATTTCCTCAATATTTTTGGAGGTACAAACTTTAGTTGAAGGTTGCAATGAAGTTTTCTCTACAGTTGATTTTTATTTTTATGCCACCCATTGAAGTTTAGGGATATTATAACATTATCAAATTAACAACCTTTTAAGTATTTTGTTCATTCTAAGTTCGTTTATTACCCCGGAAAATATGAACACCTATTTTTTTTATTAATGGGGAGCTTCACTGTTCACTCGTTCTAAAAACTAAGCACGTCGAGCTACTTTAAATGCCAATGTGGATAATTAGTAAAGTGTTAATTGGGTTATATACGGTAAAACTTTCGTAAATTTATACTCGATAAATTAATAATATTTCTAAAATAAAACTTTTTTTCGGTCCCAATTTTGGTCAGTTTAAAAAATTAGTAATTTTGAAAATTAATAAGAATAATTTTTAGGAAGACCTTTATATAAATATATTGACCCTCAATATAATAAATTAATAATTATCTAAAATTACAAACATAATTAGAACAATTTAGTAAAATATGAATATATTATTGTTTTATTTTTTCTCGAATTTAAAAAAAATCTAGATGGAATTTATCTCTAACTTTTCTCATTATATTCGAAGGCTATGATATCGTGTTCTCGAATTACAATGCAAAATTGTGAAGAATTGTTGTTGCTATGAGTGCTTAATTTTTTGTGTAATTGGTTCTAAAGGTGCTAAATCTTCTCAAGCTTATCATCAGCTAGATTTTCAATGACATTATCCGCAATTTTTTTAAGCTTTAGAAATTTAAGCATTCATTATTTTCACTTTGGTTAATCCAACAGGTGATTGTCATCCGTTCTATTGTGGTAAATGTGGTCATTAATTATATTCTCAAAATCGTGAATACGCTTCATGATAAATTCGATGAATCGAAAAAGCAATCTTTAGATTAATAAATTATTGATTTATCGATTATATCATCTCTCTAAATTAATAAAATTTCACGATCCCAACATTATTAATTTATTGAGATTTTACTGTACTTCAAACAAAACGTTTCATAATTAGTTTCACATAACATATTTTATATAATTTAGATAAACTTCTTCTACATGAACATGGGCAACCAATATAATTATTAATGATAAATTGAAAAAAGAAATTTGCGTTTAACTAATACAAATATTCATATATCAAAAAATAAATATAAATAATTATTGATTCATAAATAAGTTAGTAGCATTTTGCAGACAAGATTTTTAACTATTTTTACGTGCATTTTTTAAATGAAAAGTAATAGAATAAATTTTCAGATTCAACAAATATTAGTTATATGTATATAATCTTTTTGAAAGATGTTAGTAATCTAAAGTAACTTCTCTGTCAACTTTGGACGAACTACTTTCACTTTTCAGAATGAATTTTCCTTTTAAAAAGTGTTGTTTTCTTATGGATCGCCCCTTTGCTGCCGACCCTTACACCATAAACATGAATACCAATTTCCTAGAATCAACTAGAGTTGGCTTCTTTTAATGGATCATGATCATACACATTGTGGTATTCCTATTTGTTTTTAAGTTGAAAACTTTTACATGTTTATAATTAAAATCCAAGTTTTAACAGAAACTGCAGTTTGTTTTCGAATTATCAAATGGAAGACGAAGCTGCAGCGAATTGAATATGAAGCACATTCCAGTAATGTAAGAATCGGGCTTAATGGGACTTGTTTTGGGAGGGAATTGTACAGAGCTGCTGCTGCACAATACTATCATGAAGCCCGGTACTCAAGTCGATATCTGTGCTCTTTGATTTTACAGTTTTTGCTTAAAACTTTCATCACAGTAATAAGATCACCTCAGATGATCCTTTTATCATTCTGAGTCAGAAAGAAATGTTGAATTTACAACATCAAGATTTCTCAACTTTGAAGTTCGGCGAATGACAGCAACTTGTTTTCGCCATTCACGTATTGGAATCTGGTGAAAATGATAGAAACATCAAAAGAAACTAGTAATATAATCAAGGGAATATAGACGCATAGGTAAAAGGTAATCGATTTTAATCTCTAGTCAAAATGAAAAAAGAAGATAGAAGCAAAATTCTTACAGCAGGGAAGCCACCATAATCTCCTGATTTATTGATGTTCTTGGTGACACAGCTATTGGCAGCTAACCTGACCTGCAGCACAATATCCATAAGCACTTCCAGAAGTTTTAAACTACCATTGAAGGACTTAACACGAAATTAATTATACCTTCGACGCAATGCAGACATGGTCACAAATTGCAACCCTTCCACCTAATGTCACATAGTCTCCTATCCTTAAACAGAGTGTAAGCGGCAGATTATCGGTGCGAAAAATAACAAAATGCAAAGTCCCGGTGATTTAGAATGACAGTGGTGGCTTACGTCACAGAACCTGCAATACCAACTTGTCCACAGATCATACAGTTTTCTCCGATCTCTACATTGTGCCCTATCTGCATAATTAAGCACATATATGATTTCAAAATTACAATAAAGTATTAACAGGTTTTCAGAAACCAGAATCAAACCTGCACCAAATTATCGATCTTCGAGTGATCTCCGATTACTGTATCTCGCCAACTACATTCAAAATTGTGGCAGAGTAATGTGTTCAGCTATGTGTAACATAGGTCCCAACACATTATAAAGGATAAATCAAGAGTGTTGCTACAGCAGTAAGAAATGGTCACAGGTATTTAATATTTCACCTGCCCCTGTCAATGCAAGTATTTGCGCCTATTTCCACATGATTTCCTATCCTTGCTTTCAAGCTCTGCAGACAGGAAGTCGGAAAGAAAGCTTTACTATAAGATTTGTCTAACAAAAATAGTATTTGAATGGTTAAATTACAGGTCTAATGCATCTACAGAATATGATAGAGTAAAAGACAAAGAAAGGGAGCGGAGAGTAGATCGTCACAAAGGATCTCAACCACTATGGTTCCATGGCACCCCGGACTAGAACAGAAAGTTATAAAAAAAATGTCGAAGTAGAGCATCTTAGAAATTATCTAGTACTTGAATAATTTAGAATACCCAGAATCTACACTCAAATAATTACTAGACAAAAGTTCACAAAATTAAAGTCAGAGTGGATAGGAAATAAATTATAACAAACTTGAGGCTTCTTCATCATGTGGCCTTGTTCATTGACAAAAAACCCAAAACCTACAAGGAAAAGAAAATTTCATCATCAACTAAAAAACTCAAGAACTACAAGGAAAAGTGGATGTGGACTCCAAATTCGTATCTTGGTAAATCAAATGTGTAGAACCACACAAGGTATTGAACATAAATGCCATGTTTTATAAAACACAAGATTTAGCCAATGTCGTGTAATGGAAATCAACACTGTTAATGTTCAACATTCCGGCCTTACCATCTTGACCTATGCAAACGCCGCTGTGGATAATATCAAAATCACCAATTGTGCAATTAGTGAGCACAACATTATACCTGGACAAAATATTTAATTGGATCAAACCCTAAGGTCAACATAAAAATATGTATTCATGTAAACCTAATACACGTTTCGGTGGCACGATGTTACGGTCAGTGATGAGGAAAGCCCTAAACCAGTGAAGAAGCAGGTATCCTCAAATTACCACCATAATATTACATTTCTAGCATATGAATAAAATAAACAGAGAAATTTGAGGATTCCATTTGACAACGCACGTGAAAAAAGTCCAAGTACAGGTTGGGGTTAGTTTCAAAGATAATTCTTTTTGAAAGGGATAAATGAATACCCTATTTTTGTTGATTGACCAACTCTAACCGCAGATCCAACGATTGATCCCGACCCAATGTAAACATTCGCTCCTACAACAGATTCCGAATGAACAATTGCACCTACTTCAATTACAGCAGTTGGATCAACCGAAGCAGATTCATTAAAGGTGCCACCTCCATTGCACCATTTTCGAAACTCCCGATAATCAATCTCAGCATCCTCTTCAAATCTTGAGGATAGACAACATTTGAAGAGCAATCAGAGTTAACTCTAATGAGCAGAAAGAGAAGCATTCATGTTAGCAAGGCCTATAATTAATTATAAATTATTCAACTGAACAACACCTCAATTCACAAATGGAAAACAAACAAGTAAAGATCACATCTTTAACCACTCGGCAACTTTTTACCATATATATTTGAACTGAAAAAAAAAGAGGGGAATGATTATCACGGACAAAACGGAAATTAATCCTTTTACGGAGCTCAAGAACACCATAGAATCAACCCATAATTCAAACTTGTGCAGAAACTAAGTTGCAAGGACGTAGAAAGGGTAACAACGGACATAGATAAGGGGTAAAAAAACCCTCAATTCACGAGTTGCATACTTGGTAATTGAATGGCTTTGATACCTGGAAGAGTAACAACGGCTTGATAAATGTCTTACGGTGAAATGGGAACGGACATTTCGTGCAGTACAGGTTCGAAAACTGAATAGAGGAATACCGCAAGAACGGAGATGAGTCACCAATTTTCGCGCGCGAATCGCCATGGGAAATGGGGCGAGAGATTCTGGCATATAATTAAAGATTTTATTTTAATTATGTATATATAACTAGTTAATTTGGCACCGCGCCAGTGAACTTATAACCTGGTATATATGTCCAATAAAAAGTCCGACACAAGTTCAACAAACAACTCTAGAGAATAAAAATATGGTTCATACGCATTGAACATACATAATCATACGTATATAAAATCAAACATGTTGGAGTAAACAAAAGTCTTCCTCAACAGTACACCATGGCAAGAGTTGGCATATGATATCCTTGTAGGGCCCAATAGACTCTCTAAACAAAAGTCATCTACGAAAGTGCAGTAGTAGATGACATCAGATATCACATAAAAATAAACCTCAACGAACTCCAAAAAACCAATCAAAAGTTGTTCGCAAGAGTTTTCAAAATGACGATGGTTCATTTCATAATGCAGATATGTGTCGGTTTCTCATAGCAGTAGCGAGCATCACATAAGAGGAATTATAGTTTATATTTATTGTTGTAGTTGCATTGTTCTTTTAGGATATTGATCTTATATTACTTGCTATGGCCTCATGATTAATGAATCATCTTACTTATATAATTATTTATATACTTTCTGCCAAATAATGAATGTAAATGTGACGTCCCAAATTATTATCAAACAAGTAATATATAATTATCATAATTTAATATTTTCTAATTTTTTTGATATAATCTCCTTGTATATGAAGGGAAAATTTGATGTCAAACATCATAATAAAGGTAATCGAGAACAATAACATATTAGCAACGGGTCGTAGGTAAACCAAAACTCAAAATGTATAGAAAAATTCATCATGCCGAATATTTTATAAAAAATTATTATTAAAGTTTGCTACAATGAAAACTTATTTTTAACTCTTTTTTTTTAAAAAATAAGTTCATATAAAAAATTATTATCAAAGTTTGTCACGATAAAAATATATTTTGAATTATCTGTTTTTTTAATCCATACTGGACAAAATCAACAAGTTTTTTTCTAAAAAAAAAAAAAAAGAAAACATTTTAAATTTTAAAAATTGAGATAAGAGGGATGCACAATTGGGTCAAGGGTTTTGATATAATCTCCTTATATATTAAGGGAATATTTGATGTCAAACATCATAACAAAGGTAATATCACATATTAGCAATGGATCGTAGGTAAGAAAAAAATCAAAATATACATAAACAAGTAAAATCGACGTACTCTACCAAAAATTCATCATGCCGACTATTTTATAAAAAGATACAAAATAAAAGAAAAACTAAAAGAAAAAGGAAATAAAAAAATTTAAAAAAAAAATGTGACGAACGAATATTTTATAAAAAATACAAAAAAAAACTAAAAAAAAAAGGAAATAAAAATACAGAAATTAAAAGAAAAAAAGTTTTAAAAAAAATTATAAAGTGACGTAGGGGTTACTGTTCATTGGAACAGTAACCCCTACGCCACATATATATATGATATAATTCATCATGCTGACTATTTTATAAAAAAATAAAAAAATAAAAGAAAAACTAAAAGAAAAAGGAAATAAAAAAAATTTAAAAAAATAAAAATGTGACGGACGAATAAATACAAAAAAAAACTTAAAAAAAAAAGAAAATTAAAATACAAAAATTAAAAGAAAAACAAAAAAAAAGAAAGAATAAAATATCATTTATTGATATCATTATTCATTAATTTTCAACAATTTCTTCCGAACACGCACGACTGTTTCCAATTTTTAAAAACAAAAAAATTTGAACTGCTATACAAATAATTATTTATTAGGTTGTTTATAGACGATAGTCATCTCTAACCCCAAATTCATTTGCCTGTTCAACCAAAAATAAGTCAATTAAGACTATTTTAATTTCCAAGCCGCCTGAAATATTACCCAAACTTATCGGCCTGAATGATTATCCAAACTGATCGTTTGGGTCACAGGTTGAGTGTGTCAAACCATTTGGCTAGACTTGTCTGTTTTGACAGCTCTGATTTTCATATTATGGTAAAATAAGCGGATCATACTTCAAAATGGCAAAATCCCAAGAGATCATATTTGTAGGATACTCATAAAATTCACAATCTTCATGCTACTAAAAACGTAAACTCATTATCTTCAATGCAACGGTTAAAGGACGCACGCTCTTGATTGGCGAACTACGATACAAATATACATCTATAGCAAAGGAAAAAAGAACCTTTTGTTGCGCTAGACACATGACACGTTAGACCTACGGATTATATAGTTCCAATAGCAAGTGGCCCATAACAACCAACCTACTTTCCAGAAAGGGAAAATAAGAGCACCACGTTGTCAGGTGTTGGATTTAAGAAAAGCTATGAAAGTGGAGGAAAAATCTGATATGGACTGCCCTTAGGCATTTTTAATGAGTTGAAGGAGCATAATAGCCTCCTTTAATCTCTTCTCTGCATGCTCTCTTGCCACCGAGTGACGCAAATACCTGCATCGACGCAACATTTATACAATTCTTGAACCAGTACAAAAAGTAAGTACAATTTTACGAGAAAACACTAATAGCTAAATGATTTCTAACCCCTTATCATTTCCTGCCTTTCTTGCCAGTTTTTCTGCAAGGTTGTTCAATCTTTTCAGATGAGATGGTAAACTGCGAATGGTGTTTAAACCTTTTTCATTACAGCATATTCTTTTCAAGAGTTCAGATGCAATGAAATATCCCTCTTCTTTGTTTCTGATGAGTCAAAAAGCAGAAGAATGAACATACTTTTAATGTGAGGAGATGAACTGGTAAGCACAATCTCGCAAATTCGAGTTAACAAACCTCGAGAACTCCCATAAAACTACTTCTATGCATCCGTGACTCTCAATCAATATCTCAGTCAGGTGTGGATAATGGGCAAGATTTCTGAGAGTTGAAAGAGCATGCTTTAGTACTTGTTGATCTGGTATGCTTCTACTGACGGAGCGGATTAGCTTCAGTATAGTGTCAATAGCTCCTGCAGCAACAAGCTCTTCACAACATCTCTGAGAATGTTTTGTGGCCACATCTATAAAATATAATAATTAGAATAGTTTCCTATCCTTGGTCTATTTTGAATTCTTTATATTTATACAAGATCGCAAATATGAGTAGACAAATTTCTTATTGTGAAATGCTTACCTAAAGTCGCACAGTTATGCAGAATGCTGCTTACACTTCTTACACTAAGTAGTTCTGAAAGTGCTGCCACGAGTCTGTTTATCAAGCGCATGCTATCATCTATATTTGCAGCAGATTTTTGCATTCTGGAACGCAAGTCTTGTAAATGCCCTTTTGCGTCTTTCCGTGCAATGTAACCTTTCCAGTATGCCTGTCACATTCAAAATATAAGACAATAAAACGGATGAAATATGGACGCGAAAAAAGGGAAGGAAAGCATGGATGACAATATGGAGCACTGTTCTATGGACGATTTGGCTACATCGAAACAAGTTGTGTTTCCATGGAAGAGAAAACAGGGACGAAGATTTATTGGAAGTCGTTATTTACAGATCATGGTTCTGGATCACCAAAAGAGGAACCAATAACTTTACGTACTCGTTTGTTGATTGGAGACAGGATCCGCTTATTTGTTTACTAGCGTTTTAGTTTTCTAGGAAACCTATGGGTTATACCTCATTTTGTACTAACTACACCTTGTAGTAACTATCTCGGGCCATTGACATCGTATTTTATATTATATTATTTGTCTGATCAAAAAAAAAATAAAACGGATGAAATAAATTTGCCGGAATCGATATTATGTTTCTAACAAGTAATTCCACGTATACTAACAAAAGTTGTATCTTACAAATAAGTAAAATGCCTCACCAGATAGCTAGAAAAGAATGAATATTTTATTTCCAGAGTTACTAAAATGCAGCAGCACATGTAACCTAAATTCATTCCTCCCCAAATCCAAAGCAGGAGAAGAAAACTATCTTTAAGAGAGGCCCACTTCATTAAAGACATATGTTGCAGTTCTTTGCAACATATCTGTTCTTATGCTAACAATGTAGCGGGCCATAAAGATAACTTGAAACATACACAGCCAAGATGCCTGTTAATGGCAAACAACAATAAACAAAGTGCAAGCTTGTGATCATGTGGTTATTTATTTATTCCTATCACAAGGCATTAGAAAAAAAGGAATGATAAATGGACTCACTTGAATCACAACCACACGCTGCTTCTCTTTCTTGGCCATTTGCCTTGCCAGCCATCCTCGAAACTGTGATTGGATGATAACTGCTGAATTTGTTTTCTTCTTGGCTCTCAGTATTTCCCGCCACCATCTTTGCAACTTCTTAATGGATTGCAGAAAGATTTTGAAGTTAAGACCTGGGAGGAAGATATTCTTGGATGCATTATGATCACAACGGAATGCTCCTGCAGTAGGGTATGGTATGTTCACGATAAATATAATAGAAACAATAAAAATCCCACGAGATAAAATTCACTAAAGGAAAACATACCAAGAAGCCTTTTCCTCTCATTCTCACCCCTGACAAATCGTTGTATATCTATAGCAGCATGCTTTTGGGCAATGAATGTCTTATGAATTCTCATGCAAAGGAAAGCACTTTGGATCCTCTTGGCAGCATCGAGGAGGAACAACTTCTTCCTTTGCAACCACCCACGACAGTAGCTCTGATCCATATCAATGAGAATTTTATTGTTACCACCATGTGCAATGTTGGAAAACAAAATCATCAAGATAACTTTACTCACTTGAATCACAACCACATGTTTCTTCTGTGTCTTGGCCATTTGCTTTGCCATCCATCCTCGAAAATGTGACTGGATAACAATAGCCGACTCTGTTTGTTGCTTGGCTTTCAGCACAATCCTCCACCATCTTTGCAACTTCACAACTGATAAAAGAAATATTTTGAATTCAAGACCGCTGAAGATATACCTTGACATATTCAGATAGTAGGCAGCTCCTGTACATAGAAGGTAAATAGAATTGACAACAGGAATAGTCAGCAAAATAGATGGACTTCACTAAGAGATGACATACCAAGAAGCCTTTTCCTACTATTTTGCCCCCTGACTAATCGCTGGATTTCCGTAGCAGCGTACTTTTGAGCAATGAATGCCTTACGAAGTTTCATGCAAAGGAAAGCACTTTGGATACTTCTAGCGGCCGCATCTTGGAACAAATTTTTCCTTTGCAACCACCCACGATAGTAGCTCTGATCCATGTCAGAAAAATAGCATTTTGTAGATGCCACCATGTTTAATGACAGGAAACCAAGTAATCCAGGAACATAACTTTAACTTACTTGAATCACAACCACTTGTTGTTTCTCTCTCTTCACCATTTGCTTTGCCGTCCATCCTCGAAAATACGATTGTATAATAACAGCCGACTTTGTCTTCTGCTTGGTTCTCAGAACATCCCTCCACCATCTTTGAACCTTCTTAACTGATTGAAGAAACGTTTTGATTTCAAAGCCCCAAAATAAATGTTTTGATACATTGTGATATCTGCAGGACGCTCCTGTATTTGATATTGTAATCATATGTACTACAATAAAGCTAAGTAGAAATATGAATAAAAACAATCAGACAAGATAGACTAGAAAAGGATGACTTACCAAGAAGCCTTTTCCTACAGACCTCCCCCCTGACCAATCGTTGGATATCTATAGCAGCATGCTTTTGAGCAAGGAATGCCTTACGAAATTTCATGCAATGGAAAGCACTTTGAATTCTCCTACTAGCATCCTCTAGAAACTTCTTCTTTTGCTACGTGCCCACATGTTTATTGTCCAGAAATGAAGAATTTAACCAATTAGTCACAAAACTAGTTATGTCTTTTGGCCAGTTATTAATGTTCATTAACTATCAAACTGACCATTTGCTGTAAAGATGGTTAGATTGATATATTCATCATACTATCATGTACAAATATGCAGGTAGTGTATTTCACCTCAATGTTTTCTACTTTTAAAGGCGTATTATGTGGAATTGAGTCAATTGACTATGTTAGTACTTAGTTAGCAGTCCAGAATACGCATCCAAAAGTGACATTGGCAGGAGAGAGAGCCTCACATAACAAAAAATAAAAAACCAATTCGGAAACTAGTTAATTGTTTGTAGCCTAGAAGGCCTAAGAAAATATTGTTAGTAGTATGTTTTCAATTTGAATTGTCGACAAATTAATGCTACAAGAAAAAGATGTTTAAAACCACGCGAAAAGTGTTAGGGAACCACTTACCTTAATCCTAATAACGAGATGCTTTTCTATATTAGCTTTTCTACGGGCCATCCATCCACGGGCATGAGATTGAAGGATAATAGCAGAAGCATTTTCCTCCCTCTGGACCTGGAAGTGACACCTACATCTGAAACACCGGAAACTCCTTTGAATTGTTATTACTCCTTGCTTCTTGCATGCAAAACTCTTTCTCATCAACCAACCACGATAAGAACTCTGAATTTTAGTTGCAGCATACTGCTCAATTTGAATCTTTTTGCAAAACCAGGATTTTCTCCAAGAATCCTGAATTGTTATTGCTGCTTTGTTACGTAAATTATTCATCACATCTTTGGAAGGAACTGAAGCCTCCCCGTTCTGAGCAACCATTTGACCAAACTTAAACCTCACAGTGCATCCACGGATGTGACTTTGAATAGCAGTAGCAGCATTGGTGCAATCTGTAGCATAACTTTGTTTACAACATGTACTTCCATCATAATCACTCAGAGTATTCCAGTTTCCCATGGCATATTGAATAGCGGCGACAGATATTTCTAACTTGACGTAATTCCTATCAACCAAAGAGCTAGCAAATGCTGCAAACTTTCCGAGATGCTCTCTCCTAGCTGTATGGTACAATTAAACGTAAGACAGGGATATAAGAATAAAAATTCAATTTATAGGCTATGATCACTCAGCAGAAATACACACTTGATAATGAAAATTGATGGCTGTTTGCCCTGAGCTCCGTCACAGATATACTCTTCTTCAAACACAACCAAGCCAATGCTGCACTTTGCAATAGAAGAGCTGCTTCCATTACCCTCAAATAATTTTGACGTGCAACAAATCGTCTAAAATGAGATTGTATTATTGTGGCAGCATTGTCTGCAACAGTAACATAAAATTGATTATCAAGATAAAGCATCAATGACTTGACCGAAAAACAAATTTAAAGTACAGTGCAATGGACAAAGGTTCTGGACAGTCATTATGGCTAAGCAACGTGACAAATATTTATTTTATTAAAAATTCTTAAATATATGAACAGAAGACCAAATAGAATATGGCATTTTTTTGGGATAAACCTGAAATTTTCGGTTACAAAATTCTAAAATATTTTACATACCACATGCTCGATCGAGGTAAAAAAGCATTGCAGAAGAGGATATTTAGTCCAGTCACCCATTTTTGGTACAATATTATAAACAGCGTACTAGAAATATCAAGTCATTCAAATTTGCAGCAATTAATACCAAAATCTAGATGTTGTTGTCATTCTCCATTACCTTTTTGAAATTTGTTCATGCTCTTGCTGCCAGTCAAAAAGCATTGTTCAGAGAAAGCAGCTGGCCTTAGATTGCACTTCTGCACAATGCCATTTTGCTGAGCCATGTCTTGCCACCAAGCCATTATTGACTTAAAATCTTTCGTTCCATCTGGGTTAATTGTAACAGCAAAAGGGAGCAATAAACGAATGTAAAATCTTTCATTAAAGATGACAATATCTTAACTAAGTGTTCAAATATAAAGCTAAAATGCTGAATTATACGTCAACTAAGCAGATACCTGTTCACCTCACAGGTTAGAATTCCAAAGACAGTACACATTAATTTGAAGAAATAATAGGGTAGTTAAGCAAGCAAACGGTTAGTGTGAATACCTAAATTTGATCACAAGTTACTAGACACCATTCAAAAATTGGCATAAATTACAAAAGGATAAATCCATTACTTATATAAGGAAGTACCTAATTTTCACCCATATTTTCTAAAAATCACAAACTAAACTAATTTTCCAATGTGCACTGAACCTCTCCAAGAGACAAGATAAACCAAGATCATAGCACCATAATTTTGAACAAGATGGCACTTTCTGTTTCATACAATTTGAAAAACATGATATGCTGAGAGTAATTGCAGCATTCCAATAGATACAGGAACTAGAAGGGACCTTGTCCATTGTTCCACTCTGTACTTATGCGTCTGCCGTTTGGAGTTTGACACTGGAAGCCCAGCAACTTATGCAAATTTACGTCATCCTAAAATGAAGGACCAAATTGCAAAATCATTTCCAAAAGTCTACTGACAATGCTCTGTAAAGTAATGTGTTTAGAACAATACCATGTTTCTTTTTACAAGAAATTGAACTGAGAGAAACACCAAGAGGATAATTACACTCTGTCCATTACATGCACCATTATGCTCGAGTATGTCGCTGACTTGTAAAACCTGCAGGCAGCAGTACCATGCCCCACTCATACCATAGATTAGATGAAAAGATGCAAAAAGAAAAATGCGTACACACTAGTGAAAATACTATGAGAACTGATATAGGATTTGTAACACCTTTCTGCATGACACCCAAGCTGCCGTATACATAAAGACTTTATTGCCGTGATCTACCGCAACGTGGTTGTGCAATGAATTCCAATAATGAAATACATTCTTAGTGACTACAGTCTCTATATCGTTCATGTTGGGTGAGAAGTAAGTATCCACTCACACCAATATTTATATCACTTCGTAGCCGATTTTACCAACACTAACACAGAGATATTTGTACATATAAATAAGTGCTTATGTAAGACTAGTCAATTTGGCACCGCGCCAGTGAGCTTATAACCTGGTATATATATTCAACAAAGCGTCCGACACAAGTTCAACAGACAGTTCTAGAGAATAAAAAGATGGTTCATACACATCGAACATACATAATCGTATGTATATAAAATCAAATAGGTTGGAGTAAACAGAAGTCTTCCCCAACAGTACACCATAGCAATAGTTGGCATATGATATCCTTGTACGGCCCAATAGACTCTCTAAACAAAAGTCATCTACGAAAGTGCAGTAGTAGATTACATCAATCACAATAAAAGTAAATCTCAACGAGCTCAAAAAAACCAATCAAAAGTTGTTCGCAAGAGTTTTCAAAATGACGATGGCTAGAATTATAGTTTATATCTATTGTTGTAGCTGCATTGTTATTTTAGGATATTGCTCTTATTACTTGCTATGGCCTCAAGATTAATGAATCATCTTACTTTTATAATTATTTATATACTTTCTGACAAATAATGAATGTAAATGTGGCATCCCAAATTATTATCAAACAAGTAATATATAATTATCATAATTTAATTTTTCTAATTTTTTTAATATAATCTCCTTATACATGAAGGGAAATTTGATGTCAAACACCATAACAAAGGTAATCGAGAACAATCACATATTAGCAACGGGTCGTAGGTAAGCCAAAACTCAAAATGTATACAAACAAGCAAAACTGACGACCTATAATCTACCAAAAATTCATCATGCCGAATATTTTATAAAAAAATATTATTAAAGTTTGTCACAACGAAAACTTATTTTTAACTCTTTTTTTTTAAAATAAGTTCATATAAAAATTTATTATTAAAGTTTGGCACGAGAAAAATTTATTTTGAACTATCTGTTTTTTTTAATTCATACTTGACAAAATCAACAAGTTTTTCTCTAAAAAAAAAAGATAACATTTTAAATTTTAAATATTGAGATAAGATGGATGCACTGTTGGGTCAAGGGTTTTGATATAATCTCATTATATATTAAGGGAATATTTGATGCCAAACATCAGAACAAAGGTAAATAGGTAATACCACATATTAGCAATGGGTCGTAGGTAAGAAAAAAATCAAAATGTACATAAACAAGCAAAATCGACGATATGTGATCAACCAGAAATTCATCATACCGAATATTTTATAAAAAAGAAAAAATAAAAGAAAAAGGAAATAAAAAATTTTTAAAATTAAAAAATTAAAAAAGTGACGTAATGGTTACTGTTCATGGGAACAGTAACCATTACGCCGCTTATTATGTATGGGTAATAAGTTTACTGTACAACCCTCATATTTTTTTTCAAAGTGGTTCTTCCTAATCAAGTTGAGAATTTAAGTTACGATTATGCACCATTAATCCTCACTGCTCAAAATACTATTGCAGCTCTATTCAGTGACCAATGGATTGTGGCTTGTTTTCCAACATCATGAAGCTCATGTGATGCAATGTACGATGTTTTGATTTGGATAGGAACTTGTATGTTATAGTTGGGGATGTATCGCATAAGTGCATGGATATCTTTAAGTTTCTCAAGTGAATAACTTTACGAATATTTGGCCAAAGTAAGATATATGTTTTACAGAAACGAAAGGGTAAGACACTTTGGAACATCAGCATAATTATGGATTCATATCAGGGTCTCAATAAGCCAATGTCCCAAGATCCTATCGAAACATTTGAGTTGAGAGGATCACGTTAACTATGATTGAAGATACTTGCAAGCATTATGACTTTATAGCTAGAGGATTATGGCACGATGTTGCTAGTCACTAATCACTATCCTCTGGCTTCAACCGAAATTTAACTTCGGCCATCGATAATAAAAAGAGTTAAGATGGATAAAGGCATCCAGGTACACGCAAAAGAAAAAATTATCCGACTCTAAATTCACAAGGTTTGTGATCCCACTATTAACTTACACCTAAACCATTGAGAGTCATACAGAATCTTCATGTCATGCAAATAGAATATTTCACAATAATTCAAAATTTATGAAACTTTTCATTCATTCTCTCCCTCTTGGGCACCATACCTTTCTCGATTTTCTAGCCTTAATTCCAGCGACCTACTTTCTCGATTTTGATGCCATACTAAAACCATATATCATCTCAATTTCGAGAAGAATCCAAATACCCTATTCATTTAAATCTTTCAATATTATAGTGGCAACTCATTGGGAGTAGATCTATTTGTTTGGGTGGACTGTATAGTGTGGTATTTCTTCAATTCTAAACATGTTCCTTTTCCACCATGTTGGTGACAATAAATTTCAAGTTATTTTGATGCGATGATATAAGGCTGCATTTCTATGCATTCAAAGTTAATATTACCTCCGGAAAGTTCCCAAGCAAGGATGTTAACTTTTGAGAAAGTATGAAATTGTGCACTGCATCTGTGTATTCAATTTCCGACATAATTGAAACTTCGATTTCTGTTCCATCGGTGTCCTGCAAAACCTTAATAGAATGTGAGTAAAGAAACGCAACATTTATACGATGAAACTTGGATCAGTGGTATGGGTGACCACCTTAGAGGGACATGAACGGCCATGTTGTTTGCGAAAGTAATAATCAAGCAAGCACCACATTGCCTTTCCGTCCAACAAGGAAGATTGACTTTCAACTTTGAATCCATAAGTTTCACAAATTGCCTGTGAGGAAGAGAATTATTTTAATATAAAATTAACGAGTTAAATTGTTGTCAAGTTAAATCTATACAGAAATGTTGTATAATCTATTCCCATTAATATTTTGAAACCCACTTTTCTCTTTAATTTACTGATGACAACTCTTACATTTCGATGTTTAGAGCACAAATTTAACAACGCGGTCATACACTCTATGACAAGAAAAACAAGAATGGTTTCTAAGGTCATTATATATGGTAGAAAATTATATCACCAAGGATATTTTCCAAATTCCAATGGCAAAAAAAATTGAAAAACAAGAACATACTACAAGAGGGCTTAGAAAACCCAACTGTCAGTTTTATGTGTTGAAACAGGAAATTCTATGTAATACAACGTGTGAGTGCACCAAAGAGCTCAGTCCCTTGCTCCTCCATTCAATCTCTCCATTAAGATGCATTGAAATCCAAACATAACAAATAATATAAAAGTTATTTGATTCTTAAGAAGTCTATTCAGCCTATTAGATACAAAACATTTATGCACCACATAACACGAAACACAAACAAATATAAGAAAATATTTTCACAATCTTTATTTTATCACCTAACTTTTATGCTCATTCTAGTCAAATAAACACTCACTAAGAAAATCAATAATCAAAAGTATCTAGTCATATTAAACAAAACACCTGAATCCAAGCTAGGAGCA
This sequence comes from Haberlea rhodopensis, assembly GCA_907163345.1. Classification (NCBI taxonomy): domain Eukaryota; kingdom Viridiplantae; phylum Streptophyta; class Magnoliopsida; order Lamiales; family Gesneriaceae; genus Haberlea; species Haberlea rhodopensis. The sequence goes on from CAJQUN010000006.1 coordinate 338,302, forward strand.
AGTCCAAGAGTGTTCGAGTGCTTGAATTTTCCTACAAATAGACATAGAAAAAGTTACAGGAAAATTACTTCTTTTAAATTATATGGATCAAAAAAATCAAACATCTAAATAAAAATAAATACAGCAAACTAGAATAATGTAAATCAACCTTGTGTGTTTCCAGAAGTGTATATATCCACATATGGAATCTACATTCCTCATTTCAGGCACACATGTATATTCCAAGTTTTAGGTGGATGTAAACACGTACTTCCAATTTATTGGTGGATGTAAAATTTCATTCTATGTGACAATAGGCAATGAATGTTGTAATAAAAATGGAAGCATACCATTAAAACTCCCCGAATATTTGAAATTTCTTCTGATAAAAGTTTCCCGTTGATTAAGAGAGGCAACTGTAGATAACACACAAGTGTTAAATTAGCAGACTGCTGACTAGTTTCAGCAGATCACTTTAAAACTGGGCAGTTTGAACCTTCAACGATGTGAAGAGAAAAAAAAAATCCTGCTGATATATGTACAAAACTATGACACGTGTAGTCAGTAGAGCATATGTAGGGAATCTAAGAAAAATTGCAACCCACCTGTAAGTGAACAAACATGTTCCATAGCAAGGAAATTGTAAGCTCCTTATCTCCATTAACAACATCCTCTCCAATAATCTCGATTCCTTCTTCGTCAAGCAGTGGTACCGCAGCTTGATTTAGATATTCCAGCGCAACACCACAATTAACCTGACTCTTCTTCAGTGTGTCAGCTGGAACTACCACTTTCTGTTAAATAAAAATAGGAAATCCACAGTTATCAGCATTATATGCTGAAAAACATAAACAAAACTTAATATACATCAAACCATGAGAATTGAGGGATCATGTTTTAGAAGCTCAATTGCTCTGCAAAGCCGGACCCCATCTCGGAGATCTTCAAACAAGTCAGAGATTTTGAAATCATATTCAATCAAAGGATTCTGCAACATGACAAAAATGATTATAATTACGTACTAGTGAAAACTAAATTACACCTTAAGAAAAATTTAAATTTAATGGAAGGCATCATAATATCAGAGAATATTACTGTACAAAATAAGAAAAACATGACCGGTGAAGTTGCTTACTTGCTGATACAATAGTTTATACCCAACAATCGCAAGATGCGCAAGAAGGTTACCTTCCCCATGCATCACATCAGAAGATAAGAATTCTAATTTAGAAAAAACAACAAAACAAAACAAACAGATAAAGGTTAGCCCACAAACTAGTTATAATGACAATTAACACATTGAAGAAACACAAGCAAAAACACAGCCACGGAGAGATGTGCTATTACCAGTAATTAATTGGCAGCTTGATTTAATAGTGGATTTTGAGGAAAACAATAGTGGTGATCCACCATCTAGTCCATCAATACCGTATTTAAGGGGAAGGCTGGTATGAGATTTGGCTCTATCAATTATGATGGCAAGCAACAAAAATCTCTTCAATATGACATTTCCTAACTTTTCGTAGTACCCTGGCCTGTACAACCCCTCGACCAGCTTGTTATAAGCATATGTTTTTTCTAGACCAGTGTGCGTGAAGAATTTCTTTTCAACTATCATCCTCAAAAATGCAATTTCTTGCTCAGAATCGACATTACCACTTGGCAACAAGGAGTCACCACCCCATATGATGTATAACCCAATCCGAAGCCAAACCGAGTTATAACACATCAAAATTTTGATGGCTTTCTCCTTCATCCCAACATCACTGACTATGGGGCAATTTGCCCTCATCTTTAACCGTCCATCATCAATAATCTGAGAAGGATGAATGATGGAAAATCAAAGGAAGTTAGATAGGAGGAGAGGCAGAGAGTAAACAGTGAAAACAAAAACAGAAGACAACTTCAACCAATATTCACTCAACTCACTAATGACAATTGATTGATTTGATTTTACAATAACAGAAAGATCTCTACTCACAAATGTGTGTTTCTCATTCCAAACTTCAATAATAACAGTATCCTCTTTGTGGACATGTCATCTGCCATTACCGAGGACTATGCATTGAGTGTGATCACAGATAGATGATTACATTCTGTCACATATATATCAGATTGAGCACAAAGAAAATTGGCATGATAACCATGTATTAAAAATCAAATGCAATCAAAATCTATAATATCTCATCGGTAAGACATATCATATATATATGTTGGGTGAAAGAATCAACAGACCAATAGAATCCTTTGGATTAGATAAAAGAACTGACATTTTTAACCTGGAACTTCAGGAGTCAACTAATGCTAAAAAAATGTAAAAGCTGTTTATAAGCACATCAATCAACAACGAATGCCAATTGCTAATGGCCACACTCATGACTCATAATAAGTGCAACTTTCCCAAATCAAGATGTCCTTAAACTAATTTAAGAGTTAAGAAATTCCATTAAATGCCTGTTCTTAGCAAAACAAAGTTGTTATTCTGTCCAACAACAAATTAGACCGCATTAAATAAAAGTACCATTTGAGAACATCGACAACCACTTCTGAGAAAAGCAAATCAAACCTTTGTTACTTGAGACATTGCGACAAAGATCTCTTTGCAACTAGCTAAACTCAGATACATCCTTATTCTACTCTTCAGATCCTCAAAACTACATATCTCCATTAGTGATGCCCTCAATCCAGATAACTTGGTATCTGAAATTCCTTCCCCCTCTGCGCTCCCTCCACCTCTCCACAACAATCTCTGCCTCTTCGGGCCTCGCCATAGCCCATCAACTCCCACTTCATGTGACGGCCCGATTTCCCTCTTTCCATTATTCGCTAGAGAGTCCTTCGCGACACCAACTTGATGGCAACTGGAAACATCAAATTCTCCGGCAAACTTCGTTGTATCACATCCCAAAGATACAGGGTTCTTGAACAAAAAGTTAAGCCATACAGTGAGTGATTTGGAGAGGGTTCGTAGCGATTTTTCTTTCTCCATTTGAACTTTTCGAGCAGACTTGAGCTGCTCAAGTTCAACGGCCTTAAGTTTACGTGAGGCATTCGATTTCAAAGCCGAGGTTTTAAAGCAGCGATTGGAAGAGGATAACGGGGTGTTTCTTGAAGCGGTGAAGTACCGAGATTGCTGAGAGAAGGGTGAAGACGGGAATTTAGGGTTTCGTGGAGGATTTTTGGGGGTTCTGAAATTGGACAAGTCATTAAAGACTGAAGATGATGGGGGATTTGGCAATGGCGAAGAATTTCCATTTGGTTTCTGATTTCTGGACTCCATTTTTCTCTAGTTCTCGTTGATGGGTAGAGTAGCGTTATGTTGAAAGGGAAAGGAGGGTTACGTTTCTTTCTTTACAGTGTTTCGAAATTTGAATTAAATGGCAACGGGAATGGCGGTTCACAGATCCATTCTTTTGAAATTACAGAACTACCCCTTAGGCATTTGGATTATTTTCGGCATAGTTGAAAAACCTGGGGTATCTTTGTAATTTAACTGCAACCCCTTCTCCATAAAATAACAAATTCAAACATTATGCTCTTTCTTCTCCAAAAACATTTCCCCACTTTTGTCTTGCTTCTGTATAATTATCAATCTTTATAAGAGTTACGAACATATTCTATATTAATCTTCTCCATGGAGCCATTATCATATAATCGGGATTTGCTTGTGCTTAAGAAGTTTGAGGCTTCAATTTGTGTGATATTAGACCTCGTGTGTGGATACGAGCTATTAACCTTCCGCTCGTGGGGATAATATCTTATATCATATTGTTACTTGGGGTGGAGATATCTGTCGAGGCGAATAGCAAGCTGTTTAGGTCCATTTATGAGGATTCGTATCTGAGGTCATATGACATATTAGTTTTCTCGGAAAAAATCCCTGTAAGTACCAAACAGCAGTATCCAAGCACAATGTACCCGAACAGAAGTATCCGAACACAATGTATTCGAACAGCAGTATCCGAGCACTATCAAACCCTGCTCGATATACTGCTCAAAGAATAGCGGAATACCCGACGTACCTAACAAATCAACTGGTGGAGATAAACGTGCAATAATGGAGCGTGGATTTCTCGGACACGCTTGCCCCAATAACGCCACGATCAGAGGATGTCGTATTACAGATTTCCTGTGAGCTAACCACCGATGATCAGCCCTATAAATACATACTTATGGTCTCACTGGGATGGGTTGGATTTTTTACGCAAGAAAAGACTCCAAAGAGACATAGTTAGTCTGTTCGGTCATTTCTCTTATTTTTCTGATATTATTGTTTAGGAGTTGAATATTCGTGTTTTGTGTCAAAGTCATGTAACAAATCCATTTTTTATAGTAAAGAATTTATACTGGACAAGGTCCCGTGGTTTTTCTTTCATCCCTGAGGTTTTTCCACGTAAAAATTGTGGTGTCTTTTGCTTATTTTTCGCAAACACTTAGTTATACCGAACACGAAAGATAACGAATCACATCATTGGTGTCTGTGGGAAATTTTGGGCAAAGACGTTGAAGAAAAAAGAATTTTTTGCGTAGATCAAAGAAAGGAAGTACGGTTAGAAGCAAAGGCTGTGGACAAGGTTCAAGGGGGGATATATCAAACCCCCCCTTCATATTCGTCCCAGGTGCACAAAGGAGGATGAGATGATTTGGAGTCATCTCAAAATGTTCCTCAGGCATTTCCTACTGGGGAATGCCTATGGACCAATTAGCTGAAGTAATTACTAGAACTGTGGGGGAAGTCATGAAGCAATTTATGACTCCGCCCCAGCCAGAGAGAACCACTGAAGATGAAGAAGATTTGGCTTCTTCAAAGGGGCTGAAAGAGGAAACGAAGGAGGTCAATGATCTCTCTAGCCGGATGGGCGAGGAAGGTGATAAAGCTTTACACCATCAGATGGAGGATCTAAAAGACGAGTTGCAAGAGATGCACAACAAGATGGAAGGGTGTATCTATCCAATACGGAGGAGCACACCATTTGCTCCTCAAGTTGTTGATGATCCCCTACCATCTAATTTCCAAGCCTTGAATGTAGGAAATTACGATGGCAGCACAGATCCCGAAGAGTATGTGTCCCGATTTGAGAACGTTTTGCTCCTTCACCAACTTACAGATGGAGTGAAGTGTCGAGTTTTCCTGACTACTATAGCTGGGGCCGCTCAATCTTGGTTTAACCAATTGCCATAGGAGATCGTAGATTCATTCCCAAAATTTAACTCGTTATTCTTGCACCAGTTCGCGAACAGCAGAAGTTGCAAAAGAACAGCCCTCGGTCTGTTCAGACTCAAGCAAGTAGAAAATGAATCCCTTCGGGACTTACTGAAAATATTCAATCAAGGATGCCTTGTCATCCCCTACCATCTAATTTCCAAGCCTTGAATGTAGGAAATTACGATGGCAGCACAGATCCCGAAGAGTATGTGTCCCGATTTGAGAACGTTTTGCTCCTTCACCAACTTACAGATGGAGTGAAGTGTCGAGTTTTCCTGACTACTCTAGCTGGGGCCGCTCAATCTTGGTTTAACCAATTGCCATAGGAGATCGTAGATTCATTCCCAAAATTTAACTCGTTATTCTTGCACCAGTTCGCGAACAGCAGAAGTTGCAAAAGAACAGCCCTCGGTCTGTTCAGACTCAAGCAAGTAGAAAATGAATCCCTTCGGGACTTACTGAAAATATTCAATCAAGGATGCCTTGTCGTCCCTCATGTTACCTCAGAGATACCCATCAGCACCTTTACCCAAGGGCTACGAGAAGGAGATCTATTTAGGTCTTTGGCTAAAAAACACCTTCCGATTATGACGAACTGCTTTGAAGAGCTTCTGAGTATATCAACTTAGAAGAAGCTCAAAAAATGAAGCAGAAGAATGATGTGGAACCAGGAAATGAGCCAAATCGGAGGGATAAACAATTGGAACAGCCGAAAAGGAGTTTTGATCAGTAAGGAGTTTTGATCAGTAGTCAAAGGGGACTGAAGAGAGGTCCAGGTAGACATTTCCGAGAAGGAAATTCCGATGAGGATAATTTCGAGGAAGATGAGGTGGTAGATTTGGGGGAAGGCAAGAACCCCATGATGGAGAAATTGGCAATAATCCTTCTCCTCGGAATAATGCTAATCCGGGAAGGGTAGCGCTTAAGCTAGTACCATGGGCAGGCCGAGGAGAAAGGCAAGAGGAGAAGGACAACAAGGTTGTAGGGGAGGTGGCCCAAAACAATGTTCCTAACCGATGAATTATGCATATGCTTTCTGGGGGAGTATCAAGTGGAGACTCTAACCGAGCAAGAAAAAGTTATGATCGAAAGCTGCAAGTGATGTCAATCGACCTGGATGATACGCCAGAAGGGCCCTTCATTGCTTTCGGGCCTGAAGATCTGCGAGGAATTCATTTCCCCCATGATGATACACTGGTTATTTCTCCAACGGTAGCCAACTACAACGTGGAGATGATCTTTGTAGATACAGCAAGTTCGGCCGATGTGATTTTTCTAAGCACATTGACCCAGATAGAGTTGGGGAGCATAACCATACAGAGGCTGAACACCTCTCTTCTTTGACGAAGAGATTGTAAGCGCGGTGCAAGTTTTTTTACCAGTTACGTTGTGTGAAAAACCGAGGACAAAAACCAAGATGATCAACTTTCTCCTACTGGATGCTCCCTCATCTTATAACATAATTTTGGGCTGACCAACCCTAGCTGCTTTTCATGCAGTGGCGTCCACTTACCACCTAACGATGAAATTTTCAGTAGGTGAGGAAGTGGGGCAATTAAGAGGAAATCAAAGTTCCTCGAGAAAATGTTATGTGCAAGAGCTGAGGCAGGATAAAAAACAGTGAAAGAGTCTGGGGTAGGGTACAACCCAAAAAGGAGAGGACTATGAAGAAGCCCGCCAACAGTCTATAACTGTTGGGGAATAATTGGTTGAGGGAGATGGCGAAATAAGAGGCCACTTCAACAACAAAAAAAAGGGGACATGAAAGCGAAGGCCCCCTCGAAGTTGATCTAAATAAAAGAGAAAATAGCCCTTAGGGGGCAGATGAACGCGAGATCCTGAAGTGGGGGCAATAATAGAAGTCCTCTCAAAAATCTCCCATTTGGTGCGAAGCTAGATAGATGCTGGTCCATCTGGATACTGGATTCAAAAATTTCGAACCATGGGACCTTAGCTGTCACCAAGTTTTGTTCTGTAGCAGCCCGCTCTTCCTCTTTGCGAGCAGCTGAAGAACTTGAAGAGTTTAGAGTCTCCTCTCTATCTTGCTCGATATACTGGTCAAGGAATAGCGGAAGACTCGGAAGTAACTAACAAATCAACAGGCGGAGATTAACGTGCAATAATGGAGCGCGGATTTCTCGGACACGCTTGCCCCAATAACTCCACGATCAAAGTAGGTCGTGTTCTGGATTTCCCGCGAGCTAACCACCGAGATCAACATTATAAATACACACTTATGGTCCCATTGGGAGGGTTGGCATGTTGACGCAAGAAAAGACTCCGACGAGAGCATATTTAGTCTGTTCGGTCATTTTTCTTATTTTTTCTGATATTCTTATTTAGGAGTTGAATATTAGTGTTTTGTATCAAAGCCCTGTAACAAATCCATTTTTTATATAGATTTATACTGGACAAGACCCCATGATTTTTCCTTCATCCTTAAGAGTTTTCCATGTAAAAATTATGATGTCATTTGTTCATTTTTTGCAAACACTTAGTTCTTCCAAACATGAAAGATAACGAATCACATCAGTATTCTTATTGATATCTCTAAACCCTTAAGAAGGGAGGTGGATGTTTCCCTTGGCTCTTCTAGGCAGGACCCGATGTTCGTTGATATTACCAAGAAATACGGTGACATTGGGATATCAATGAGAGGTGGAAATTACCTATCTTTCTTATATAATGCGTAGGACAATATCAACAACCTTAGAATTCAAATCTCATAAGGATCTGAACTCGATTAAAAACATCAGAGGGGTGATAAGGTTTTTCCTGGCATATCACCTCCTACGCTCAAGTCAAACAAGTTAATATGGAAAATATGTGATGTAGAGTAAGCAATACGTTGTGAATGAATAAAGTTACGATCAAACTTGAGATTTATGGACGAAGATTTACTATGTAGATGAGATTCATTCCATGATTATCGAAATCCACTTAAGATATGATAAGATCTCATCTGATATTCACAATCTTTGTTAAAGATGATCAAATCATGTAGATCTCGGCTCAATCCAATCCGAAGATCTCATTCCCATAAATATGAGACTCGATCGTAAAGATACGAGTCTACTTGATGAAATGTTATACCCTGGGGTGATGAGCTCATATACCCGTAGCTTAACAGGTCAGCTCGGTCACATATTTTATCCTTTGACATCGAAGTAGATGGATTTTGAAGGTTGGTAGGCGGCAGAGGTTTGAAAGGTCAGCATGTCCATATTAAGCTCATCACATAAAATCATTTGTCAGGTCGGCAATAATAGTGAGGGAGGTAACTAGCCTTACTTCTGAAATCTAATGGGCCTCGAGTTCCTTGAACAAGTCGGCTGGGAACTGGATGTTAGCATGACCTCAGAATCCTAAGGGTATCATATACAAGTTTAGTAAATTATATTTAAAAAAAAACATCATAGACTAATAAAAATATATATTTTGATATGACATTACTAACCCGAAAAAAATTCATATGACTTGATATATGTAATAAATAAAAATATATTTTTCTATCGAAAACCCAATCAAATATAAATCACATTACATGATACAATTTGTACAACGAACAAATATAAATCACTATTTTCTCTCCTGCTGCATGTAAACACCTATGTGTCGCATTGCCATGCGGTCGTTCGGCTGTGACATCCAGTTGTATGGATCCTCCCATGACTCCTCGTGTAAAATGAATGTTACCGGCTTGTTCGGTGGTTTAGGCAGAGACGAAGGCTTGAGTTTTTTGAGTCTTGTAGTTGGTATGCAGGATGAGGCGGTGATGGAGCAAGAGGGGGCGGCGGCGGAGGGGCCCGAGCAGCTAATGCGTGGAGGACTATGGATGACGGGATTTTACAATGGTTTTGATTTTTTCATTTTAATATCCTATAATGAACCGTATGCGACTTTAGCTTAATAGTACACGATTTAAGCTCTATATATATAAAAGAATGCGAGACGGTCATCTTACGGTGGAGACCACAGATAAACCCTTGAGCAGACGTCGACAATGATAATTGGCGCAGGCATCGCCGCGGCCGCTGTCTCGTCAGTCTTGGCAAGTAATCTTTCCTCTTCCCTTTCATCGGCGTCCTGCTGCGTGGCGAAATTCATCACACCTATCAACCTAGCGCTCAGGTTAACGTCCTGCAGCTCCTGTTTCAAGAATGTTCGTTATTACCAGAAGTTCAATGCTAGAGTTAGAAGCTTAAGTTGTGCATCCACAAAGCTTTCAGATGAAACTTCAACTTCTTCAGTTTCAGTCTCTGACATTAGGTAATCAACCATTGCCTGCTTGGCTGCTCCGCTGTCGTACTTTGCTATTTTCTTTTCGAAGCAGTTGTTTCACTGTTATAAAATGAGAATTTACGTTTCCTGTGATAATACGCTTCTGGGGTATTTTAATTAAGTTTATTTGGTGAGGTCAGGAAGAAGATGATTTGCTGAGTGACAGTTTATTCTCTTTTCAGTGAAATAGTTAATCTAGTGTTTCTTCAAAGCATCTCACGCCCTCCATGTAGATGACTTTAGGCTTATCCAGCTCAAACATCTTTCAGAACGATAGAGGAATCAGATTATTAATTTTATCTGCATGCCTGGTATCATTCCAAAAATTAATCTTTTGCTAGCCTTATAAGTTGAAGGGGAAGGATTTCAAAGTTCTGAATCTCACAATGTGACATTTCTGGGGAAAAGCACCCAATTGTGGAGAGTATATTATTTACTTACAAAGAACACGGAATTGGGTGAATAACTCCCACTTGTATGTTTTGTAAAAGAATTTACTCAGATAATTACAAATTTTGTTGTAATAATATTCTGTTAAGTGGATTAATTGAGAATGGCAATGTGCCAAGTCTTTATTGTAGAAACTAGAAAGTAAAATGCCTATTGATTTCCTCTATTAACATTTCCCTACAAGCGAGACTGGTGGTCGCACTGTGGGCTTGCGACGAAGAAACTGAAATCTATCTTCTGAGAGAGGTTTGTTTGAATTTCTACAACCTGCTCTGTAGGAGGTATACGTGGAACATTTAGATACCTTCTTGGAACAATCTATTTTGCAAAGTGCATATCAAGTTCCAAATTCTTTGTTCTGTAGGGTAGAATTGGGTTTGATGTTAAACATACATCCTAGAGATTGTCACACCAGATAATGAGCACATTTTGAACTTTGATTGGCAATTCATGAGGAAGATATTGTATCCATGCTAAGTATGCACCTGCATGATCAAGAGCTTATGTTCAGATTCCGTACTATCTAGAAAAAAAACATGTTACTTGCAAGAGGACTAAATCTTCATCAGTTACGGTTGAACCACAAATAGAGAGTGCCTTTCTTTTGTTTCCTTGTATTTGAATCTTGCCTCGTAGAACCCAAATGAGAAGTGAAAGCAAAAGGTTGTTCAAAAGTGGACCAAATATCTTCAGGCGTTGTACAACCTACGAGCTGGTTGAGGATGCCTTCAGATATTAACATTAATGACGTTATCATTGACATTAATGTTGTTCAATTGAAAATGAAGCATTGATGATTAACAATAGTTAAGTCCTCTCTCGATCTGGATGCCTGCTGTATCATATCATTATGATTGCCATCATTATCATTAATGTCATTATCATTGCTATTGTAATTTATATTTTTGATTATTGTTCCATAATTACTTTAATGAATTAATGATTAGCATGATCATTATTATTGTTATGAGTTTCCTTTCCCCCCTTATTTCAGCCACCCTACTTATAGCCGCCTTTTGCCTTGCCCCTCCCACAATGGGCCACCGAGGGTGGAACACTTGGTTGTTTTAGAAGGAGGACCTGTTCAAGAATATATTAGCAATTGTTTGAATCTTCCACCCATGTGAGTACTTTAATTTTTTCCATTATCAGTAAATTTGGTTTGCACGTGATAATGCTAATCAATTTTAAGTAGTATATGTGTTGGATCGACGTTGAGGTTTATATTTTATCTTTCGAAGGTTTGTTGCAGATCTCATTCATTTTGGAGCTGTGCATTATGCTCTTGTATGCCCAAAGCCACCTCCAAGCGCCACATTTGAGCAAATAAAGCTTTATAAGGAATTTACAGATATAACTGTTCTAGGAAAAAGACCATCCATTAAAGGGAAAACAATACGGGAAGCGCAAAAAACACATCGGATAACTCGCATCGATGAATTTATTGAACTTGGTACATACTTAAGGGTGCACGTACATCCAAAGCGCTTTCCTAGGTACCCATTGGGTAATCATACACATACTCCTTATCATTTATAATTTGTAGTTGTAATACGAAGAGAATAAGGTTTTTGTGACATACCTGATGTGGTCAGGTGTTATGAGATTGATTGGAAATCTCGAATTATTGCTGTGAGTGAATACTACGTTGTTTTGGACAAACCTGCGGGTACATCGGTATGTGATTATTCTTTCTAGGATAGTTTGTTTGAAACTCTGCAAAGTTCTTTTTTCCCGTTCTACGATTTCCGCTCTATGGTATTTCTATTGACTTTTTCCTCATTTTTTCTCCTGTAGATTATAACTTTCAAGATTATGTCTATTAACTTGATTGCTTGTGTTAATCTCCCATTTTGGCATTTTGCCTTCAGTTTTCTCACTTAATAGCCTTTCTTTTTACCTGTTGCATTTATTTACATGTGCATATTAGTCTAGTTTGAAAGTTGAATCGTGCTTCATTTACTTGTCAGGTTTGTCAACCAGAAACTTTTAAACTGCTCCAATTGTCTGGTCCATTCGAACTTATTCTTGAGTTTATTGTGAACAAGCATAAATCTTACATTGGACTTTTCTTTATTTAGCATGTACTGATGAACTATAATTTCCTTGAGATCACGATGTGAGTTTTCAAAAAGATATTTTGTATCTTGCTCATGTCAGCCATTTCGACTTTGATCAGGTTGGAGGAACCACAGATAATATTGAAGAGAGCTGTGTGACATTTGCTACTCGTGCCTTAGGATTAGAGTCTCCATTGATCACTACCCACCAGATTGATAATTGCACTGAGGGCTGGTACTTTATGATTGAATATTCCATTTCTATCAAATAGCAGTGAAGGTAAAGAGTGGTGACCCTTCATATTTTATATGCAGTGTAGTGTTAGCGAGAACAAAAGAGTTCTGCTCAGTTTTCCATGCTAAAATAAGGGTTAGTTGTCTACTTCTATTGTTTGTTTAATTATCATATTTAAAGAATGGTTAGTTTATGAAGTTTACTTCCTTGCAAGCATAACCTAAGATTTAGTTAGTTATTTTCTCGTTTGCATACTGCATTTTGTTGCTCTTTCGCATTATCTTCTAGTTTAAGCTCTGAAAGAAATAGCCTTCTATCATTATCCTGCCCTAACTCTTGTGCACCAATTCTTATCGGAGCACGAAAATGAGAAAACAGACCATACAGTCTCAAAAGGATAGGAGTAATGAAAACCAAATTTATGTTCCTCAGGAGAAAATGGTTAAGAAGCTTTATCTTGCTCTTGCTGCTGCTCCTCTGCCCATTGGGGTAATAACTCACTACATGCGTCCAGTTAATATTGCACCTCGACTTATTTCTGGAGGTAAGAAACCATGGGCTTCCAATTAATTTGAATCTGTTTAGCATCAAGTGTTTTATTCCTCAGTTTCCATTTGCAATGCTTACCTATCATTGATGTATGTTCTCCAACATAAATCAGACAAATGTAATTTTGTGGCATGTGCAGATTTCATAGACGGCTGGCACTTGTGCCAACTTGAGGTCTTAGAATGCAGGAAGGTTCCCTGGCCAAATAGTATAATTGAGGAAAATAATGGCATCGAGGATTGTGGATGGCCTGTTAAAACTTTTGCATATGAATGCAAAATCAACCTTCTGACAGGTCGCACACATCAGGTATTGGTTCTAAATTCTTTGGGCAAAGGGGAGGATGTAGGATTAAGTTGTGCTTCTATCATGTGCTGCTATTATTTCTTTTTCTCTATTTCATTTGAAAAAGAAATCATTTATTTTGGTAAAATATAAAATTATTGTTTGGTTATCGCCAATATGCTCTAACATTCATGACGTCATGACTGTAGATACGGGCACAATTAGCAGCTTGTGGGGCCCCTCTAGTAGGTGACTCAATGTATATGCCAGCTGCAATTTCGGAGGCAAACTGCCATGGACTTAATCCATTTGGCATGGACAAGAAGACATACACCACTGACAATGATAAAGCTCTGGCTGTTGACGCATGGATTGCACACCATGGAAAGGAACCTAACATTTCCATTGGTCTTCAAGCATGCCAGATTTCGTGGGATGAGGAAGAGCACCATTATGAGGCTGGTTCTCCATGGTGGAGATAGAGGGGTTTTTGGGCAAATAACATTATACAAAAATGTATTTTTAAAAAATGAGCTCCGCTTGTTTTTTAGTCAATGAATGTCATTTTTAAAATATCGAAGGGGTGTCATTAATTTAAATGATGCGGAGATAGATATGTGCCGGTAAGAGCTGCTTTACCAGTGCCTTGCATTTCGGGGATAGATAATGTGCCAGTAAGAACTGCCTTACCAGTGCCTTGCATGTCTTGCCAAACTCAGTTCTCTACAACTTACATCTTAATTCTTAGCAGTTCTACTCTTGGGCCATTTTTACGATAGTTTTAATGTAGTGTACATAATAGCAGTCTTCAGTAAGAGATTCTTTGTCATTCAAATTCAAAGGAAGGTGGGTTTGTGGCAGGCAGATCGGTTCGCGGGACGGAAATCTTTTTTTTAATAATTTTATATGTTCCTGTTTTAAAATAGTACCCTTGATCCTATAACAGTTTACCCTGACGATGATTTGAAGGATTTGCATATTCTTTCCCTTTTTTTCTGAGTAACAAAATTTTTGGAGGGTGGGGGTGCCTGTAAAATTGATACATGCCTGAATGACCCTGAAAGTGGGAAGTTTTTCGGTGCACATGGTTCAGAAACACCAACACACATACACGCCTATACATACATGTACATATATGTGTATGTGTGTTAGTGTTTAATGCACCAAATAAAATCCCTAAAAAGTTAAATATCTGATACTTTTTTATTTATTTATTAATTTTCTTGTGGCGAAGTATCAAAACAAAATAGACAACACTAGTTTATGTGGAGTTACAACCCTGTAGACTGTGCTAGAGAAATGCCTGTGTTGCATATTAGACCTGTCAAAATGCGCTTGCAAATTAAATCATATTTCTTTTATGACTTTTGAAATCCAAAGAACATATCTACTTCTCCAAGGGCTCTTTAATTTGAGAAGCATGAAAATAGCTATTCACTTTTAGTGTGCTTGGGGAACTCAATATTTTGATGAGGTGATTTGGTACCTGAATTGTGAAAAGTTATTATTATTATTATTTATATTTTGAAAGAGGATGGTTGCAACAACTAGCCATCGCTAGGTTAAACGTTATTGAATATATGCAGTATAACTAGCCCTGATACCAACATATTCAGGGAGATGAAATGTAAAACACTTCAACTTTACAACCAATCAGATGCAAAATTCAAGAAAGTGTGCAAATGAAGCCGGACAAAAATATTGTTGGAAGACACAAGAAAAGCACTAGATTTATGTCTCATTGTAGGTAAATCATTATTCGGTTGCTTGAAGATTCTTCGGTATTATTTGTTAATTTCCTTCACCACAAAGCACTCCTCTTTTTTTCTTTTTGGGGACCTCATTATTCAGTTGTATGTTAGGCACTACTTGCATGTTTCTTATATTTGCAAATAAACTCTTTGTACCAATCTGCAGATAATCTTGGAATCCTTTTAAGAGTGGCAAAATCAACATGGTGTAGTCCAAATCTTACAGTATATCCATCAAGCCACTCAAAGTTATCGAGCAACGACCAGGCAAAATAGCCTCTCACATCTGCTCCTTTCCTGTTCATAGCATCATTTAGGAGATTAACATGTAGTTCAACATTCATTTTTACATATATACAACTACTTTGTTCATATTTTGATAATACCTTATTGCACTTGCCAAGGATTCTAGATAGCTACTCATGTACTCCACTCTGTCGACATCATTGAGGAAGTCAGTCAGTGAGGAACTTGGTTTGTCCATAATTCCAAGCCCTAGGAAGTAGCTGTCCATTTTCAGCAACACAAATTTGAAAATATGTATAGAAATATAGATCAACACGAACCATTTTCCGAGATGAACATAGGTGTGTTATTATATCTATCTTTTATGAATGTCACGATGTTCTCCATTCCTTGAGGATGCACATATATCCAATCAACTGAAGTCTATGCACAAATGTGGTGTTTTGGTCAGATTTACTGAAAGTAAGATGGCAAATTACAATAATGTAGATGATTTTACTCACTGGTTCACCAATATACACGCCATCTCTTACAGGGGTACGTAGTGCCAAACCCTCTGCTCGGGAAACTCCCGGTGCTCCTGATTTACATTCAGAGTAAATGCAGTCTTTACTGTAGAAACTGGTATATTGATTGATCCCAATAAAGTCCAATCCTTGCCTCATCTTCTCGAGATCTTTCTTAGAAAATGCTGGCAGTAGAGATCCCAGTACATGATGCATCTCTTTCGGATATGTTCCGTGTAATATAGGGTCTAAGAACCTGCATTTGTACCAAAATTAAGTGACAAGAGTCGAGAAGGGAACAAAAATATTTGACTAAAAGTATCAACAAAATGTTTATACTATCCCTGCCTCCTAATACTAGTACATCGTGATGTTGCTATGACAGTTTTATTTATCATGCACACAGCGAAACCCTAGCCAGATTTATCTTTTTACAAATAAGAAGTGCTTACCAGTTCAAAAAGAAAGATTGAGCTCGCTCAGCTGCTAATTTATCTTCTTTAGAACTGCTGTAAGGTTCATACCAAATGGAATTCATTACGATCCCAATGCTACCTCCTTGTTCTTTCTAGATACAAATGTTTTCCACAAAAACAAATAATGTCAAATGCTGAAATTCATCCGAGACATTTGATCATCACATTCTATGATACATATTACATAGTAGTAGTGTCTGTGCATACCTGGTATACATTACGATATATGTCGACTGCTGTCATATGGGACAGAATCATATTATGTGCAGCGATTAGAGGCTCTTTAATGGAGTTTCCTTTGCTGCAGTTGCCGAACGAACCAGAGCAGCGAGATGGAGGGTAAATACCTGATCTATATCCTCGGATTGCCATGACGTTAGGCTCATTAAAGGTGACCCAATACTTCACTCGGTTACCAAAATATTTGAAGCATACGTCTGCATAATATTTGAAATCTTTCCTGCAAATGTTGAACTTTGGTGAGATGTTGCATTCTTAGTCTTTGCACTTAATAGATTTAACATTCCATCATAAAAATCAAGATACATGAGAGAAATGGCCTGTGGCTTACCGGATTTTTGGGCTTAACCACGATCCATATCTTTCTTCAAGTTCTTGAGGGACGTCGTAATGTGTTAATGCAACAAATGGTTGGATCCCTGCAGTTGAAATAATATTCATCATGGTCTTTTTTTAAGGAACATGATATATCTTTGATATTTGCCATAAATTGTTATTGGAATTGAAGGGCGTATAGGGTGTCACTGAAGTAAAAACCTTTCTGCAGAAGAGCATCGATGACCTTGCTGTAGTGATCGATCCCTGCCATGTTCACATCACCAAATCTCCCTTCTGAAATAAATAAACACGGGATAATAAAAGGGTTTTTGGCAACGAAAAACCCTGTTCTTTCAAATTGATAGTTTACACCCATTGGTTTGAAAATGTAGTTGTGAATATGTGTAAACGTTATATGTTTTGCAAACCTTCAAATTGATAGTTTACACCCATTGGTTTGAAAATATAGTTGTGAATATGTGTAAAACACTACATTCATATAATGAGTTAACGTGCTATGTTTTGCAAACCTTTGGGAGGTAAACTACCTATTTTGAAAACCAGATGGGTAAACTGTCTATTTTCAAATCACATAGTGGTGTAAACTGTCTATTTATCAAACAACATGAGTTGCCACTAACTCGATAATAAAACCTCAAAACAAAGGAAAATAGTTATAATATTAACAAAAATAATTTCACTTACTGGGAAGAATTCTTGTCCATGATATGGAGAATCGAAAGCTGTTCACACCAAGATTCTCCATAAGATCAATGTCCTCCTGGTATTCAATATTAACACAGCCATTTATCTTTGGCTTTGTTCCCCTTAATTTCTTTTTCTCAAAAATAAATGTTCTCAAGTGTTTAATTTTGTGGATTATTCATCATCTACCAATTCTCCAACACCGACAAAATCTCAAATGTGTGTTTCTTCATTGTGGTATTGATTTAGCGAAATCAGCATGCATGAATATGCGATTTTAATTGAAGGAATTCACGTAACAACCCAATTGATACACAAGCATCCATTTGTTTGTTGAATCGAATTCTGTAGTTGAAGAACATGCATTTAAAACCAATTCCGGACGTCGAAAGCTTCATTTAGCATATTTTTATGGTTAATTTCTACAAATTTTCGTTGTGTTATTTTCCCAGAGCAGATGAGATTTGGCACATCCATCGATCGAGGCTTTTTGCTCGTACTTTTCGTACTCGAAAGACTTGCACAATTACAAAGCTTACTTGGGCTTTTTTGGGAAGGCCATAACAGTTTGTAGTTCAAAGTTTAGAATTTGAAATTCATAAACTCTTACACGTATTTGTCCCTTTTTCTCTCGTGTATTCATTCCCTTTATTTATTTGATTTCCTAAGACCGCATCTAAAATTATTCCACAAAATGGGCAGTATTATTGTAAGCATATTCCTTTTGACAAACAAATTTGAGAAAGATAAATGGGTTCATAAGCACTAGTTAGTTAGCGACTGAGTGACAATTTACCCATGTTATATCTTTAATAGACATTTTATTACTTGTGGTTTATAAGTATGTAGTTTACACCAATCTAGTTTGAGAATAGATAGCTTACTCCCCTTTAGTTTTCAAAATAGACGTTTTACGCTATTTGGTTTGTAAAACATAGCAATTGTCCTTATCTTTTGCACATATTTACGAATCACGTAATGCTAAAGTATCTATTTTCAAAATACAAGAGATAAACTATCTATTTTCAAATCACATGAGTGTAAACTTTTTATTTAAAAAATCGGTTGTTCGTGGCCAAGAACCGTAAGTTAGGAGTCACCAAAACTTTTGACTGCGAGAGCTGCTTACCCAACAATAATTGCATGTTGTCACTATATAGGCGTAGAATCCGATGGAGGTGGACTGCAACGGATCATCCTTTTCCATATTCTTGCTTTTTTCGAAATAATTTGTATTTGTGTATTTGTTTTATGCCCATGAAAATATGATTTTGTCCCACTAAAATTTTTCAAACTTACATCCAATTCCACACCATTTATGCAAAAAATTCGGGACCCCGGTGGCCTGCAAGCTGCAAGCTAAGTTCCGTTCACATTAATCAAGTGCATATGTTTACCTGATAAAGATGGTAATGATCCACGGCAATGTCTCCATTACTTCCATCCAAGATTTGACCTGCGCCAGAATAGTCAAACAAGCAGCAACAAATTTAGAGTTTCAACGGGCAAGTTCATTAAGAAAAAATCAAAATCTATACACAATTTTTCCAAAGAAACAATTTCAATCTCGAATGTCAAGTCCTTAGTGTGCAAACAGTAGGAACACAAAAACCACTCACTTTTACCAGCTCTGTGGGTAAAATTATCCCAGTTACTGATTCCTTTCCCATCTGCCATTATAGCTCCTTCAAACTGAAATGGACAAAATTTAGAGAACGAAGAATTTTAGAGTGGCCCCTAAAAATGACCCACCTGATATGAAGATGATGCAGTTCCAAAAAGGAAGTCATCAGGAAACGGAGAGGAAAACGATCTCTGTTTCAAGGATAGTGAAGTACAAGATGAGCACATTACAAGTATGATCAAAGTTACAAGGAACAACGAAAGCTCCATATGTATATATATTGGAAATCAGAAACGAGACAAGTTATAAGTGAGGCTGTAGGAATGAAGATGGTGCAGGCAAAAGGCATGCTTTCGAGATTTATAAAACTCTACCACGCAAGGAGCTAGCTAACTATGCACGTCGACCCGAAGTGTTGGTTTATGGATCCATCCGGTGCACAGAAGAATATGAAATCTTGTTTGTGGTTATTGATCTACGGATGGTAGCACGAGCGAATTTATAACTTTTGTTTAGGAGTGTAAAAATTAATAACATAAGGAGAGCAAAATAAATTTTTACAATTTTTTTTTCGAGCATACAATTTTTTTTTTAAAATAAAAAAGATAAAAATTGATGGGAAAGCTGCCCTCGTCCAACACATACATCCGTCCCGACATGGTAGACTGGTTGTCTTACTTGGCAAGTACACTATGATTTGTAACAGAGTCTAGTTTTGTTCTAATATTTAGAGTAATAATAGAGTAATAATAACTTTAATTTAAACTAGATAATTAACGAAGGAACCCCGAAATTTCTATGTAGTAGCTAGGGAAGTAATATTTTGGATGTATGAAGTATTGACAAGTAAGCAGCTCAGTATATTCCACGTGGATAATATCGAGTATTTGGAAGAGTTTTATGAGATATTAAGGGTGTGTTTGCAGTTGTTTATTTAAAATATTTTTATGTTGCTTTTTGTTTAAAGTTGGAAAAAATTACTTATAAAAAATATATTAAGTATTTGCTATTAAATTAAAACAAACAGTTCAATGAATTTTAATTGATTACAAAATTGTCACTGCATAACTTAAAGCATCGAAAATCATATCATTACTTGCTTTTCTACTTCTGTTTTTACATTTTTTTTAGATAAACAATAACAAAGCAATGAAATCAAACACCAATTTTTTTTCTTTTTCTGAAACACAGATAAGCACTTCTAAGCAGCAGTTGCACGTACACCCTGGATCTTTAAGTAAAGCCAAAATTTCCAATAAAAATCTCCAAGTAACCAGTAATTTTCATTTTTTTTCAAAATTAAATATTTGGGAATATGACATGGAGATATCTCCGGGCATTATATTTCTCCTATTCTAAAAAAAAACCGTCCTCAAAATCGAATCGACCTAGAAATTTGAGATTAATCGTAACAGTTCCATTTTATAATTTGTTCGATACGATATATTTTATTGAAATAATGTGTTTTAAGTTGCTTTATAGTTACAAAAAATATGAGTTTAATTTGTTCTATTTTGCTATTATATTTGATTTGATAGGCCGTTGTATATAAGGAACAAAGAGTAAGAATCAAGAGCCATTTTACAATTTCCAAAACCACAATAAAAATAGAAAAAAAAACTGACAGATTTGGAAGAAAATGGAAGCTAAGAAATACAACTCATATTTCAACATCATAATAATGTCAACTTCAACGACTTGTTTGTTTTCAAAACTGAGCATTGGAGTAACGAAGTTGAGCAAGAAATTGGGAAATTGAATGTGTAAACGAAAATAATGATTGGCCATATTTACCAAATCACCAATTCAAATGAACAAAAGAAAACTATCATGCTTAATAGTCAGCAGTGGCCGACCTAGAAATTTTGTTTAAGGAGAAAAAATCAATATGAAAAATGTGGGGAAAAGATTTTTCGAGTTCAAAATATAAATTTTGGAGGGGCAAAATATAAATTTTGGAGGGTAAAAAGAGATTTAAAAAAAAAGATATTTAGGGTAATAAAATAGTATTTGCATATATAGGTAAGGAAGGGACTTTATTGGCAGAAGGATGATAGAGAGAGTTGAACAATAATTATAATCCTAATCAGGATAGGAAATAATAAAAAACTATTAGTGAGATTTAGGTTATTATCAACTAACCCTATATATTGCACACATTTCTTAATGACTATCTTCACAATATGTAAATATACAATATATATTTAATGAAGATTGATAACCGATCTCAAGAATATCTCAAAATACTTTTGTGTTGTTTTTGCTTTAAGTTGGAAAAAGTTATTTTTAAGTAAAAATATTGAGTTTTTGCTATTAAAGTATAAAACAGTTTAATGAACTTCAAATTATTACAAATTCTCACCACACAAGTAAAAGCAGTGAAAATCATATAATGACATGCGTCTCTACTTCTATTTTTACCTACTTATTTTTAGAGATACAGTAGTAGAAACAATGAAATAAAAGGCCAAAAATCTATTTTTTTGTCTGAAAAGCATATAAGCAGTTTAAAAACTAGGTGCAAACACCCATTATGTGCTACCTAAGTGATCTAATCTGATAGAAAACTCGAAATAATTTATCGAAAATCGAATACTAAAAACCTAGCCAATCGCTTTTCATGTTGTTGAATTCAAAAACATGAAAAACGAATCGATACATGAAATGCAATGGAAGAAGAAATTGATATAAACTAGATTTAAGATCAAGTTTTCAAGGCATCAATTTGTGTGTTAACTTTCTAAAAAACGAATTCATCGAATTATCCCCACCATCCATCTTGTACTCCCAAACTGTTTCAGGGAAAATTTGCAAATCTGATGAGACATCAAGTGTTGTCGTATTAATGCTATTCGAATAGTCCTTTTAGCTGGATTGTCTGATATAATTAATTACACATGACAATTACGTTGTGAATTATTGAAGCAATTAGTGCTGGCTTATGAGGTCACATTTACCACTTATGTATCGAGAAATTCTTGTATGGATTAGGTGTGATCGTATGATCCCCAGTTTATGCACCAATACATATAAAATCTTGTCAATCGTGGTTTAATAAATCATGATTGAACACATTTATGTATCTTGGTGCATTGATCGGAGTCCACCTTGTCTATGCAAGAATTTCCCTTTGTGTTGAAATTTTTTTATGATTATAAATACGTCAAGTTCGATCTCACAAGCTCGATGGATTACAAAACTATTTCCAATTATATATACTAGTTATTTATTTATTATATACACAAGATATTCAAATAATAATTGTTAATATATGATTGTAAGAATTGGTTTAAGCACAAAATATTTAAAGCTATAATAAGTCAAGTGTTAATTGTCTCTCGTCCTTATTTTATTGGACAATATCGTTTTGGTCCATCTCATTTTGGATGTACTAAAATGGTCCCCTGATTTATTAATTTAGACGCATTTGATCGCTAGTATTAATTTATCATAAAAAAACTCATGAAAAAGTGACCAAATCATTTTTTGTCAAAAACAATAGTCATAAAATTAAAATTATTTTATTAAGAGAAGTATTATTGAGAGGAAATTTTGCCACGTGTAGTGTTGATTTTAACATTGAATTAATGTTAGGGGCCAAAAATATCTAGGTATCGTTTGGAGTTAGTGATATGATACATGATAGAATGACTAAATTATGATATGGTTATAAATGATAAAGTGTGATAATAATATGATGTTTTATATGATTTTAAAATTGTAGATTAATTAATAGACACGCGAAAATTTGTTTGTAAATATTGGTGGGAATTTCAAAATTTTAAATTTTCGTGATTAATTGTAGGAAGTAAGGAAATTTTTGGCGAAAATTTCAAATTTTTAAATAGTCGAAATGTGAAAAATAGTATATATGTTATTTTGTTAGAAATTGAGATAAATATGATGGGATAATTTTTTGGTATAAAATCAAACCAAACATGGGATAAAAATTAACCCAAAAATTATCATATCCATGGCATTCACTTTAAAGTATGGGTGCTTAATGGATTGGACCAGTCCAGAATCGGCCGGTTCTGGATCTGTTAAGCACGAAACCGATCCGTTAAGGAACCTAGATCGATTTCGATTTCAACCGGTTCCGGATCGATCCGATCCTGTTCGTTATGTTTAATTTATTTTTTTTTTTATTTTCGAACACTTCAAAATTTTTGAATTACATTTTTTTTTATGTTATAAATGTTTCCACAATATTCATCACAAATTCAATATATTTCTTCTTCATTTCATAATATAAGTGCGTACAAATAATTATACATTTATTGCAATTGAAAATTTAAATAAAAAATAATAGTATTTAGCACTCTTCATAGTTGATAAGTATTGTTTTGGCATTATCTTCTTCTTGCTCATCATAATGATTTACGAATTCGTCAACCGCACCATCTCTTCTATTCTTACATTCCGCTTCAAACCAATATTTAAGCAATGTGAGCATACGTAACGAATCAGCAGATAGACTACTTCTGTATTCTCCAATAATTCGGTCACATGTTGAGAATGCCGATTCAGAAGCGACGCTTGAAGCTTGTATCACATACACGTCTCTATCCATTCTGGCTAAGATAGGGAATTGTGTTGCATTTGTCTTCCACCATTGTAAGACGCGAAATTGTCATCCATTAGAAATTGATAATTCAGATAAATTTGTAACTCAGTCGACGTGCTAGTAGAAGGTCATTTTCCCTTAAGTTTTTTCTGTCCAGCATCCTAAGCAAATTGATGCCCCCGCCTCTAGATTGAGCTTGTGGTTGTTCTTCAACAACCCTTTGTTGCGATGATTCACTTGCCTGTTGATTATAATACAATTGATATATTTTGGAGAGATTAAATTGTAGACGTCTTTTGATAGTCAACAACCTTCCCCAAAATTTAGCATAATATTCAAAAAATATCTCAAATGAAGCTAAACATTGACTAGGTTCTAGCAATGTTGCGATGCAGTACACTTGTGGGATTTGTTCCCAATATTTTATAAATTTCATTTCCATTACACTAAAAAAAGTAAGCAATTCATCATCATCTCTAAATTCTATAAACTTATCAAACATGTTATGTGATACACTTACACATAACACATACACATGATGCATATAACATAATATTTAATGGCAGCGGAACTTTGCAATTTCATATAATCCAATCAAGACATTTATCATCATATAATTTACAAGTCATGTAGAGATATGTATGCTACAAAAATAACCAAGGTTGTACCCCTCACAACCCAACCAAAAACCTATACAGTATATGCAAATGATGAGCTGACGGAGAAGGACTAGAGTATGCCGGCCGACCTTGGATCCATACTTCCAAAATATGTAGAAACACCTTGTAGAGTCAACTTTTATCTACAGCCACTGAAAAACAACATTTGCATTTGATGAGTTGCATTCTCAATGAGCATATTCAAAGAACGTGGTATTTAACATCACATAAGCATATAACTCATATCCACATAAGCAGATGCATATACTCACACGATTCATTATAATATTTACATCAATTCACATGATTCGTATAAAAGGAAATGATGCACATGTATGTCCGTATTGTTATTCAGTTATGAACCAACTGATACCAATAACAGTTTGTGATCACGATATGACCATGTCACTCTGTACTGTATAACCCTCATCAGTTCAATGAACTCGGGATCTGTGTTCTTTGAATTTTGTAATTCTGACCTTACTCATAATGCAAACATGGTTCAATGTCATTAGCAGCCATAACATAGTTCTTTAATATCTTATGAATGCACATGTCATAATCATATGTATAACATTGTAATCATACTGTAAAAATAATAACATCATATACATAGTATATCATCACGTCCTAATATGTAAATTTAAGAGCTCAATTTAGTCCTTACACGTCATATTGCATTCATCTCAATCCATTCACCAATTCAATATACTCATATAACACAAATCATATACTCATATAAAGTTAAATGCCAAGTTATAAGGATATACTCACTAGGTGTTGCTTCTATCTTGATGATTTCGCTTAATTTATCTTATCTGCACATTTGTCAAGATTTTGACCTATAAGCATATTACAAATGCATAACCAAGTTTAATATTATTTGTCACCTAACTTGCTAACTACAACAATATGGTTCAATAACAGTAATTCATCTCTTTAATCGATGAGCTCAGATTACCAAAATTCAATATTTAATAATAAAACTACCTATAAGATTCTTCTCAAACATACCTAACAGTACAATCTTACCATTTCAACTAAGTTTTGTTCCTTACAGATTCACACTATTCGCTTGGAAATCTATTAATTCTTAGCAGCAGAGATACTAAAATTCTCACCTCAATTAGCTAATTTGAAACTATTAAAGCTGTGAAGTTTATTTTTCTATTTCAGAAATCCTGTTGCCGAAGGTATTGTATGTATGAAGTTAATTCTTTCTCTGTTTTTTTTATATGTATATATAATAATATAAGATATCTAGATGGCAACAAAAGTGGGTTTGTTTGATGATGTCTTTAAGGGTAGTGCCCTTAGGGGCATCATCACCGTCCATTTGGAATCTTTTTTTAAGAAAGAAAAAAAAGATTCCACATGGATGGTGGATGATGCCCCTGAGGACAGCGCCCTTCAGGGCAGCAACAATATTTCCACAAAAGTGTGCCATGTTATTAACCCAAAAGAATACTATGTTTCTTAACTAGTAGTAAAGAATTATTGAATTTGCTTCATAAGCTATAGAATGGTTTCCACATAATTTTATGGAAACTTATAATGTCATGATGTTTTTAATGCATTCTAAAGTAAATATGCAGTACAAAATAACGATGCAATTCTATTTATTCAACATATTACAATCTATCCAATATAAATTACTATTATTTTTAAACTTTGTTCATTATCTTTATGATTTTCAATGCACATATGCAATATCAAAATATATGTAATTATGTTTATGAATTCTTAAATATATGTCATGATCTTATGTATGATTGTGTAAAGTTTTGGGTCATGACATGGTAAATACTAAATGAAGAAAATAAACAGAAGTTGGATAAGTAATATCGGAGAAGCGTTCCGTCGCTTCTTTAAAAGTACCTAACAATGATACACAATTTTCAACAAATTCACAATCCTCATCAGTCAAAAAAATACTATCATCGTTATCAGGCATTTGATATAAATTATAAAATGGAGTTAAAATATCTTTACAAGGTAACATGTCATTCAACAAATTGTCCAACGAATTACACATAGTTTCTATTGGTGATGGGAAAAAAAAAAGATGCTTCAAACTATTAGATATACATAATTATTTCTAATCACGCTTAACACGACTCGTGCATAACCATTTAGCGCAATATTTCATTTTATCAAAACATGCTGAGTAATTGTCCTCATAACCAACTTTCACAGCCAAATTAATAACATGACATGCACATCTAACATGAAAAAGCACCATCAAGCATTGTTTTCAGATAGATCTTTGAATCACGCATTGCATCATTGTTATTCGCAGTGTTGTTTAATGTGATTGAAAATATCTTATCATGAATTCCATAATGTCTACATGTATTGAATATATATTTAGCAATTACATAACCAGTATATGCACAATCTAACTCATCTAAAGATAAAATTCGTTTTTGCATACACCAATTATCATCAATCCAATGACAAATGACGACAATATATGAATCTGATTTTACATTTGTCCAAATATCGGTTGTTAAGCTAACCCTACAAGATAAACTAGAAAGATGTTCAATCAATGTATTTCTATATTCAACAAATACGTCCATACAATTTCTTTTTAGTGTGTGCCTAGAAATATGTTTAACCATGGGTTGTATAGACGAAGCAAATCCAATAAAATCAACATGTTCTGCTTGTATAAAAGGTAGTTCACGCCTAATAACATATCTAACAAGTGACCTACGACTAATTTGAGCAGTTAAAATAAAATTTGTGTCAGTGAGAGCATTAATATGTGCTTGTGTTACTTCTCTACCTAATGGTTGTAAAATTGTCTCATCAAAATTATGTTTTTTTACTAAGTGTTTTTTAAGTGTTTCGGCGCCTCCACTGTAACCACAACTTTATATGAATATTGTATCTTACATAATTTACAAATTTCAACATATTCAATATTCCCTTATTTTTGAGCGAGTTCAAAGTGATCACATATCTTACTTCTTTTGGCACGAGTTGGTTGTCTACTCGCAGCTGTAGTGGGTCCGGATGACTCCACTTGTTGTCTATGTTGGGCACCAGGAGGTTCGACAGGTTGTTTGGGTTCTTGCGTTTCGACGTTCATAGAAGAACCATCAACATTGAGTCAGCAAAAAAAATCATAACTTTCATTTAACTCAGGAATTAGCACAGACAAATTCATTGCCGACGATGAGATATCGGCTGCGACCCCGGCTACGACCAGCGCTGCTAGATGAAGATGTCATTATAAGTAAAATGCAGATAACACAATGGATGAGATAGAAATATACAGCTTTGCAAGAATGAATTGTGTGGATTTACCGATTTACAAATCACAACACACATATTTATAGTTTTTTTTTTGTAAACAAAATGAATGTTTGGCAACGACAAACGTAAACAAATGGCAACGGCTTTATACTCGTTGCCTTGCTTTAATTTTTTATATTTTTTTTCAAAAATTACTGGTTCCGATTTTGGAACCGGAATCGATGATGCTACCGATTTCAAGACACGAAAGCGCTCCGTACCCGTTTTTTATCGGTTTTGGAGCGGGTTGAAACTGTTTAGCTTGGTTCCGGTTTCGAACCGGGCTAACCGGTTCGATTCCGGGTCGGGCCGGCCCGATAAGTACCCATACTTTAAAAATAGCCCTAAAATTCAAAAACATGTGAACCTTTTTTATTACATCGTAAACAAAGAGAGAACAAAATCAATTTATGATCAAACAGTAACGATGAAAATAGTGAATTTTTTAGCTTCGACTCTGTCTTAGGAACAAAGAGATAAAT
This sequence comes from Haberlea rhodopensis, assembly GCA_907163345.1. Classification (NCBI taxonomy): domain Eukaryota; kingdom Viridiplantae; phylum Streptophyta; class Magnoliopsida; order Lamiales; family Gesneriaceae; genus Haberlea; species Haberlea rhodopensis. Next base: position 366,224 of record CAJQUN010000006.1, read on the forward strand.
GTTGGGTTAACTTTTTTTCCATGATGAGTTCTATCTGATTTGACATCAAATTGATTTGAGTCGAAGGTAATTTTTGTCAAAACGAAAGATGAAGTTAAGACAAAATAAAGGTAATAATTAATATTTATAATTAATAAGATCTTGTGGAAGTGGGAATCTCAATTTAATTGGACAAATTAAAGCACCAATTATTGATGAGATAAGGAAATTGACATAAAATCAAAGATAAAATATACGCCCAGTTGTCTTGGAGCCCACTTCCACAACGTAATGACATCATGCCAATGCTGACCTTTTAAGTATGGCTGATTAATGGTCTGGGTCATTCGGACCCGACCCAAAATCGAATCGGTTAGCCAATTCAAAAATCAAAACCGTGCTAATCGGTTCCGAACCGCTCTGAAACCTGTATAATATCGGTCCGGAGTGGTTCCACGGATTGAAATCGGTAGCACCACCAATTCCGATGCTACCAATGCGATTGCGATTCCGAACCGGAACCGGTATTGCATTGTTAATGTTGGCAACACCTATTTCAATCGTTGCCATCGTTAACTTTCGTTTTAAATTTTTTTTAAAAAAAATTTCTATAAATATTTGTGTTGTGATTTGTGAATCCAAACAATCATTCTTTGAAAGTTTTATACTTATATTTAATATTTTTCATAATCTCTCAATTGTACATGACTATCAATTATGAACAGTGCTAAATGTTTTTTATTTAGATTTTCTATTGTAATAAGTGTAACAATTATCTGTATATGCATTTATATTATCAAACGAAGAAGAAATATATTGAATTTATTATGAATATTGTGGAAAACATATACAAAAAAATGGAACAGACCGGATCGCGTCGATCCCGAACCGGTTGGGATTGGAACCGAATCCGATCCGGTCCTTAACTGATCGGACCGATTCCGAAATTATCGGATCCGGGACCGCGATCTAAGCACCCCTACTTTTAAGGCAAATTCAATACTTATATGGACCGTGTTTGTAAAGATCAAGATACATAAATATATATGTATATTTTTGTATGTGTGTTGGTGTTTGAAAGACGGTGTTAGCAGACCCTGCAAAACCTTTACTGGTTCTTTGAATTTTTCTTTGAATTTCTTACTTGCACGATGTTGATTCTTTATGACGTATAGATTTGACCTTTGATATGTCTCTGTTACAAGAGAAGCTTTTTGTATTTAATGTATCGTATTTTTATAGAATAAAAATATGATAGAAGTTGTGTAATAATATATGGAATAAGAAGTCCGACGTATAAATTTATATTTGATGGGATGTATACCTTTCTGAACATGCCCACAAAAAAAGAGGATAAATTAATGAATGTATAAAAGTTTTACAAATTGTATTTTTATAAATGTTAATAAGATTTGCAATTTTCTAGTTATGAATGTATGGGTCTGTATCAATAAACAGTTATAATAAATATTTTTCTAAAAAATAAAAGGTATTTATAACGATATAAATTATCATGTTTAATTTTAAAAAGTATGTTTTAAGAATTTTTATAGTAGTCAAATATAATCAAAAAAATATTTAAGTTTATAAAATTTTATTTAAAAAGAAACCTTTGTTCAATTACACGAAATTATAGATTACAATTATATAGCAAAAATGATTGAATCATCAAGATCGTTATCTTAAAGATGCAAAAAAGTTGTTCAATATTTGCCATGCAAAAGAATTGAATAACGATTTTTCACATTTTTTGCTGTTAAATAAGTAAAATTTGTTTACATTAGTAGTAAAAAAATATTATAAATTGAAGAAGTTATTTATGTTCAATTGTTAGTTCAAAGAAATCAATTATAAGTTATAAAATCTATAGATTCTATAAAATTCTTTTTATAATTTCGTGTACTTTTATAAAAGTTATTAGAAATCTATCAATTTCATAAAAGTCCATCATTTAAAAAAATCATTAAAAGTTGATAAAGTCGATAGAAATCAATTGAAAAAGTCTACGAAACTCTATACAAATCTTTTTATAACTCCATGAAAATCTATAAAAGGCAGTAGAAATCTATCAACTCCATAAAAGTCTATCATTTAAAAAAAAATCATTAAAAATCAATAAAAGTTTATTTTGAATACACCCCCTAAAACTTATAGTATCTTGGCGATTAAGTGACGCTAGCGGTGGATATGGGTGAGAATGAAAATGAGTTGGTTTATTAAATAAATTTTTTAGTAATAATATTGTGTTTTATGCCATGGGATATTGTAATCGATTATTTATTCAAGCCCAATGAACAATTTTTATAGTTTTATTCAAGCCCAATTAAATTTTAATCGAATAAATATTTTATGGATCAAGGCGTGAATCGATCCAAGATAATACTTAACGAGATATGTGGAACAAAAAGGCCGAAATTTGGGGCAATTCAATAAGAAAAAGTTTTTTTCGATCAAATCCACCAAAAATAAATGCTTTCAACTAAGTCTATTTTCTAAGGTAATAACCAAAATAGTCTTGAGTCTAATGGTGCATGTGCATTACATTTACATGCACCGCATGAATCTACCGGCGTATGTATATTTTTTTAACATATACTTTGAGATTCCACCACCAATTCCTTTACCCGCTTTGGCTCTACTCATGCATCAATACCAACAAAACAAATTAGAATACATGCAAAACACCATCATTAGCTTTGGAAGATTTGAAGTAGACTCCAGAAAGAACAGACAACAACTCACAAGCAGAGGAGAGCAACACATTCAACTTGGCCTTCACAACATGTGAAGTGTACAAGACAATGGCCAGCCCTTTTGCTATTCTGATTTCATTATTTGAACTTAAATATTTTCCTTCCAAAATTATCTTATTCAGCTGAAGTAAAATCTGCAAGCTGGAGCATATAATCCCAGAAATGTCGGGTGCTTCACGAAGAACAGTACATTTTGCTTTCTCTTGATCTTTGAAACTTTTAATTGATTGCCAACTCCATCACTACCCCCTCTTTATGCCTTAATTATTCAACGGATTTTGGATTCAAGAATTATTCAGAAATTAGGACATAATTCCCACCCCGAATTCGTCCCAAGGTTGGCCAATGAATTATTGGTTGAGTCACATGCAAATATAACGAACCACCTACAAATTCCGCATAAAACATGAATTCGAAACATTCAAATGCAGCAAGAAAATGACCTGGTTGAACAGTGGCCGGAGAAGAGCGAGGGTGAGGCGTCCGCCTGTTCGGGGGATGAAGGTGCATAACAATGAGTATTTTAGTCATAATTAATTGACTAATTAGATTAGATTTTGATAAAATAGACTCAGTTGAAAGAAGTTTCTTAAAAATTGTATTTGGTCGGAAAGAAGATATTTTGAGGATTTCAAATGTTTTTGTAGGTGATGTCTTCTTATAATTTTCTCGGTAAAAATTTAGTGTACCATTCAATTGATATGTAAAATGACAGAGACCACAAAATATCTGGCCCAACAAATAAGTCCATCCCCATGCTATTGGAAAATATTAATATGGATTCAGTTTGAGCCCAAATTAGGTGTCAATTCAATATGCTTAGTTTAAAATGGGTTGATATGTTAGTTTATGTATTTTTTTTATTTGAAAAATGTTAATATTGAGTTGGTATATAAATGAGACATGAACCGCATACGAGTATTTCCCACGCTATTTCCCTTCCAAAAAACAATCAGAGATCATTAAGCATCTGCATACTAGCTTGACAAACGTGTACTGCTTGAATCACCTTAACCTTATAACTCCTTTCTTGAATTAACCATCTTCCACCTGAACCTCTCCCATATCATCCCAAGAACTCAGAAGACTTGCGCTTATGATCATATTCAATCGTTTCTTTCATTCGTTGGCATACTTTAAGATCTAGAGGTATGTTGTTATGTTTCACTCAATCCTTCAATCAAACCAACCAACGATCCTCAAGGCAAGAAAAGGAGGTATTTCTTCATAGGATTCTGAAATGCTCGGCTCGGGTTTATGAGTTGTTCTATAATGTGTTCCTACTCCTTGACTCGAGGATCAATCACTTGTTGGAACATGCTAAACAAAATTTTTAGTTGCACCATTAAGAGTTAAGAGACTTCTCCCTATAGCTTCAAGAAAATTATCCACGTTTTTCTATGTCCAAAACCCAAAAAAATTAGTTGCACCAGTCCTGATTTCTCTCTAAATAAATTAAGATAGAGCTCCTCATAACTTAACATTAAACGTAAATTCTAAAATTAATCTCAAATCAATAAAGAATAAATTATTTTCTAAATCGATTAGCCTAATTTTTTTTAGCACAATTTGGTATTTGGTATGTGGAGGGGATTGGGGTATCAAAGCCGAAACTCTCAAAGGAGCTGTTAGTGTCACTTGAGCCAACTGATGATCGTGATAGGGGTTATGTCTAGAGATATTATCCAATTTATGTACAAAATATTATAAGAATAACCAGGCAATACTATGAGGGGAAATTACATCCTACACTGGGAGTGTTACTTACTCCTTGGTATGGATATGACCATTAGATGATATGGATCCTATCCGATGGGTTGTAATACTCTCATGTAGGGAATATTTTTTGGCTACCTCATGGGGTAATACTGTAAGTGTTGGATCAATTACCCAAATTTATCAATTAGCCATTGATCCAAACACCTGGGTGAGTGGAAAAGTATTCTCATGTCAACCAAACCTTTTTTTTTGTTTAACAAGGTATCCAGATTTGTGCCTGGCTAATCATTGGGTGACGACCCTGACCTCTCAGGACCGCCACCAAGTAAATCGAGGGATGTGCACGGATGACAGATATCTGAGGAAGCTGACCAACATAACCCGAATTCAAGACAAACACCCATAATATTTTAGTAAAATTTATACCACTCAAATATATGACATCGGATGATTTCTCTTTATATCACCTCAGCCCTTGCCAATCCACCTTAAGATAACACAACAATCTCCACAAATCCCAAATAAAACCCTCGATGAAAGCAAAGGGCCAACAACAGAAAGATGCCGAATCTTCCCTGGAAATCATCGTAGACATACTCTGCCGCCTACCCGTCAAATCCCTCAAACGATTTCGCTCCTTTTCAAGGAATTGGTCTTTGCTACCTCATAGGCTGATGCTACATGGGGTAGTCACCATCCATTAAATAAATAATCCCATCAATTAGATTGGTATATTTCCATCAACCTTTGATTAGAATATACCCATCCATTGGGACTACCCATGGGGCCAAGAATAAACCCTTTTCAAGATGGTGGTGTGTCCAGATAGACAGTCAAGATTTCGTCAAATTGCACCTTCGTCGCTCTATGGTTGCTAAATCTGATTCTGGGAGGCCTTGCCTCTGTATTCAGTCGATTTGGATTCGCTCGACAAGGCCCACGTTGTTAAGCCTCCTTTTTATTATAAAAGTGTGGACAGTCTCACCAATTCCTGCAATGGTTTGGTTGTTGTGACGAGTGAGCCTCCCGTTTTGTGGAACCCCTTTTCAAGAAATTACGTTGTTTTCCAGAAACTGCTGCTGAGAGGCCAAATTTTGCTGAATCTTACTGCAAGGTTTCTTATGGATTCGGCTATGATACAATGAATGATGTTTATAAGGTTGTCAAAGTTGAGGAATTTAGGAACTCGATGACCCATGTGTGGATTTGTTCTAAGGCTAAGATTTACAGCACTAAATCGAATTTGTGGAAAAAGATAGAGGATTTTCCTTATCCACTTCCTTTCTTGAGAAGGGACTCGCGTTTGCACGTCAATGGGGCATTGCATACGCTGATGGAGAATCTTGAGCACTTGAGATCCGGTTAATTTGTAAAAATAATGCTTTTAGTGTTGAGACTGAGGAGCATTTTTAGGTGATGATGCCTGAGGGAGTTCGGTTCAGGGATGCTAATGCCAGTTTGGATGTGTTAGGAGGGTGCCTATGCATTGTTTCTGCCAACACTTCTCGGGTTATGATTTGGGTGATGAAGGAATACAGTGTGTAGGAATCATGTACTAAGCTTGTATCAATTAGACCACTTCAATTGAGCGGGGTGATATTGTGAAGCCTTTGGTCTATTCAAGGGTGGTGAAAAGATTTTTTTGAATTGTGATGATAAAAATCTTACTTGGTATGATTTAAAGAAAAAAACTGTTGAAAATGTATCTGTCGATGGTTTGCCTTTTATGTTTTATGTTGAGGTTTGTGTGTTGAGAGCCTTGCCGGGTTTGATGTCTCAGACCAAGTCAAGAATCGAGGAACACAGAGAAAGAAGGGAAAGAAGTGCATGAATAAAAGGTAAGTGGCTGTGTTTATGAGCATTACTCTGATTATATACAGCAAAGGCATTTTTTGTCTTGTCTGGTGTTGACTTGTCGAAGACTTGGTCAGTCATCCAATAATAATGATTGTGGGGATAATTAAGAACTTGAATCTGCTGTCACTCATGATTTATTTAATTTCTTTTATACCCTTCTGCCAACCACAAAAAAAGATCTATTTTTATGGTTAATTGGAAAATAAAGGGTTCCTTTGATACTGCCCTTGAGGCATCTAACACACATCTTGTGTGCACAAAACACAAACATCTTGTTTGATGTAGATGCCCGCAAGGGCGGATTGTGGAGATAATTAAGAACTTGAATCAGCTGCCACTCATGATTTATTTAATCTCTTTTATACCCTTCTGCCAGCCACCAAAAAAGGAGCTATTTGTATGGTTAATTGTAAAATAAAGGGTTCCTTTGATATTGACCTTGAGCTATCTAACACACACATCTTGTGTGCACAAAACACACACATTTTGTGTGGTGTAGATGCCCTCAAGGGCACCGCCTTTAAAGGCAGCAACAACACGAACAAATAAAGGTCTATGTGATGTGACCACGTTAGGAAGCAATCGCGTACCCCTCAACTGATATTTTTAAATTTTAAGAATATTTTTTTCAAAAAATATGCAGGTATTTTGGTTATAAAATTAATATCTGCTCAGTCTTCTTGATGTGATTGTCATTAATCCAATGGCGGCTTAAAATTGTTATTCATGTGGGGTCAATGGTAACCATGGAATCTTAATATCCCAATTAGCGTCTTATTAACCACGTTTTAGCCATACACACAAATCGTCAACTTTGCTGAGCCGGAATGTTACTGCTCTCTTTTCAGGGATGATTTCTTGTCAGAGGGATTTAAGTTGGTGCTATAAGAAAATTGGGGAAATGAGAAAAAATATAATTAAGATTAAGGAAGCGAAGAAAGTGGATCAAGCGGAAGAGTAGATCAATCATTTTCTTACAATGGTTGACGTGGATTACTTGTATTATGTGTTCTTTTGTTGCTATGAAGTTAACAGTAGAGATATGTGGTAAGTTTTGATGTGAAAAACTTCTTTGCCTCCTGCTTTTCTTAAATCGTGACAAATTAATATGTGCATTTTCCTCGGGTCTTCATGGAACATTTTATCCTTTTTTGTTTTCGGGAAATTTATTTGAATTATTGGGCAGATTACAGCCCTGGATAAAGTTTTTTGTATCACTTCCAAATATGCATAGAATAAAGCCTTGGAAACTATCATAGATATCCACTGTCTTTTGAGGACTTTTTTTTCCAGGAATGAGCATTTGTAAAATTGAACTGTCAATGAATGCGAGATTTGGTATGCAGTATTTTGCTGCATTCTCTAGTTTCCAATTGCATTAGGCCAACCAATATCAGCAATGTAGTCGGTTACTTAAGGATTGGTATAATTTGTTATCTGATTGTTAAATTTGAGTATGTTTCTTCAGACATCTTTGAATTAAGTCTCAGATATTTCTTTTTCAAGTTCACTGGAGATTGGAGAATATTGATTGTTATCAAGTGGTGTTCTGGTGGACTTCTTGGATGTTCGGTAATAGATTTGTTGACTAGAGATGACAGTTCAGAGTTAACTTGTAGCGTACGGCCTGTGGGCTCTGTAATGGTAAATCTAGGAGGAAAAGGTGGCCTTTCGGTCGCAATAAAAGTTACATCTGCCAGTGTGGAAAATCCGGAAGTTACCTTATTTCACAGGCTAATTAGAGGGCAAGATGATACGGCAGTTTCCTTATCCATGTGCTGATTAAATGATAGGATTTGTGTAAATATGCATGTGTTGAAGTTTAGGAATTTAAATTGTAAAGTATCCATAATTAGTTAGGATTGTATCTTTCCTTTTTTGATAGGAAGTTCCCAGTATAAATTAATAGATGGTAGGCTACAAACGATAATTCAGTTTTATGATATTCTTATTTCTTCTAACAGCCGAAATAATGAACTTTTGGTGTGATGATAACACGTGTACCCTTTAGCGTTTAAGAGCAATCTAAAAAGACATTTAACAGCCTTCAGATCTAGTTTGCTATATTTTTGACCGTACGTGGAAAAGTGAAGTGCAGCCATATACCCAAGGAGCAAGATGGTTTGTTGTGTTCTGATACTTGGAGAGGAAAACATGGAAATTATTTTCATAGGACTCTTGAAACCTAATCCTCTGGATGATAATTTGTGCAGGATATAAGTTGATGTGAAAATGACGTCTACTCCATGGTTTTTTGTTAGTATTTTATATTAGTAATGCACGGGCTGTGTCAAGGAGATGAATAGTCTTTATATGACAAAGAAGACAGAGACAATGGCATCTTCCACACCATATTAAGATTGAAGAAACAGAATCCTAGTAACCCTAATACAAGTATAAATGATTAGAATAAATCATCATGTTCCTGCTGTTGCTGGCAAATTACTTTGAACTATGGATCGACCACATCAGTCATATGAATCAGATTAGACGGGATGAAACTTTTTAGAAATGTTGATTGGAAAAGATAAAGGACGGTGCTTTGCAAGTTCACACGTATGGCTTTGAAAATCTCATTGTTCATGCTTTTAATCAAAGCAGGAAACTTAAGTTCAATGGTTCTCAAAATGGTGCCTAGGTCTTAGGTGATGAATGCAAATGGTTCTTTAATTGTTGACCTTTGGTGTTTTAGGCTCATCTGGAAAATACAGTCCAGCCTTTTCCTTTGCAAGTTTTATTATCATTTCCAAACCCTATTCCTAAAATAGGCCATGAGTAGGAAACGTGTGTCAATGGTCAATACAGTTTGGAAATGAGTGTAAGGTCAGAAAATAGATTCAGAAGTACTTCAGCTACTGTGGAAAAAAAACCATTCTGCTACTATGGCGAGGTGTAAACAAATCGAAAGACTTGGGATAAATGTCATATACCCTGTCCTTCTGAATTAATTTATTTATAATTTTTTGTAAGGGTTTTTTCCCTATTTTTTCAGAATTGAAATTCAGTAGTTCTAGTACCATTTCTTCTCCTTGTTGAGATACTGTGCCATTGCTTGCCCTTGATTCTTATTCTTTCGTTTTACTCAGTTGGCTCACCACTTATATGAACAATCTGGTGGTGGTATCTGCAGAAAATCTCGTCTCATCTGCGCATTCTGTAGATTACTTTATTGAATTTTTTTGCGAATTCAAATGCAGGATAGTTTAAGAATCAGATGCTGAACAAAACATGGGAAGCTCACAGTTCTGTCAAGTGAAAAAATACCAATGTTGCTTAAGCCCCAATCCTGGTGCTATTGTTGCTTTATGGATAGACAGACAGGGGACAGGTGAATTTAGTTTGAGTGGTTACAGAGAAAGCCATCAGTGACGCAATGCAGCCATAGTAGATTTCACACAAGTTAGATATTTCGATGAGGCAGACTTGCTGTATGCAAGTCGGCAACAAAAGAATGTTGGAGATACTGAAACTCGGTGCCATCCCTTGGGACAGTCTTTGTCATCGTTTTATTTTTGGGTGTTTCTTCTGTGAAAATTTAGACTATGCACTTGGTTTACAGAAAAGACTGCCAGTAGTGTGTACAGCTTTAAAGACCAAATATTTTACGGTATTTGTTGCAACTGGGAGAAATGTATTTTTCATCCTTTACCTTTCATTGTGCTTCATTATAGGTCCTTATGATTTCAACTCCACAATTTTGGTCCTTTATGTTTCTTGTGTAAGCAATTTTGGTCCTTTAAGTTTATTACTTGCAGTTTTAGTCCTTTAATTATCAGGATCCGGAATTTTCATCCCTTATGTTTTATCACCATTCAATTTTAGTCCTTTATTTTTTATCATTAGCAATTTTAGTCCTGAAAATAATTAGAAAGTGAAATTTGCTAGGTTTTCCATGTTCCATTTTTTACGTGAGAAATACTTTAGTAAAGAAATTGCATGCATGAGAGAGAAATTGTTCGGCTATGTGTAGGCGGAATTTCTGCCCCTTCAGAGGACGGAACCACAAATTTATGAGAATTAGCCGTCAATCTTGTTTTTTGTCTCTATATCTGGCAAGTAGTTTCTGATTTTTAAGAGCAATGGAGTAATGGTCTGTTTGAAGGATGGGAGAATGAGTGTAAGGAAAATGCTACTATTCCGCAACAGAATCAAATAATTGATCTCGAGTATTCCGGCACTGTTGAGGAGCTAATGATTGTAGGACCTGAGAAGTTGAAGGAGGTACTGCTTGGAAGTGTTTTTTCAATTTTTGTTGCATTATAAGTTTAGCCTGATTATTTTATATATTGAATCATACATCTAAGGATCAGATAACCTTTTTGCTAACCCAGGCACTACTGGAATAAGATGTAAAGAATGTGTAATTTGTAAATAAAAGGAAAACCATGCATCCCGAGGCTATTAGTGCAACATTTATCAGTGCCTTAGTCTATGCTCTTTTGCTTAATGAAGCTAAATTGTTGCTTGAGTATTTTGATGGAAGGGTGTTGCTCCTTCACTTCAGCATTCATAAAAGACACGTTACAGTGCCTTGAGTTGTATCATTTCCCTGGTTTTGTTGGCTTATTATTTATTAACTAAAAAGAGGAACTCTTTCTCGTAAAATAATTGGACGAACTGATTTACTCACATGTCCTGAACTGTTGATTTTGAATCAGTATTACAGAGGGGAATCCATGGATTATTTTGCGTTTATTTTTTAATATAATTTTTTACATTGAACTTTACTATCAGGATGAGGTGCAACCTGAATCTGAAAGAAATGATGAGGATCTGCAGATCTACAATCCCTTAAATAATCCATGGTTTGGGATGGAAAGCCTATACCATACTGGTTATATAAGCTTCATGGGCTTGATCAGGTAATTAATCTTCTACTCGTGTTTGAATTTGATGAATCTGTTGCATTTTTCCTCTCCCTATGGTTTTCCGGTGGTCTGTTGTGAAGCTTCTCTGCTGCTTTCTAATTATTTTCATTAGAGGACTAAAATTGCTAATGATAAACAATAAAGGACTAAAATTGCTGGGTGATAAAACATATAGGATGAAAATTCCGGATCCTGATAATTAAAGGACTAAATTTGCAAGTGATAAACTTGAAGGACCAAAATTGCTTACACGAGAAACATAAAAAGACCAAAATTGCAGAGTTGAAATCATAAAGACCTATAATGCAGCATAATAAAAATTAAAGAATGAAAAGTGCATTTTTCCAGTTGCAATTTTATTGCTAGTACTATTACCTAATGTGATGTTTTTTTTTATATGGCAAAATAAATATATCAATAAAAGAGTATAGGAAGTACTCAAAAGTTACAAAAATAAACATAAAGAAGTAAAATAAAATCCTAGGTCGAATAGTCTAGAATACAAACAATAGGCTCCCTACACCAATAGGAGAACAAATATGAAAATTTTCTAGGATCCTTGTACTTGATCCAAAACCAACTTCTAAATTTTATCTTCTCCAGCAAATTATTGTTCTTATCTTAAGGGTCTTTGAAGATTCTGCTATTTCTTTCCAACTAAATTGACCAGATTACTGCTTGCCATATTGTTAACCAAATTTTTGAACCCTTGCGGCCTCGCCATAGATCTCGGTGTTGTAGAAGATGACAATGTTGATTATTGTGTAGAACAAAACTCACTCCCAACCAATTATAGCAATCCATCCAAGTCGAATATGCTTATGAGCATGAGAAGATTAGATGTTGGGTAGTTTCTTCTTCGTCGCCGCAAAAATCACATAAATCCAAAACTGGCTCTGTTCTGATATTACGCCTGCAAAGGTTTGCTTTTGTAGGGATGCGATTTTTCATAATCCTTCAAGCTAGAGTTGATACTTTAATTGGTGCCAGGTTATGCCATATTAGCTCGAAAACCGGGTTCTCAACCATGGTTGAATCGTTGCTGCCTATCAAGCATTGACAGGCCGACGATACTGTTCATGCCTCCATTCCCATCGGTCATCTTCATGTTGAAACATTTGAATCCTGTTAAGACATGTTAGCAAATCACAAAAAAAGGTCTTTTTCCCCATCAAAATGTTCTCTCCTCCAATCCCAAGACCACTCATATACCCTCTCATTCCAAACCTCCCATATTATCCACGGATATGTTCCGCCCTCTCGCTTTTGACGCTTATCTAGGAAAAAGGTTCTCTAATCTCTCCCCCCTCCCAAACATCTTTCCAAAATCTAGTCCCAAAACCATTACTCGCCCTTCTCGTCAATCCACTCAAAAACCATCCTTCATGGTTGTCAAATAGCAGCTTCCTAATATCCCTCTACCAAAGCGACGCACCTCTAAGGTCCACCCCAAACGCTGACTATATCTAGACATTAGAACTTTCTTCCAAAATGAATCTCTCCTACTTAAAAATATCCCAACCCCATTTTCCCATAAAAGCCCTATTGAAAATATCAGAATCTCCGACTCCAAGCCCCACAACGACTTAGGTTTGTAAACCTCTGTCCATTTAACTCATGCTGTTTTACGATTATTCTCCCCTCACCCTAAAGAAAAAAGCAATCTGCATAGATTTAAATTTTGAAGGATACAATTAGGAGCATGGAAGAAGGAAAAGTAGTAGATTGGAAGAGAAGACAACACGACATTTAGCAATATCATTCTCCCTCCAAAAGAGAGGCTCTTATCCTCCCACAAAGCAAGTCTTTTACGACAATGACGGGATCCCAGAGAATACCCCTGAGTTCAATCCAATTGGTAAGCCAAGATATTTGATAGGCAGAAAATCCACTTTGCAGTTCAAAACCCAATGTGATATTATTAATAGTCATTTTACCTCATACGGTTTGGAAATAAGTATTTTATCCCATGTCGTATCGCTAATAGGTACTTTACTCCCTGTGATTTGTAAATAGTTATCCTCTTGTGATTTGCAAAACAAGCATATTGCCCCCTCACACATTATACACAGAGGTGATATTTTGCAGCTATTCGCAACCACATGGCGTAAACCGTCTCTTTTGAAACTATATGTGTGATTTTCAAAACACAATAGTGTAAACTGCCTATCTGAAATACCACAGGGGTTTGTTACCAAAAACTAGGGATGGCAATGGGACGGGTCCAGACCCGGACCCGCATTGAACCGCTCCGCCCGGGCGGGTCTGGACCCGCTTCAACCGGGTTTGGAAGCGGGGCAGGGCGGGTCCTGGGATTGGGCTAACCCGCCCCGGACCCGCCCCGCTATACATTTTTAATTTATTGAATATACATTTTACTTCTTTGATTGAACAATAAAGTGACATTATTTAATTTATATCAAAATTCATGTGTTCATATGAAAGAAGTTGGATATTTTGAAGGAAATGAGAGCAAATTAATAAATATTTATTAGCTTAAAGATAGTTTTACAATGATTATTATAAATATTTACTAGAGAGAACATAAAATTTAATCACAAAACTCAACTTTTGAGTTTCAAAATTGATTTCTAGCTAAATATTTTTTAAAAATAAAAAATAAAAATAAAAATAAATGGAACCTGGGCAGGGTGGGTCTAACCGGCCTGGTTCACGGGTCTAAGCGGGGCAGGGCGGGTCCGGGTTTGGTGTGTGGTGGGACGGGTCCTGGGATTGGCCAAACCCGTCCCAAACCCGCCCCGTTGCCATCCCTACCAAAAACCCTCACTTTGCAGTGTAATTTAATTACCAGCTGAATTTGATTGATTCTGAGAATTTCTATTTTCATATCTACGGTGGTAATTGCAAATATTATTACTAACAATAATAATCGTGACATGAATTTCAGGTGCTAAAAACTATTTGGTAGAAAATCAAATATAGTAGCATATTATGTGATTTAGTAATAAGATACGTTAAGATGTATTGTTAAATGTAGAATATTTTGGAGTTAAAAAATCGTAGTATCATTTTCATTTATTAATGGAAGAAAAATTATATCAGTTAAAGCATATAAATTAGGAATAGAAGGATCAAATTTAATTCAATTACGAAAATAAACTATTGCCTTTTGTATTGTAATTTCCTCATTTTGTAAAACGGGAATAACATCATTTCGAATATAATCATTAATACTATAATTTCGAAACTTCTATTTATTGCATTCAATTGTTTTTATAATCGCATCCTTTTGAGTCTTACTTAATTCACAATACCATGAATTCTTACTATATTCTAAAAAGTCGTCGTTATCAAGGGCGGAGTGAATGGGGGTGCGCAGGAGGGCCCCGCATTCAATGAAAATGCTAAAGAATTGTAATACTATATATATATATATATATATATATATATATATATATAAAGAGAGTGGGTTTGATATTTTGATGAAATTGCAAAGAAAATTAACATCCATTTTAATGGTTGCAACTTGCAAGGCTTTTGGATTCTTGGTACTCTGATAGTTCACAAGTCTCTTGCTGATGTTCTCAACAATGTGAGGGAAATTACTAAACCACTTGTATTTACAGTTGTTAGAGCTCCAAAACTTAGTTTTACTATTTTAATGCGTGATGCTTGCTCCATAACTTGATTTAGGATGTGATTTGATTGTGATGGAATTCAAGCAAATAACAGAGTAAATCTGAATATACTTTGGCTTTTGACGGCAGATGTCATGTTTCAATCCACGGTATTTTTTATTTTTTTTTTAACTTTGTGCAATATTATTAAAAAATCCACCATATCCCTAAGGCGAGGCTCCAGCCTCATGTAAATTTTCAAAAAAAAAATCTATTAGAGTTAATTTTCAGAAATTTAGTTTTTTAGCCAACCTTCTAAATCTCAATAATCCTTTAGTCTTACCTAGCCCGACTAGCCCTAGGTATTTTAGAATCGTGGCTCCGATGAATCTACCTTGCTTAACCCCTAAAAAAAAAAATCATTACCTTTATTTTAATAAAAAAAAAATTCATATTTTACCTCCAAAAAATTATATTTTGACCCCTTGAAATTTTATTTGCCCTCCATTTTTATGTTATTATTTTTGCCTCCCTGAATAAAAGTTTTAGATTCATCCTTGACTCCGCCCATGCATGGTGGGAGCTTGGTGATGTTCCAATGTTTAAAAGAAAGAGTGAAATCCCACAGGAAAAAAATGTGAAATTGCGTTTTTGTTATCATAATGTGTTGCTCAAAAACAAACTTCTGTATATATTCATCTCTATCAGAGAAGGACTCTCGATTATCCAAATAGAAGTCCAATTTCATTTAAATATGTTTTTTTTGCAATCTTGTTTGTGCACACAAGGTACAATACTTAATGAGAGTAACTAGAGCATTACTTAAAAGCACTGGAGTTTGAGACAGATAGATGTTCAAGTAGCTTCACAAACTAAAAGAATTATATGAAAATCGATTTCATTATCAATCTAATGAAAGCTGATAATGAAATTTACATTCTTAAATAATGTGGCATTCAAAGTTTCACAACAAAGAAATTTGAATTACAAATAGCATAATGACCTTTTGTGTAATGGAGTCAGGCGTGTATGGGTATTGATGAACTACTGGACACACAACCTTTTAATCTTTTAAGAATAGCGTTTGGGCTAACTATTGTCGAGTTGAGAGTAAGTGGCAGTCCCTCCTTGGCATATTCGTCGTACTTTTCTAGTGTCGATACAATTTCACTAAAATCTGGACGTTTGGAGGGATTCGCACCCCAACAACGCTTTATCAAGTGGGCTAGCCCAGGCTGACAGCTAGCCGGTAATGGTGGTCGCTCTCCCTGCAAATATGCACGCATCGTATCATGTTATCGTGGAACATTATTTTGTCATTTTATCAGCATGCAATGGCCTAACAAGCCACTTGTTATGTAGACATGCCTGTCATTTGTCAATTAAGCTTATATATCATTTCACAACTGTTTTTTGAAACTGATATGAGATGGCAGTGTTTATCAGAATTTTAGATGTTACCTTATCAGCAACAGCGAAAGCAGCTTGCACAGGAGTCATTCCTTGAAAAGGGAGCAAGGCTGTCGTAAGTTCCCACAGCACAATCCCAAAACTATAGACATCAACTTTCCTGGTATAAGGCTTCTCCTTGATCATCTCAGGCGCCATCCAACGATAAGTCCCCATATTTCCTTTCGTTTCCTTGGACTGTGTTTCTAAACAAGAAGTCCCGAAATCTGCTACCTTAACGCGCATCTCATCATTTAAAAGTAAGTTGTTCGATTTGAGGTCCCTGTGTATCACACCCTGGGAATGTAGATACTCCATTCCTCGAGATATATCAAGGGCTAACCTCAGGATGGTCTCGGTTGAGAGGGAGTATGGCTCTTTTTTGTTAAGATACATCCTTAGTGTTCCTTGTGACATGTATTCGGTTATGATACAGTAGACAGGAGGCTTCTTACAAGCAGCAACGAACTGTTTGAAAACAAAATAGGACTGTAAGAAGTAGGAAACATGATGTGTAACATGATCATCATTTTTTGAAAGGCTAAAACAAATTCTAACCTGCACTATATTGGGATGATATAAACGTGAAAGCAGGGCAACCTCACTCCTAAATTGCTGCTCAAGCAAAGCTCTGGTCTCTTCTTTGTGAGTTGGAATTCTCACCATTTTGACAGCAACGGCTCTCTGTTTATATATTCCTCTGTAAATCCTACTGTGTGCACCAGAAGCAAACTTGTTGCCAATAAATAACTGAGAAAGATCAGCCGTCCATTCCTCTTGATCTTCCTTTGATGTTTCCCAATTTTCGACATTTTCCGAGTCCAAAATCATCGACCACGATTCCAAACTGTCGAATCTCTTCCTCTCCATGTTCATACTCCTGTAATCCAGCTGTGTCCTTGAAGATGAAGGGACTGAAGGCATAGATCTGCTCTTCGATTTCCGAAGTCGAAATGGGTTGAAACATGATGCAGCCATTGAGTAGTCTGTAGTTTACGTGTCAAAACACACGATCACAAGGGATTCTCCTTCTGAATGTGTGAATTGACTTCAGAAAGTGCATCAACTGATTCAGAAACATCAGTGTCTGAGAAGATCACCGGAAGAAAATCATGGTTTGTCATGTAAACTACGTAAACAAAATAATACATTCTACAAAGGTCCAAAAAGACATACAAAACAGAAGAAGAAATGGGAGATCATGAAAACTCCAGAATGAAATTGCAAGAAAGCCTGGCTGGCTTTTCATGGTATGCTTTAGGCTTTATGGCTTTTCACTGTATCATCTGGCAAAGAAGAAAAAGCATTTTTTTTTGGCTGAAGAATATGATTTCAAAGCTAAAAATTCAGGAGTGTCCCGTGAGGAGTTGTTTAAGTTGTGTGGGCAGACAAAAGCTTTTTTCAAAGGAATCGGGGTCTCCAGTTTTCTTGTGCATCTCTTAGTTGATTTAGTAGCCACAGCTTCCAAAAGTAGACCACTTGATGCTCTCATCAACTAAAGCCTGATACTCCACTATCATCTCACACCAAATTTAGTTACCATGTTAATAAAAAACAATATTTATTTCAAAATTTTATTCTAAATAAAACATAGATGATTTTAATAATGTAATTGACTTTTAGATTTAAAAATTTAAAAATATATTTTTAGATATGTGATAAGTAGGTGTTAGAGGTGTAACGGTAGCTAATGCAATTTATTTACCCAAAAAATAAACTCACCTTATTGTTATTGGGAAATTTTTGTATGGACCGCACCAATATATATTGTTATAAATAAGCAGTCAAAATATTTATTGACAGAAAAAAGTATAAAATTCTCTCTGATCTTAAAAATATTATTAAAACTCAAATAATCAAAGAATGGTTATTAATAATAGTTGCCAACTCTAGTTTTTTAGAAGAAAGTTTCCTGATTTGGGCATGAAGATAGGGACAAGCTTGGGTCAGGGAAATATAATTCAAAGTATTATTCGATTTTATTCCAAATTGGCTGAGCTCAAGCATATCCTAAAATTTTACAAACCAAACTCTAGTTTCAATTTTTTTATTATTTGCGGACCTGAGCATTTTAATAAATATATTAAAAATTACAGGTACTAATTAAAAAAAATACAAATTTAAGCAATTGCTTAAAAAAGCTTTATAGTTAAGCTCAAACTAAACTAATGGAGCTAGAATTCGAACTCGAATCGAGTCAAACTCGAGTCTCAAATAATTCAATTTTGAGCATCAAATCGACCAAAAGAATTTGAGCTCAAGCTCTAATAAAAAAAAAAAAACTAGTATTTGGTTCGATTTAACTCGACTCTAACTCCTTTATTACTTTCACATTGCGACAACAGTCAATGAAGCTTGGTGAATAGGGAAAACCCGAAGCTGATTTCTTCGGGTATATAATGATCGTAGGTGTCCAACCAATGTCAAGGGCCAATTTTTCACTTTAAATCAAGGTACACATAAAGATCGATGATGAGTATGAAACAAAGAAAAACATTAGAATATATTTTTCATCCAGGCTAGATTTCTAATAAAATGTACACTAGTTTCTCCATACGCACTACAGGAAGAAAGACAACCAATAAGAGAATGAGATTGTCTAGCTTATTGATAACATTTGTTGGAAAAAAGATGCATATTGCATTTCAATTAAGCATCGAAGATCAAATGATAAAAATCCGTACGCCGAAGTCTACTGGAAGCCTCGATCGATCGTCGTATGTTGGCCGATCGATCGCGACTCGAATGAGAAACATGTTGAAAAAATCTGCATGGCTCGATCGATCGCTCCATGTGTGGGTTTAACAGATTGGTGAGTCTCCTCATGTTTCAACGAGTTTTTTCATAATTTGGTGCATCCAAATGGTGTTCTTTGGAGGCACAATTTGATCTAATATAAATAGAACAATCCTTAGTTGGATTTAAAAATTTTGAGTTTAACATGCTAAAGAGAAATCAAAATCTGAAACATTTTGTTCATTCTTTTCCATTCTTCATATTGAGTGCTTTCAAACCTTTGTGGTTTGAGGACTTGTGAACTAAAGTGCTTCTTTCACAAATCGTAAGTCGTTGTATCTTGGGAGACAAATTGCAATTGAAGTCGTTAGCACCAAGGCGAACAATATTGTCTTAAAGACGGAGATTCTAAATCTTGCCTCGACGTTCTTCGTATTAATCCATTTCATTTCTCATTTGACTTTCATACACATAACCGAAAGTTTTTTTGCAAAACAATCTTAAGACAATATATCAAGCATCAAATTGCTTCATCGAGTACAACGACAACTCACATTTATCATGGTGAAAGGCCGGATAAATTCAATGGCAACGACTTCAAGCGGTGGCAACAAAAAATGTTGTTTTACTTGACAACCCTTGGGTTGGCAAGGTTTCTCAATGAGGATGTTCCTACCATTGCGGAGGAAGAAACCGACAACCAACATAATAAATTTAGCAACGCTTTTTCACCCAGATGAATTGCACTCCCTGGGATCGATAAAAGAGGGTTACGGTCGACACATGGAATCAAAGTGATTTCTTGTGTAAGAATTACATACTCAATGGAGTGGACAACACATTATACAATGTTTATTGTCTAGTGAAGACGACCAAAGAACTGTGGAATTCTTTGGAGAAAAAGTATCGATCCGAGTACGCTATCATGAAGAAATTCATCGTTGGACGATTCCTAGACTTCAAGATGGTCGATAATAAGCCTGTGACAGCACAAGTACAAGACCTGCAAGTTATTATGCACGACATTAATGCTGAAGGAATGAGTCTAAGTGGTTCATTCCAAGTTGGCGTAATGATTGTAAAATTACCTCATAGTTGGAAGGACTTCAAGAATTACTTAAAGTATAAGCGAAAATAAATGACTATTGAAGACCTTGTGGTTCGTTTAAGAATCGATGAGGACAATAGAAATTCCGAGAGGAAGGTGAGTAAGTTCCAAATGGAACCAATGGCTAACCTTGTTGAACCAAGAACCGGATCAAAGTGTAAGTTTGACGGTACGACCTCTAACAATGGCAAGACGAAAAAGTTCAAAGGGAAATGTTAAGTGTGGAAAGCCCAACACATGGCAAACGATTGTCGTAGTAAGGGCAATCGTGGGAAAGCAAAAGATCAAGTCAATGTGACTGAAGATCAGATATCAAATGACTTGAATGATCTAATGCTAACCGCGGTAACCTTTGAAGCGAATTTGATTGACAATCCTATGGAATGGTTCGTCGATTCCGGTGCAACCCAACATGTGTGTTCGGACAAAGCCATATTATCCACATACACTCCAATTAGCGGACGCCAACTCTACATGGGAAACTCCACTACATCTCTGATAGTTGGATTGGCGAAGGTGGTTCTAAAGATGACTTCGGGAAAAGAGTTGACTCTGATCGATGTACTACATGTTCCTGACATCCTGATATCAAGATCGACACTAGTCAATGCGGGCTTTAGACTAGTTTTAGAATCTGGTAAATTTGTACTCTCCAAAAATGGAGTTTTTGTGGGGAAATGCTATATGGAGAAAAGCATTTTCAAAATGAATGTAATGATGGTTATACGTCAATTTGAAAGCAATAAAGTGAATGATTCTTACTTATTTGATTGAGTCTTGTAATTTACGGCATGATCATTAATGTTAACTTGAAACATAAGTGTGAGACGTGTTGAGGCCAAGTTAACAAAGCCGTCATTCCATTCAATTGAAAGAACTACGACACCTCTTGAATTAATTCATATGGATCTATGTGATCTAAAGTTTGTGGAAACTAGAGGTGGGAAAAAGTACTTCATTACCTTCATTGATGATTGTACGAGATATTGTTATGCATATTTGCTAAGAAGTAAAGACGAGGCATTGATAATGTTTAAATACTACAAGAATGAAGTTGAAAATCAACTTAGCAAAAAGATAAAGAATGTTCGAAGCGATAGAGGTGGAGAATATGGAGCACCATTTGAAGAATTTGCACTGAGTATTGTATTATTCACCAAACCACCGCCCCTTATTCACCACAATCAAATGGTATTGTCGAACGAAAAAATTATTCTAAAAGAGATGATGAATGTTATGTTGATAAGTTCCGGATTAACCCAAAACTTGTGGGGGGAAGCAATCATGTCGGCCAACTTCATCTTAAACAAAATACCACAAAAAAATAAGGATGAAATTCCTTATGAGTTATGGAAGGGTCACAAGCCTTTCTACAAATACTTGAAAGTGTGGGGGTACTTGGCTAAGGTAGAAGTATCAACCAAAGCAAGTCAAAATAGGGCCAAAAAAACAATAGATTGCATTTTGATTGGATATGCACATAATAGTAGTGCATATCGGTTCCTGGTTCACAAATCAGAAATAGATGAGGTGCACAAATGTACAATCATTGAGTCAAGGAATGTGGTATTCTTTGAAGATGGGTTTCCTTGTCAAGAAAACAAGGAAACAATCCCTGAGAAAATGATGTATGAAGAAGCTAACCGTGACTCTATTGAGAAAGTAGAGCCTCGACGTAGCAAGAGAACCAAAGTAGCTAAGACTTATGGTCCTGACTTCATAACATATGTGTTGGAAAATGAACCAAGATCGCTTTGTGATGCCTTGTCTGGCCCCGAAGCTCCTATGTTGAAAAAGATCATCAATGGCGAGATAAAATCCATAAAGCAAAACCACACGTGAAAATTGGTAGACCTTCCAACTCGAAGTAAACCATTAGAATGCAAATAGATTCTTAAAATAAAATATAAGTCCGATAGTTCAATTGATAAGCACAAGGCGAGACTCGTGGCAAAGTGGTATAGACAAAAGGAATGCCTTGATTATTCTGACACATATTCGCTAGTCACGAGAATTACATCCATTAGAGTGATCATTGCTATCGATGCTCTAAACAATTTAGAGATACATCAAATGAACGTAAAAACGGCATTCCTCAATGCGGAACTTGAGGAAGAAATTTATATGAAACAACCCGAGGGGTTTGTGGTTCCCGGACAACAGAAAAATGTGAGTAGACCCGTTAAGTCATTGTATGGGCTTAAGCAAGCGCCGAAACAATGGCATGAAAAATTTGACAAAACAATATTGTCAAATGGTTTCAAAATTAACGAGTGTGACGAATGTGTATATATGAAAAACACGCCTAAAGCATATATAATAGTATGTTTGTACGTTGATGATATGCTCATAGTGGGAAGCAATTTAGAAATCATCAACGCGACAAAGAAAATGTTAATCAAACATTTTGAAATGAAATATATGTGTGAAGCTGATGTGATACTTGGAATCAATATATCCAAAGGACGAGTGTTGTCGCAGTCTCATTATGTTGAGAAAATACTCGAGAAATTTCTCGCGAATGACATGTAGTCTGTAAAGACACCCTATGACCCGAATCTATATTTGGTTAAAAACAAAGGAGACCCTATCATGCAATTAGAATACTCAAGGATAATTGGCAGTCTCATGTATCTCATGAACTATAAACGTCATGATATTGCATATACAGTTGGCAAACTAAGTAGATTCACGAGCAATCTAAACAATGACCATTGGAAGGCATTGTCGAGGGTACTTAAATATTTAAGATACACCCTGAACTATGGATTGCACTATACAAGATATCCTACTGTATTGTAAGGATACAAGTGATGCAAATTGGATATCGGGCACGCAAGATTCCAAGTCGACAAGTGGTTATGTATTTACCATTGGAGGGGCTGTAGTGTCGTGGAAATCTACCAATCAAACTTGTATTGCTAGATCCACTGTGGAATCTGAATTCATAGCTTTGGATAAAGCGGGAGAAGAAGCCGAATGGCTTAGAAGTTTAAATTCGTTGTTGGGAAAAACATGTGCCTGCAATTAAAATACATTGCAATAACAATCTGATATAGGAATGTCACATAGTAGCATGTATAATGGTAAGTCTAGACATATACGTCGTAGACACAATACTATTAAACAGTTGATCTCAAATGTCATTATGTCCATTGACTACGTGAAGTCAAAGGAAAAAATCACGGATCCGCTAACGAAATGTTTGCCTAGAGATCAAGTATATAGTTTATCGAGGGGAATGTGATTAAAACCCTGTAATCAAAATCTCGTAGTGGATACCCACCTATGTGACTGAAGATCCAAAGATCTAAGTTCAAAAGGGACAACCATACTATGAGATTGTATAGACACCATAGAGAATTAATCTCCGACCCATTCCTATGATAAGAGGTGTAGCCTGCAAAAAGGGTACGATGATAGGCAAAAAACCTTTAATGATTCCTAAGACAATTATGATATGTTGGAGTATAGCGGGATACTTTTTTAGGAGATCACCTACGTAAGTGCGAAGTGTGGTCAGCTTCAACAATGGAAAACACTTATGAAACCAAGCATGGTCCATGGCCGAAACGGACACAACCATAAGAAACCAATACGAAGGTTAGAGTTGTTATGGTGTAGGTTCAATTGTCTTGGTTTAAATCAACAGCTAAATAGTTCAAGACTATAAGTTCACTATTAAGTCAAGTAAATCCGATTGAATACTACTATGGAAGATGCAAAGCCGCAAGTTATCTCTCCAGATGCCACTTGTTGAAGGCACTCAAATTGCATCATGCATTAATTTAATTCATGTGGGGGATTGTTGGGAAAAAAATGCGTATTGAATTTCCATTAAGCATCGAAGATCAAACGAGAAGAATCCGTACGTCGGAGTCTACTGGAAGCCTCGATCGACCGCCGTATGTTGGCCGATCGATTCACGACTCAAATGAAAAACATGTTGAAAAACTCTACATGGCTCGATCGATCGCTGCCAAGGCTCGATCGATCGCGCCATGCAGAAAATTGTAATATAAAGGGCACGATCGATCGTGCCCTTTGGCCGATCGATCGCGCCCTATGTGGGTTCAGCACATTTGTGTGTCTCCTCATGTTTCAATACATTTTTTTCATGATTTGGTGCATCCAAATATGGTGTCATTTGGAGGAACAATTGATCTAGTATAAATAGAACAATCCTTGGTTGGATTTAAAAGGAATTTTCGAGTTTAACATGCTAAAGAGAGATCAAAATCTGAAGCATTTTGTTCATCTTTTCCATTTTTCATATTGAGTGCTTTCAAACCTTTGTGATTTTAGGATTTGTGAATTGAAGTGCTTCTTTCATAAATCGTAAGTCGTTGCATCTTGGGAGAAAATTGCAATTGAAACTGTTAGCATCAAGGCGGGACAATATTGTCTTAAGAACAGAGATTCCAAATCTCGCCTCGACGTTCTTCGTATTAATCCATTTCATTTCTCACTTGACTTTCATACACATACCCGAAAGTTTTTTACACAACATTATCTCCAAACCACCTTATCGAATGCATCGATTATCGATTCTTGAAGGATGCGCATAGAAAGAAAGAAAAAAAAAACCCAAAAAAAGAAAGACAAACTAGAGGAGAACAGCACAAGACAAGGAGAAATCAGAGCCTGGAAGGCATTCCTCCCGCGACTACCAACGTTTCACCCGTGATGTATGAAGCATCATCAGAAGCCAAATAAGATGTTGCTGCAGCCATGTCTTGCGTAGTTCCGAGTCTGTTGAGTAGTGTTCTCTCCTCGAGGGCCTTTTTCTAAACAAAAACAAGAATTCATTACAATAAAGCAATGGAAATTGTCAGGACATCTAATAAAATGGTAGACATTAAATACTATTCAGGCTACCCTGCTCTCATCGGATGTAAGAAAATCTGCAAATCGAGTTGGAACAAAACCAGGCGCCACACAGTTTACACGAGTATTTGGCGCCATCTCAGCTGCAAGTACCTAAAAGAAGACTCATCGGAATAAGATCTCAAGTAGAGAATGTACTTAAAAAACATACAAACCGAAAAATAGGTACCTTTGTAAGCCCAAGAAGAGCCGTTTTGGTCACTCCATACATAGATAATCCTTGAGGCGGTTGAAAAGCAGCTATAGAAGAAATTAATACGACTGAAGAGCCTTTCTTCAAGTGAGGAGCTGCTTCCTATCACAATGAAAGTTACAAGATCAGTAACATAAAGTTGCAATGATCACAGGCTCATGAGGAGAAATTTTGAGTAACGGAATTATGCCTTATATAGGTCATTTTTCAAACTGCATTGGCCCAGGAGCCCATTGGTTGCTAGAGTTATCTCTGAACTCATCTAAGCACGATTTAAATTTCAATTATTTTAATTTTTACAGAAGGTTGGATGTCCGAGTGGACAATTTTTCCTTACCTGGAATATAATTTGCTCAGACTATTGTTTTATATTCAATACGAGACGTGTTATCACACAAATTACATGATTCAAAATTTCAAATTGACATACTTGCAAAAGAAGTATAGTAGCTTTCACATTGATTTCCCATAGCTTATCAAGAACTGACTCTTCAGTTTCCAAGATTCCATCGACAGAAGGATTGGCAGCAGCATTGGATACAATTACATCTATTTTACCAAATTTCTGCAAGCAAAGGAATTTAAAAAACGAAATCAGATGGATTAAAATTCAAAGTTTAAACATAAGTTTCCAAGAGAAATCCAGAGCAAAGCATATCATAAGAAAGAAAAGTGAGAATATAATCTGTTTGCAGCACAACGTTCAAGATTTGGAACACCATAAAGTTCCATCCTTAAACTACTCGCCAGCATGTGATAAAGGGATAAAAAGGGCAAACCCGATGCACACAACTGTTGCCATGAACGAGGTTGGGGAAGAGGTCGGACCATTTTACGCCTAACATGCACAGCCTTCCATTGCATTGCAAGAGACTCGAACCCATGACCTCCAGGTAACATGGAGGTCACACATCATCAACTTTTACCGTTTGCGTCAAAGCTCACCCTTAGCATGTGATAAAGGAATAATGAATTTGTTATCAAGCCGATTGTCGGTCTAGTTAAATTTCCTATTGTGGAAGATCCTTTATTCGATTGATGATAATATATTTATTCTGACTTTGACATCATATCTCTGTATACCCATGCATTATACAATGATAAAGGCCCTAATATTGCTATAATCCATAAGAACATGGTTAATGTGTTTGAGAGCAAATATACATTATTAGAGACCATAGTTTCTAAATTTATTCCTGGTTGACGAGTATTCAAGCATAGGGAAATATCAACAAAAGCTCACCAGAAATTGCAATTGGTAACGAAAATTAATGTTGTGATTCACCCACACAAATATAATCGTGACTGCTACCAAATGATGGTTATAGTCACACTGCCTAGAAATCAAAACATCATCGTGGCACTGTATTCCTATACCTTCTAATTCTATGGCATATCATCTACATCTTGCAATGTATGTTTAGAAAAAGCTTATTATGTAAATGGTATCAGTTGTGTTCATCTACCTCGTGAAAATATTCAGATTTCAAACTAATGATGAATTTAGATCTTGTTAAATGTATGTAAAATATTTTTGGATCTCTCTTTATTGCATTAATGTTGGAAAGGCATTAAACTTTTCATTTTTCAATTGGATATACTTTCTAATCCTATAAACTTAAGCACTGGAGCGAGGAACAGAGGTGCATATTGCAGTTTTTCATTGTTTGTTTTCTCTCTGTTCTGGACATCACAACACATGCCTCGTTATACAAGTGTAATTTCTAAAAAAATGGTTTGTATGATTTTAAAATGACACAGGTTAGTTCGGTTTTTCCAGAAAGGCACTGGTTACTTCGGTTTATCTCAGGAATTGGCGTATTTTGGAAAAAAAATCATCAACTCTTTCAGGTTAAACTACCAAAAAATATAACATTTTTACATGAACAATGTTCTTTAAGGCATGAAAAGCGACGTCTGCAAATGCTACCTTTCTAATGGACTCAATGAGTTCATACATCTTGAAAACAATGGCGTGCCTAAAAGCAACATCCGCATCTCTTAATGCTGATAAACCTAATGTCTCATCAGTGGTTCACGAAATACCTCTAAGATGGTCCAATTTTGTGTTCGTGTTATTTAATAAATCAAATACTATCTTTTATACTTACCACTGGCAAGTCTTTTTCATGTTTCTATTCTACTCAGCCAATTTTCAATGATTAATAGCTTTTCAATCAAATTGAAGGTGGTAGTGAAACAAATTGGTCAATAAAATTACCTGAATGGTCTTTTCAATCAGATCCTTTCTTTGTTGTGCATTTGAGACATGGCAAGCTAGCCCCAGAGTTTCAATCCCTTTACCCTTTAGCTTTTCTACTGCCTCATCCACATTTTTCTATAAAAACTCTCTTGCAAAGCTCATTAAAGCATACAATGGTGGAAAGGACACAGTAAAAAACAAGATCCCAGAAACCCCATGAAAGATTAAACTTTTATAACTTAAAAAATTGATCTTAATGAGTTAAAAAAACCAAAAAGCGAAACAAGACAAAGGTACGAAAAAAGAAGAAGAAGAAAATGGATGATTGAGGGGACGGCATGTGGTGTCAAAGATTCATACTTTTCGGCGGGAAGAGATAACAACGGCGGCGCCCTCCAATCCGAGGCGCTCAGCTATGCTGAAACCGATTCCTTGAGTTGAAGCAGTGACTATGGCCACTTTCCCTTCAAATCTTTTCCCTTTGATCTCCATTTATTTCAGTCCTTCATTCGCTTTTAGTTTACTTCCGATTAGACTAAAATAAACCGTGTCAATCTTAGAAGATATGATTATTTTTGCAATTCCGAAGTTTTGTTCGAATAATTTTTCGAATTATGCAATTACGCTGAGGTGAAACGACACGTAATTTGTCATCCTCAGCTTTGTTTCTTTTCTTGGAAATTGGAATAAACGAGGAGTGTGCATACGTAGCATATACTTTGTATTCTTCGCACCATCCAAATTTTCAATCTAATTAAATTATAATTATAGCTGAAAATAAAATTTGACAATTTTAATAAATCTAAAATTATGGAAAAAATGGATAAATATTCTAAAGACCGAAAAATTTAGGAAATGAGAATATAAGATGTAATTAAAGACTTGATCAACAATTTACTAAAATGGGGTATATATATATATATATATGAAAATGAGTTAAATGTTTTTTCGCACACCGCGGAAGCTTGGATATTATGATACTTTTGGTTAACCGAAAAAATAATATTTGAATAATTTATGATTTCAAATTTATTGATTTGTTTGAGAATTATATCAAGTAAACATGTATTAATTCAAGCAAATATAATAGTAGTTAGATAGATTTCAAATACAATTAACTAAAAAGTTATTCTATATAACACTACTATTTCAACTACTTCAATTACAAAGTCATTCCAAAATATTCTTGTCTTTTTATATATCAAAATTGCATCACATGTTGGTTGCGAAAGAATCGCCCATAACTAAGTGAAGGTCAAAATCGACTGATGCTGAAGAATCAGCAAATGAGTTGTGGTTAGGGGTGAATTCACACACTGCGAAAGCTCGAATATATGATACTTTTGGTTGAACGAAAAAATAATATTTGAATAATTCATGATTTCAAATTTATTGATTTGTTTGAGAATTTATATAAAGTAAACATGTATTAATTTATTTAATAGTAGTTAAGATGGATTTGAAATACAAGTAGAAAGTTATTCTATATAACACTACTATTTCAACTACTTCAGTTACAAAGTCATTCCAAAATATTCTTGTCCTTCTATATATCAAAATTGTATCACATGTTGGTTGCGGAAGAATCGCCCATAGACTTCTTTAGACAATCTACAATGCCTGCACAATCTACCTGGGGTGGGATACACCCTGTAGCGTCATCGCTATCGTCTCCAATAGAGTGAGGCGAGCGTAGGCTACCGTGAGTTTGACAGGCCTTCATCGTCTTACAATGCTCCGCCTCATCGGCTCTAATGTTCACAAAAACATCGTACAAATTATCTGAAACCGATACAAAGCAAAATGTGAGTACTATTCGCATGTTCTATCAGACTATTGTAATCGAATCATATTATATGTTAAAGTGGCCGGCTTTATAACTATATTTCTTGACGGAAACAAAGTTGAAACTAAAAGCACAAAATGTACAAGTGCTACTGGCTCACCTATTTTAGGCCTTCTGGAGTAGGGTGGCCTTGCTGTTTGAAATTCATCTGACAAGCAACAGAAAAACTGGATTTGTTGAACCGTAACTTGTAGCTGTAATGTAAAAGATTAGGATAGACCATAAAACTCAGCCTTACCGAACAGATACAAGTCTCCTTCTGTGTAATATCTCACCGCCACAACAGGTGCAGGTAAATTCTTCAACTCCTCTACGGGTGGGACAGTAAAAGACGAGCACCATTAGCAGCATCACAGGAAAGAAAGTTCATTTTGAGAAAATAATGTCAAGATCATCAGTAGCGAAGTAATATGGCATATCTTCGACAAGCAAGAAACTATGCATACTCAGCTATGCACATGTACGAGTCATATACTTAATATACCTCCTTGAGTCTTGATAAACTTGTCATAAGTTTCATACGCATGATTCTCCACGCATTCAGAAAAGTGATCTGCGGAAACACAAAAATGGGGTTTCATGCAAATCAAATAATAATTACTGAAAGAAAATACAATCATCGTCAATTTCACACTTACATGCCATTCTTGGACTCAAAGCGTACATAAAAACAGTCATAAAATAATAAAATACTGCAATATGTTGAGCAAGAAACCGATCAAACCACCAAGCATTTCCACCTAGTTCCTGCAAAAAACGAAGTTAACCCGAAATATTAAAACAAAATTGAAAGAGAGATCAAGCCAATAGAAGCTCAGAAATAGGGCAATTACTTCCATGATAAGCAAATGATGCATCTCATTCCAGCTCTCTGCAAAATGAACTTTCAAATAGTCTGCCTTTCGCCACCATCCAAAACTCTCATACAAGTGCAGTACGGATATGAAGGCTGACATGACATTCAGTTTATTATTAAAAAGCAGCGTTAATCAAAGCAAAGCAGTCAATCAATTTATATATAAGAAAGCAATGAATTCCCCCGAGCATGAGGTCAAGAAAAGTGAAGGTTTTATGTGCCTTGTTATTTATATGATTTGACACAACTGTACTTCACTCAAAATATTTTGGAGTTTTGAAATACTTCGAGGCATATAGGATCATATATATCTAGAAGAACATCGGACAAATGGAAGGAAAAATGACGATGGGATCTGAATCTGAAGTGTAGTTATGTTTTTCTCTGAGAAACTTAACTCATTAACAGTCGTAAAATAAATGATTTTGCCCAAAAGAGATCCTCAGATTTAGCATCAAAAGAATTGTAGGCAACATAAAACTCAAGTAATTACCAAAATAAGGCACTCTAGCAATTGTTTCCAAAACATAAAATCTTGCATAAGTCCGGTCATGGTACAAGGTGTCGAGGATCTTTATCACCGAGTCCTGAAAATGTGAATTGACACTTAATTGAAGTCAGCAAAGCAGCATGTGATGCCATAATGAAACGATGATGGACTGAAATCAGACATACATGTGACTAATGTTACTACAACACGAAATAATACTTTTACCGACAAAATTCGATGGCATAATACCAATATCATTATCCAATATGACACAATGAAAAGGTGCCCCCAATTGACCTTAATACAATTACAATTATAAGTTCATCAAGTAAAAAAACCAGAATGTCAACAAAAAATTTGAAACATCTCACTAGTTATTTTAAATTTTGAACACAAATGGTTTCAGATTTCAAATTGGAAGCATTTTTTAGCATAATTCAAATTCAGCATACAAGCCTTTATAGCTGTATCTGAAAAAAAAATGACAAAATGTATCACGAATCCCGCCAAATGAATTAACCTACTTTGTTTCAGTAAAATAATTACTTTCTTCTTATCAGAAACACAACCTTCATTTTCTTAATATAACTGTTTTATCATCTGTGACAGTCCTGTTAAAGAAAATAAAAAATCTAGTTCTTCATCCCTTTAAACAACACCAGTTCATGTGTACATACCGTGAGAAAGATATTTATTGATTGCTCGATTTTTATAATCCACTTTTCCAAACCATTATAGGGTAAACCATCAGGCGGGTAAGAGCTTGCATTTCCTTCTTTCGTAGGGAAACTCTTTGGATTGAAAGATTCCTCCACGACCACTTTCTGTTCATTCTCTCGTAATAATGTAGCTTGAACTTTAAACAACTTTCTACGTCTACATCACAGAGAAACCAACAAAGAGTAAGCATGGGAAGGGGGATGAATCTTGGAAAATAGAAAAGGGCAAACTTTTCCCAGCATTAATTCATTGCGTCAGAAAATAATAACCAGGGTTGGTGCAGAGTTACCAAAAGATAATAACATCAAGACATTTTTTGAAAATTTAACTTCACTGAAGCATGATTAGGGGATGCCAGCCTAGGAAATAGTTCATGAAATCAGATAATTATTTCAATTTCATGACTAATTTTTTAATAGTGAACTAGTGATCCTACCATTATGACTAGTTCAAGTTGCATGGACTCCAAAAAATGAGAAGGGGAGAGAATAGAAAGAGAACGGGTTTGGGAAAGTCTTGATCAGCAAAATAAATGACTACCAATATTTGACTATCTATACGCACTTCAAGAGTGTATGGTTGAATATCAGCTGAAAGAAAAGCAATAGTCAGATATAAAGCAATCTATGTTTACGCTCTGTGCCTAGTTTCCCAATTTTTTCTTTTTATTTATGACTACTGTCCCGAAAACAGACTAATCCGGGGACCAATCCATCGAACCTGATAGTTTCCCAAAAATTGTATTTCACTTGCAATCATAAGTACTAACAGCGAGAAATAATTAATCAAACAGTAACATTAAAGACAACCAAAAAACTATTCAATTTTCCGAAATCTTGACCTTCATCATTACAGTAATTTCCCGGGAAAAAAAATCAGAACTTTTATCTCAAACTTCAAACCCGGATGAAATAAACTAACCAGTTCATGAACAAGGTATATACATACTAAAAGCAAATAATATTACCTAGAGAGCCGCGGCCCCGAAGCTGTACGAGAGGTGTGAATCGAAGCAGAACTATCCAAACGAAGAAAATTAACAGAGTGGAACACAAGCGATGAAAAAACAGAGTCCCTGGCTGTCAAAAAAGATGGCGATGGAATTGAAGTCCCAGACACCATTGAGGAAGAAAGAGACAGAGACATTTTCAACCTCTGTTTTATGCCTTATCCTAGCCCCCCAATTTTTGCCGGCGAATAGATGGAAAAACAAGAATTGGACACCTTCCGCGGCAAGGAATCAAATTGAAAACAACTGTTGCACTTTGATGACAAAAAATCCAGATATTTTGGGACAATTTCGGAATATTTAAGGGTTTTGTCCTCACTTAGCAGTTAGTTGTCTTTCTTTCGACCAACCGTTACTACGGAAGACGGAGACATACATTCTCCACTAGTCTTCTACTTTCCTGGATGTGGGCCGATTGGGCCCAAAATATATGGGCTTAACTTATTTTAATGCCACTCGCTTATTTACATATAGGCGGCATAGAATAACCTCGCTTCAATGGACATGCGGTACTCCCACCCCTCGCCTCACATTGAGCGGCAAATATTCTTTCCTCGCCCTATATGATAACCACGCTCAAATGTGACATGCGGCGCTCCCACCCCTCGCTTCACATTTAGCAGAAACAAACCAAATAGCGGCAAGCATTAAAATCATCAAGGGATGACCACGACTCATAGGATGTGCACCAATATACAATCATCATGCATAATTCAACATGTATTTGCATCCACAATGCATAATTACATATATACTCGCATCCACAATGCATAAACAATGAGTATACTAGATACATGTACCGTTGGGTGCCCGTACGTCCTTACGTACCTTTCCAAAAGTGGAATTGATATGGCTTCAGTTCCTTGGTTGCGTTGCTACCTACGATGGTTCTACACAATCACACAACCCCATATTAGAAGCCAAATAATAGTCGAATACCAAAAATTTGTCAAAAGAAATCATTTCTCAAAATTCTACAGTTGGCGATCGATCGCTTCGCTGAGGCGATCGATCGCCTCAAATTTTTCTTCGCGGCGATCGATCGCGCCAAACATGGCGATCGATCGCCTAACCCTTGGATTGGCTACTGCCTCTCGGCGATCGGTCGCCCCATTTCAAGCGATCGATCGCCTGCCCTACGATTTGCCTACTGTCCTTAGGCGATCGGTCGCCTCTTTTCAGGCGGTCGATCGCCTCGCACAGACTCGCGATTTTTCACCATTTTTGCACCAAAACTCCTTCCAATCCATACCAGCACTTAAACCATCAAACCAACAACATAAATAACAACATAAACCTTCAAAATACACCTCAAAACAAACATAAATCCAACCCTCAACCAAAACCACAACAACCCAACACAAACCCATTTTAAAACTCTTCAAAACCATACCAAACTTAAATAAAACCTTGCAAAATCAACAATGAGGTATCCATACCTCTTGGGGACCTCAAATCTCCCAATAAACTCCACAAATCAAGATTCTTGGAAGGATTCCTTTCCACCCTAAGCTCAAGAACGAAAATGGGGAAAGGGTTTGTGGGAAGTGATTTGGTAAAGGTAAAGTGAAGGTGAGGTGTGGGGTTGGGGTATAAAGGGTTTAAGTTTTAATTAAAATGCATTCCACAATCCATGGTGTATAAAACACCCCAACATGATATTTTAAAAGCATTAATCCAAAATGCACCAAAATATCAATTAACTCATGCTTTCCAATTAATTGCTAGTCATGGCAAATAAATCATGCTAATAACAATTTTCCCAACAAGCCCAACATGCACCCTGAAATGCTCTCTCAGGTCACTCTATCATGTGACTAAGCATTTCAACACATTAATTAAATCCAGCACATAATCAATTAATTACCATCATAATTAATCATATAAACACAATTAATGTCCAAATTGCAATTAACCATTTCGGGGATATCACAATACTCCCCTACTTATAAGATTTCGTCCTCGAAATCACATGCACTTACCCCAAAGTGAAACTAAACATAATCACATACCAGATAATAGTTCCGGGTAGTGCTGCACCACATGCCGCTCCGTCTCCCACGTAGCCTCCTCGACACCCCTGCGATCCCACTGAACCTTGATCATAGGTATCACTTTGTTCCGAAGTCTACGGTCTGCTCGATCCAGAATTCTAACAGGCCGTTCCACATAAGACACATCGGATTCTAACTGAACTTCAGAAGGCTGCAACACATGAGATGGATCCGGCTCATACTTCCGCAGCATCGGTACATGAAACACATCATGTATTCCAGATAAAGAAGGCGGCAGAGCTAGTCGGTAAGCTAAGGTGCCAATGCGCTGCAAAATGTCGTACGGTCCAACATACCTCGGAGACAGTTTCCCGCGCATCCCAAATTGCACAACGCCTCTGAAAGGCGAGATCTTCAAAAAGACCTTATCTCCCAACTGAAATTCCAACGGTCTCCGCTGTTTATTCGCATAAGCTGTCTGTCTGTCCTGGGCTGCTTTCATTTTCTGCCTTATCATCTTTATCTTCTCTTCCATTTCCCGAACCAACTCCGGTCCTCCGACCGATTTGCGGTCCAAATCATCCCAACACAAGGGTGATCTACACCGTCTGCCATAAAGAGCTTCAAAAGGAGCCATCTGAATACTCGTCTGGTAGCTGTTATTATAAGAGAACTCTACCAAGGGTACCGAATCTTGCCAAGAAACATCGAACTCCAAAACACAAGCTCTCAACATGTCCTCGAGCGTCTGGATAGTACGCTCGGTCTGGCCATCCGTCTGAGGATGATATGCAGTGCTCAATCTAACTTCAGTTCCCAAGGCTGACTGAAGGCCCTCCCAAAAATGAGATGTAAATCGTGGATCTCGATCCGACACTATGGAAATGGGGATCCCATGCAATCTCACCACATCTCGGATATACAGTTGAGCCATCCTCAAAAAGGTGAAAGTCATGCTATAGGGAATAAAATGAGCTACCTTAGTCAATCGATCCACAATCACCCAAATAGCATCAAAGCCTGAAGTACTCCTCGGCAGGTGAGTCACGAAGTCCATGGAAATGTGTTCCCACTTCCACTTCGGTATCTCTAAGCTTCTCAACTCGCCGCCAGGTCTCTGTCTCTCTGCCTTAACCTGCTGGCAGATCAAACACCTCTTAACAAAAGTGACGACATCACTCTTCATCCTTTTCCACCAAAACTGATCACGCAGATCTTTATACATCTTCTTTCCGCCTGGGTGGATGCTAAGTCTGCTACTATGAGCTCGCTCCAAGATCCCTTTACGCAACTCCGGCGTACTCGGAACCACCCAACGGTTACCCAACCTCAAAGATCCGTCATCGGCCACACTGAATTTCGTTGGCTGACCAAGATGTACTAAAGATAACCACCTCTGAACCTCATCATCTGACCTCTGAGCCCTCCTGATGTTCTCATAGATATCTGGCTCAGCTAACAAGGTCGATACATACACAGGTGATGCATCTATGTCGAAATCATAGCCTAGATGGCAATAGGAGGTCATCATAGCCGACAAATGGATGACGTCCTCAGCAGAACTCCTCACTTTCCGGCTCAAGGCGTCTGCTGTCAAATTAGCTTTCCCGGGATGGTACTCAATCTCACAATCATAGTCCTTGAGTAAGTCCATCCACCTTCTCTGCCTCATGTTCAGCTCCGCCTGAGTGAATAAAAACTTGAGGCTCTTGTGATCCGTGTAAATGGTAAACGACGTACCATACAAATAATGCCTCCAAATCTTCAGGGCGAAGATGATAGCCGCCAATTCCAAGTCATGGACTGGGTATCGGGTCTCATGCGGCTTCAACTGCCTCGATGCATAAGCTACCACATGCTTATCTTGCATCAGTACACACCCAATGCCCTGGAGTGATGCATCGGTATACAAAACAAATCTGGAGTTTTCCGTAGGGATCACTAACACTGGCGCCGTGGTCAAACGGTGCTTCAACTCCTGGAAGCTCTCCTCACAAGCTTCTGACCAAAAGAATGGTACTCCCTTCTGGGTCAACTGTGTCAACGGCTTGGCAATCTTCGAAAAGCCCTCGAAGAAGCGTCGATAATAACCGGCCAAACCAAGGAAGCTCCGTATCTCAGGTACAGAAGTGGGTGCAGCCCACTCCATCACAGCTTCAATCTTCCTGGGGTCCACAGATATTCCGCTGCTTGATATGACATGCCCCAGAAATACTACACTGCTCAACCAAAACTCACACTTAGTGAGCTTGGCATACAACTGGTGATCTCTGAGAATCTGGAGCATTGTCCTCAAGTGTTTCACGTGCTCTTCCTCGCTCCGGGAATAGATGAGAATGTCGTCGATGAACACGATGACGAACTGATCAAGATACGGCTGAAACACTCTGTTAATCAGACTCATAAAGACCGCTGGAGCATTCGTCACGCCGAACGGCATCACTAGGAACTCATAATGTCCATAACGAGTCCGGAATGCTGTCTTCTGTACATCTTCCTCTCTGACTCGAATCTGATGGTACCCGGACCTCAAATCAATCTTGCTATAAAGTCTGGTACCTTGCAACTGATCAAACAAATCATCAATCCTTGGGAGAGGATATTTGTTCTTTACTGTGGCTTTATTCAGTTGCCGGTAATCGATGCACAACCGCATCGAACCGTCCTTCTTCTTCACAAAGAGAACCGGTGCGCCCCATGGCGATACGCTCGGGGCTATATATACCTTGTCAAGGAGGTCCTGCAATTGCTCCTTCAATTCTCTCAACTCCGCCGGTGCCATCCTGTAAGGTGCACGAGAGATAGCGGATGTCCCGGGTAACAACTCGATCCCAAACTCAACTTCTCTAGCCGGTGGGAATCCTGGGATCTCTTCTGGGAATACATCAGCGAACTCTGCTACCACTGGTACATCCTCAACTCTCAATTCCTTATTCTTACCAGACGTGTCCACGGCATAGATGAGATAGCCCGTGTGGCCACGTTCCAACAGCTGAGTCATCTTGATCGCTGAAATCAACGGAATCTTCGCACGAGAACCGTTGCCATAAAAAGTCCACTGAACTCCCAAATCAGATCTGAACCTCACTGTTTTCTGCCGGCAATCTACCACTGCCTGATATCTGTTCAGAATATCAATACCCACAATGCAGTCGAAGTCTGACATGCCCAACACGATCAAGTCTGCCTTCAACTCGTTGCCCTCAAAATAAATGAGGCAATCTGCCATAAACTGATCAGCAACGACATTTCTTCCAGTGGGTGTCGAGACAAGGAGAGGCGTGGGTAGAGAAGACGTGCGCATATGGTGTCTTTCCACAAAGCTAACAGATACAAAAGAGTGAGAGGCACCTGTATCTATCAATATAAAAGCAGGGTACGTAAATAAATGACACGTACCGGCGATCACCTCCTCTGGGGCTGCCTGAGCCTGCTCTCTGGTCAGCGCATACACCTGTCCCTGGGAAGGTCCCACTGTCTGACCTCCCGATGGTCGAGGCACAAACTGCTGCCTCTGGTGTACTGTCCTGTCATCAAATCTCGGCCTGTTGCCCTGAAACTCTGACTGTCCTCCCCGGGTGGGGCAATACCGAGAGATGTGGCCCATCTTGCCACAGCTATAACAGGCAGGTCACTTATTCGAAGAATGTGGCCCTCCACAATTGTCGCACCTTGGCTCCCCCGATCTATTCCCTTGCGTAGGCCCTCGGTTGGCGGACCAATTGCTCTTCTTGTTCTCCTGCTTTTGACCAAAGAATTTCTTCCCACCGAACCGTGAAGATGAAGAGGCACCACGAGGTTTAAATGGCTCTCCTCGGGGCCTCAAGCTGTCATTAGCTTGCCTCTGTTGTGGTACTTGTGGTGGCATAGCACTAGGATAAGCTCCTACTCCAATCTCGGCAAGCTCCGCTCTTGTGAGAGCATCATCAAAAGAAGTTGGGTTATTGGTGATAACCCGGTCAAAGAGCTCCGTCGCAACCCCTTCATAAAATTCCTCATCTTTGCGTGCCCATTGGTGGCAATGTGGGGAACATACCTCAGCAACGAAGAGTACCGCATGGCATAGTCTGACACTGTCATGTTCCCCTGTTTCAAACTTGCAAACTCATCCTCCTTCGTCTGTCTCGCCGCTGCGGAGAAGTACCGGTTCAGAAACCGGGTTCTGAAGAGTGTCCAATCAATCACAGCACCCAGTGCTCTCAGTTCCATTACCGTGCTTCTCCACCACATCAATGGTTTCTTTGCTAACTGGAACTCCGCCAGCCTCAGCCAAGCTGTAACAGCACAAGGAGCCGATACAAATATCTGCTCAAGTCTTTCCAGCCACTCCTCAGCTTCCTCTCCTGATTCTGTTCCCTCAAACCGGGGCGGGTGGTAAGACAGAAACTGAGTCAAGCTAATCTCACCGGGTAGCAATAACTGAGCCACTGGCTCCATGCCTACTGCTGGTGGAGGTAGAGGGTTTGCCTGTCCAATGCTAACGTTCACGCTCCCAACATCGCCAACCTCTTCGTTAAGGTTCCCCGCATTCATAGCAGCCATGCTGTAACACAAAGGTTAACAACAATTCCAAAACAAATATACATGTTATGCCGTTAGATAACAGGAATGATAATAAGCATGTTAGTATAACGGAATATACATCAATATGCACCACATGCATAAACATGCTTCAAATGTAAGCACCTAGCCAATCATGCTAAGGCTACCCTTCACTCGTTCCCGAGTTCTCTAACCTGGCTCTGATACCAAGCTAATATAAATGATCAGAGTAAAATAATCGTGTTGAGTCTATGAGCCTTAAGAATTACATGCCAAAATGTGGACTATCAATGGATTAGTTACATTCCCAAATCAAATGAATGTTATCAATTATAGCTTTACACTACTCCTAGAGTAGATACTATACAAAATTAATCATGTCCTTCCTTTCTCAAAAGAATTCTTCACAAGCTCACCACCTCAACCCGCTTAGCCCTTCTTATCATGCCAAAAGTGTACCTACAAGGACAATCCCCAAACATGAGCAATAATATCATTCATATTCAACACAATATGAACATAAAGCGTAAATGCATAAATCACAATAAAACACTTCCTGTTTTCCCATGCATTTCAAAACGCTTCCAATTTGGTTGTCCCTGTACCATAACTCATGAGTATAATCAATAGATTATTTAATGGTCTACACATGTCATGACATAATTCCAGCTCATCGATACCAAATACCAAACACCAATCCCTAGTATGTCCATCACAATGTATTTTAATGCCTCTCGCTTATTTACATATAGGCGGCATAGAATAACCTCGCTTCAATGGACATGCGGTACTCCCACCCCTCGCCTCACATTGAGCGGCAAATATTCTTTCCTCGCCCTATATGATAACCACGCTCAAATGTGACATGCGGCGCTCCCACCCCTCGCTTCACATTTAGCGGAAACAAACCAAATAGCGGCAAGCATTAAAATCATCAAGGGATGACCACGACTCATAGGATGTGCACCAATACTCATCATATGCATATACAATCATCATGCATAATTCAACATGTATTTGCATCCACAATGCATAATTACATATATACTCGCATCCACAATGCATAAACAATGAGTATACTAGATACATGTACCTTTAGGTGCCCGTACGTCCCCTACGTACCTTTCCAAAAGTGGAATTGATATGGCTTCAGTTCCTTGGTTGCGTTGCTACCTGGGATGGTTCTACACAATCACACAACCCCATATTAGAAGCCAAATAATAGTCGAATACCAAAAATTTGTCAAAAGAAATCATTTCTCAAAATTCTACAGTCGGCGATCGATCGCTTCGCGGAGGCGATCGATCGCCTCAAATTTTTCTTCGCGGCGATCGATCGCGCCAAACATGGCGATCGATCGCCTAACCCTTGGATTGGCTACTGCCTCTCGGCGATCGGTCGCCCCATTTCAGGCGATCGATCGCCTGCCTTGCGATTTGCCTAGTGTCCTTAGGCGATCGGTCGCCTCTTTTCAGGCGGTCGATCGCCTCGCACAGACTCGCGATTTTTCACCATTTTTGCACCAAAACTCCTTCCAATCCATACCAGCACTTAAACCATCAAACCAACAACATAAATAACAACATAAACCTTCAAAATACACCTCAAAACAAACATAAATCCAACCCTCAACCAAAACCACAACAACCCAACACAAACCCATTTTAAAACTCTTCAAAACCATACCAAACTTAAATAAAACCTTGCAAAATCAACAATGAGGTATCCATATCTCTTGGGGACCTCAAATCTCCCAATAAACTCCACAAATCAAGAATCTTGGAAGGATTCCTTTCCACCATAAGCTCAAGAACGAAAATAAGGAAAGGGTTTGTGGGAAGTGATTTGGTAAAGGTAAAGTGAAGGTGAGGTGTGGGGTTGGGGTATAAAGGGTTTAAGTTTTAATTAAAATGCATTCCACAATCCATGGTGTATAAAACACCCCAACATGATATTTTAAAAGTATTAATCCAAAATGCACCAAAATATCAATTAACTCATGCTTTCCAATTAATTGCTAGCCATGGCAAATAAATCATGCTAATAACAATTTTCCCAACAAGCCCAACATGCACCCTGAAATGCTCTCCCAGGTCACTCTATCATGTGACTAAGCATTTCAACACATTAATTAAATCCAGCACATAATCAATTAATTATCATCATAATTAATCATATAAACACAATTAATGTCCAAATTGCAATTAACCATTTCGGGGATACCCAACATATGCGACTGGAGATCCCAAGATCTAGATTCAAAAGGGACAACCAAACTATGAGATTGTATAAACACCATAGAGAATTAATCTCAAACTCATTCCTATGATAAGAGGTGTAGCCTGCAAAAAGGGTACGATGATAAGCAAAATGTGTTTAATGATTCCTAAGAATGGAAAGCACTTGTGAAACCAAGCATGATACATGGCCGAAACGGACACAACCATAAGAAACCAATACGAAGGTTATAGTTGTTATGGTGTGTGTTCAATTGTCTTGGTTTACATCAATGACTACATAGTTCAAGACTATAAATTCACTATTAAGTCAAGTAAATCTGATTGAATACTACTATGGAAGATTCAAAGCCGCAAGTTATCTCTCTAGATGCCATAATAATTCGTTGAAGGCACTCAAATTGCATCATGCATTAATTTAATTCATGTGGGGGATTGTTGGAAAAAAGATGCGTATTGAATTTCAATTAAGCATCGATTGTCAAACAAGAAGAATCCGTATGTCATAGTCTACTGGAAGCCTCGATCGATCGTCGTATGTTGGACGATTGATCGTGACTCAAATGAAAAACATGTTGAAAAAATCTACATGGCTCGATCGATCGCTGCCAAAGGCTTGATTGATCGCAACATGCAGAAATTTGAAATATAAAGGGCGCAATCGATCGCGCCCTTTGGCCGATCGACCACGCTCTGTGTGGGTTCAGCACATTGCCATGTCTTCTCATGTCTTAATACGTTTATTCATGATTTGGTGTATCCAAATGGTGTCATTTGGAGGCACAATTTGATCTAATATAAATATAACAATCCTTGGTTGGATTTACAAAAAAAATTTCGAGTTTAACATGCTGCTAAAGAGATACCTAAATCTGAAACATTTTCTTCATCTTTTCCATTCTTCATATTGAGTGCTTTCGAAACTTTGTGATTTGAGGATTTGTGAATTGAAGTGTTTCGTTCAGACAAATTGCAGGAGAACAGCACAAGACAAGTAGAAATCAGAGCCTGGAAGGCATTCCTCCCGCGACTACCAACGTTTCACCAGTGATGTATGAAGCATCATCAGAAGCCAAATAAGATGTTGCTGCAGCCATGTCTTGCGTAGTTCCGAGTCTGTTGAGTAGTGTTCTCTCCTCGAGGGCCTTTTTCTTAACAAAAACAAGAATTCATTACAATAAAGAAATGGAAATTGTCACGACATCTAATAATATGGTAGATATTAAATACTATTCAGGCTACCCTGCTCTCATCAGATGTAAGAAAATCTGCAAATCGAGTTGGAACAAAACCAGGTGCCACACAGTTTACACGAGTATTTGGCGCCATCTCAGCTGCAAGAGCCTAAAAAGAAGACTCATCGGAATAAGATCTCAAGTAGAGAATGTACTTAAAAAACATACAAACCAAAAAATAGGTACCTTTGTAAGCCCAAGAAGAGCCGTTTTGGTCACACCATACATAGATAATCCTTGAGGCGGATGAAAAGCAGCTATAGAAGAAATTAATACGACTGAAGAGCCTTTCTTCAAGTGAGGAGCTGCTTCCTATCACAATGAAAGTTACAAGATCAGTAACATAAAGTTGCAATGATCACAGGCTCATGAGGAGAAATTTTGAATAATGAAATTATGCCTTATATAAGGTCATATAGTTCATTTTTCAAACTGCATTGGCCCAGGAGCCCATTGGTTGCTAGAGTTATCTCTGAACTCATCTAAGCACGATTTAAATTTCAATTATTTTAATTTTTACAGAAGGTTGGATGTCCGAGTGGACAATTTTTCCTTACCTGGAATATAATTTGCTCAGACTATTGTTTTATATTCAATACGAGACGTGTTATCACACAAATTACATGATTCAAAATTTCAAATTGACATACTTGCAAAAGAAGTATAGTAGCTTTCACATTGATTTCCCATAGCTTATCAAGAACTGACTCTTCAGTTTCCAAGATTCCATCGACAGAAGGATTGGCAGCAGCATTGGATACAATTACATCTATTTTACCAAATTTCTGCAAGCAAAGGAATTTAAAAAACGAAATCAGATGGATTAAAATTCAAAGTTTAAACATAAGTTTCCAAGAGAAATCCAGAGCAAAGCATATCATAAGAAAGAAAAGTGAGAATATAATCTGTTTGCAGCACAACGTTCAAGATTTGGAACACCATAAAGTTCCATCCTTAAACTAC
The DNA here is from genome assembly GCA_907163345.1 of Haberlea rhodopensis. Classification (NCBI taxonomy): domain Eukaryota; kingdom Viridiplantae; phylum Streptophyta; class Magnoliopsida; order Lamiales; family Gesneriaceae; genus Haberlea; species Haberlea rhodopensis. The sequence continues at coordinate 409,447 of CAJQUN010000006.1, forward strand.
TCGCCAGCATGTGATAAAGGGATAAAAAGGGCAAACCCGATGCACACAACTGTTGCCATGAACGAGGTTGGGGAAGAGGTCGGACCATTTTACGCCTAACATGCACAGCCTTCCATTGCATTGCAAGAGACTCGAACCCATGACCTCCAGGTAACATGGAGGTCACACATCATCAACTTTTACCGTTTGCGTCAAAGCTCACCCTTAGCATGTGATAAAGGAATAATGAATTTGTTATCAAGCCGATTGTCGGTCTAGTTAAATTTCCTATTGTGGAAGATCCTTTATTCGATTGATGATAATATATTTATTCTGACTTTGACATCATATCTCTGTATACCCATGCATTATACAATGATAAAGGCCCTAATATTGCTATAATCCATAAGAACATGGTTAATGTGTTTGAGAGCAAATATACATTATTAGAGACCATAGTTTCTAAATTTATTCCTGGTTGACGAGTATTCAAGCATAGGGAAATATCAACAAAAGCTCACCAGAAATTGCAATTGGTAACGAAAATTAATGTTGTGATTCACCCACACAAATATAATCGTGACTGCTACCAAATGATGGTTATAGTCACACTGCCTAGAAATCAAAACATCATCGTGGCACTGTATTCCTATACCTTCTAATTCTATGGCATATCATCTACATCTTGCAATGTATGTTTAGAAAAAGCTTATTATGTAAATGTTATCAGTTGTGTTCATCTACCTCGTGAAAATATTCAGATTTCAAACTAATGATGAATTTAGATCTTGTTAAATGTATGTAAAATATTTTTGGATCTCTCTTTATTGCATTAATGTTGGAAAGGCATTAAACTTTTCATTTTTCAATTGGATATACTTTCTAATCCTATAAACTTAAGCACTGGAGCGAGGAACAGAGGTGCATATTGCAGTTTTTCATTGTTTGTTTTCTCTCTGTTCTGGACATCACAACACATGCCTCGTTATACAAGTGTAATTTCTAAAAAAATGGTTTGTATGATTTTAAAATGACACAGGTTAGTTCAGTTTTCCAGAAAGGCATTGGTTACTTCGGTTTATCTCAGGATTTGGCGTATTTTGGAAAAAAATCATCAGCTATTCCGGTTAAACTACCAAAAAATATCACATTTTTACATGAACAATGTTCTTTAAGGCATGAAAAGCGACGTCTGCAAATGCTACCTTTCTAATGGACTCAATGAGTTCATACATCTTGAAAACAATGGCGTGCCTAAAAGCAACATCCGCATCTCTTAATGCTGATAAACCTAATGTCTCATCAGTGGTTCACGAAATACCTCTAAGATGGTCCAATTTTGTGTTCGTGTTATTTAATAAATCAAATACTATCTTTTATACTTACCACTGGCAAGTCTTTTTCATGTTTCTATTCTACTCAGCCAAATTTTCAATTAATAGCTTTTCAATCAAATTGAAGGTGGTAGTGAAACAAATTGGTCAATAAAATTACCTGAATGGTCTTTTCAATCAGATCCTTTCTTTGTTGTGCATTTGAGACATGGCAAGCTAGCCCCAGAGTTTCAATCCCTTTACCCTTTAGCTTTTCTACTGCCTCATCCACATTTTCTATAAAAACTCTCTTGCAAAGCTCATTAAAGCATACAATGGTGGAAAAGGACACAGTAAAAAACAAGATCCCAGAAACCCCATGAAAGATTAAACTTTTATAACTTAAAAAATTGATCTTAATGAGTTAAAAAAACCAAAAAGCGAAACAAGACAAAGGTACGAAAAAAGAAGAAGAAGAAAATGGATGATTGAGGGGACGGCATGTGATGTCAAAGATGCATACTTTTCGGCGGGAAGAGATAACAACGGCGGCGCCCTCCAATCCGAGGCGCTCAGCTATGCTGAAACCGATTCCTTGAGTTGAAGCAGTGACTATGGCCACTTTCCCTTCAAATCTTTTCCCTTTGATCTCCATTTATTTCAGTCCTTCATTCGCTTTTAGTTTACTTCCGATTATACTAAAAATAAACCGTGTCAATCTTAGAAGATATGATTATTTTTGCAATTCCGAAGTTTTGTTCGAATAATTTTTCGAATTATGCAATTACGCTGAGGAGAAACGACACGCAATTTGTCATCCTCAGCTTTGTTTCTTTTCTTGGAAATTGGAATAAACGAGGAGTGTGCATACGTAGCATATACTTCGTATTCTTCGCACCATCCAAATTTTCAATCTAATTAAATTATAATTATAGCTGAAAATAAAATTTGACGATTTTAATAAATCTAAAATTATGGAAAAAATGGATAAATATTCTAAAGACCGAAAAATTTAGGAAATGAGAATATAAGATGTAATTAAAGACTTGATTAACAATTTACTAAAATGGATATATATATATATATATGAAAATAATTTAAATATTTTTCCGCACACTACAGAATCTCGGATATATGATACTTTTGGTTAAACGAAAAAAATAACATTTTTATTAGTTCACATAATATGACCAAAATATATTAGTTATTGTGTCACCGTCACAAAATAAACCAAGGCATATTTGGATTGATATATTTGAAATCTTGAATAATTCATGATCTGAGAATTTATATCAAGTAAAAATGTATTAATTTAAGCAAATAAAATAGTACAATTACACAGCATTCCAAAATATTCTTGTCCTTCTATATATCAAAATTGTATTACACGTTGGTTGCGGAAGAATCGCCCATAGACTTCTTTAGACAATCTACAATGCCTGCACAATCTACCTGGGGTGGGATACACCCTGTAGCGTCATCGCTATCGTCTCCAATAGAGTGAGGCGAGCGTAGGCTACCGTGAGTTTGACAGGCCTTCATCGTCTTACAATGCTCCGCCTCATCGGCTCTAATGTTCACAAAAACATCGTACAAATTATCTGAAACCGATACAAAGCAAAATGTGAGTACTATTCGCATGTTCTATCAGACTATTGTAATCGAATCATATTATATCTTAGGCTACGATGGCTCACCTATTTTAGGCCTTCTGGAGTAGGGTGGCCTTGCTGTTTGAAATTCATCTGACAAGCAACAGAAAAACTGGATTTGTTGAACCGTAACTTGTAGCTGTAATGTAAGAGATTAGGATAGACCATAAAACTCAGCCTTACCGAACAGATACAAGTCTCCTTCTGTGTAATATCTCACCGCCACAACAGGTGCAGGTAAATTCTTCAACTCCTCTATGGGTGGGACAGTAAAAGACGAGCACCATTAGCAGCATCACAGGAAAGAAAGTTCATTTTGAGAAAATAATGTCAAGATCATCAGTAGCGAAGTAATATGGCATATCTTCGACAAGCAAGAAACTATGCATACTCAGCTATGCACATGTACGAGTTATATACTTAGTATACCTCCTTGAGTCTTGATAAACTTGTCATAAGTTTCATACGCATGATTCTCCACGCATTCAGAAAAGTGATCTGCGGAAACACAAAAATGGGGTTTCATGCAAATCAAATAATAATTACTGAAAGAAAATACAATCATCAGTCAATTCACACTTACACTGCCATTCTTGGACTCAAAGCGTACATAAAAACAGTCATAAAATAATAAAATACTGCAATATGTTGAGCAAGAAACCGATCAAACCACCAAGCATTTCCACCTAGTTCCTGCAAAAAACGAAGTTAACCCAAGATATTAAAACAAAATTGAAAGAGAGATCAAGCCAATAGAAGCTCAGAAATAGGGCAATTACTTCCATGATAAGCAAATGATGCATCTCATTCCAGCTCTCTGCAAAATGAACTTTCAAATAGTCTGCCTTTCGCCACCATCCAAAACTCTCATACAAGTGCAGTACGGATATGAAGGCTGACATGACATTCAGTTTATTATTAAAAAGCAGCGTTAATCAAAGCAAAGCAGTCAATCAATTTATATATAAGAAAGCAATGAATTCCCCCGAGCATGAGGTCAAGAAAAGTGAAGGTTTTATGTGCCTTGTTATCTATATGATTTGACACAACTGTACTTCACTCAAAATATTTTGGAGTTCTGAAATACTTCGAGGCATATAGGATCATATATATCTAGAAGAACATCGGACAAATGGAAGGAAAAATGACGATGGGATCTGAATCTGAAGTGTAGTTATGTTTTTCTCTGAGAAACTTAACTCATTAACAGTAGTAAAATAAATGATTTTGCCCGAAAGAGATCCTCAGATTTAGCATCAAAAGAATTGTAAGGCAACATAAAACTCGAAGTAATTACCAAAATAAGGCACTCTAGCAATTGTTTCCAAAACATAAAATCTTGCATAAGTCCGGTCATGGTACAAGGTGTCGAGGATCTTTATCACCGAGTCCTGAAAATGTGAATTGACACTTAATTGAAGTCAGCAAAGCAGTATGTGATGCCATAATGAAACGATGATGGACTGAAATCAGACATACAGTGTGACTAATGTTACTACAACACGAAATAATACTTTCACCGACAAAATTCGATGGCATAATACCAATATCATATAGTATCACCAATATGACACAATGAAAAGGTGCCCCCAATTGACCTTAATACAATTACAATTATAAGTTCATCAAGTAAAAAAACCAGAATGTCAACAAAAAATTTGAAACATCTCACTAGTTATTTTAAATTTTGAACACAAATGGTTTCAGATTTCAAATTGGAAGCATTTTTTAGCATAATTCAAATTCAGCATACAAGCCTTTATAGCTGTATCTGAAAAAAAAATGACAAAATGTATCACGAATCCCGCCAAATGAATTAACCTACTTTGTTTCAGTAAAATAATTACTTTCTTCTTATCAGAAACACAACCTTCATTTTCTTAATATATAACTGTTTTATCATCTGTGACAGTCCTGTTAAAGAAAATAAAAAATCTAGTTCTTCATCCCTTTAAACAACACCAGTTCATGTGTACATATGCAAATAAACAAAGAAAATTTAATGGAAAGTATCATTTAAATTTAAGTTGATGTATGAACTAAAACCAGTTGAAAAAGTGACATCCATACCGTGAGAAAGATATTTATTGATTGCTCGATTTTTATAATCCACTTTTCCAAACCATTATAGGGTAAACCATCAGGCGGGTAAGAGCTTGCATTTCCTTCTTTCGTAGGGAAACTCTTTGGATTGAAAGATTCCTCCACGACCACTTTCTCTTCATTCTCTCGTAATAATGCTTGAACTTTAAACAACTTTCTACGTCTACATCACAGAGAAACCAACAAAGAGTAAGCATGGGAAGGGGGATGAATCTTGGAAAATAGAAAAGGGCAAACTTTTCCCAGCATTAATTCATTGCGTCAGAAAATAATAACCAGGGTTGGTGCAGAGTTACCAAAAGATAATAACATCAAGACATTTTTTGAAAATTTAACTTCACTGAAGCATGATTAGTGGATGCCAGCCTAGGAAATAGTTCATGAAATCAGATAAGTATTTCAATTTCATGACTAATTTTTTAATAGTGAACTAGTGATCCTACCATTATGACTAGTTCAAGTTGCATGGACTCCAAAAAATGAGAAGGGGAGAGAATAGAAAGAGAACGGGTTGGAAAGTCTTGATCAGCAAAATAAATGACTACCAATATTTGACTATCTATACGCACTTCAAGAGTGTATGGTTGAATATCAGCTGAAAGAAAAGCAATCGTCAGATATAAAGCAATCTATGTTTACGCTCTGTGCCTAGTTTCCCAATTTTTTCTTTTTATTTATGACTACTGTCCCGAAAACACCCGAAAACAGACTAATCCGGGGACCAATCCCTCGAACCTGATAGTTTCCCAAAAATTGTATTTCACTTGCAATCATAAGTACTAGTTTCAGCGAGAAATAATTAATCAAACAGTAACATTAAAGACAACCAAAAAACTATTCAATTTTCCGAAATCTTGACCTTCATCATTACAGTAATTTCCCGGGAAAAAAAATCAGAACTTTTATCTCAACTTCAAACCCGGATGAAATAAACTATCCAGTTCATGAACAAGGTATATACATACTAGAAGCAAATAATATTACCTAGAGAGCCGCGGCCCCGAAGCTGTACGAGAGGTGTGAATCGAAGCAGAACTATCCAAACGAAGAAAATTAACAGAGTGGAACACAAGCGATGAAAAAACAGAGTCCCTGGCTGTCAAACAAGATGGCGATGGAATTGAAGTCCCAGACATCATTGAGGAAGAAAGAGACAGAGACATTTTCAATCAAATTGAAAACAACTGTTGCACTTTGATGACAAAAAATCCAGATATTTTGGGACAATTTCGGAATATTTTAGGGTTTTGTCCTCACTTAGCAGTTAGTTGTCTTCTTTCGACCAACCGTTACTACGGAAGACGGAGACATACATTCTCCACTAGTCTTCTACTTTCCTGGATGTGGGCCGATTGGGCCCAAAATATATGGGCTTAACTTAAAACTATTTGCAATGTATTTCAGTATTTATTGTGGGTACAGATGGAAATTTTTGGATGTGTAATTTTCTTTGGGCCTGTTTCTCATTAACGACTTAAATATCAACTTTATAAAGAAAATCATTTAATATTAATTATATCCATAAACTTTTTAAAAACATTTATCTCGATGATTTCAAATATCAAAAGCAATTACCTATAAAGTATCATTTTTAATTTTTTAATTTGATATTAGAAACAATCAAGTTTCATTAAATGAATCGTACTTTGTTATTTAGTACGAAGTTTTGTTTCTACAATAATTATGTAAATTCTTTTTCGATAAATGCTTATTTATAAATTATGAAAATAATTATTTTTAACAATCTTTTCATTTTACGTATTTACACATAAAAATTATAAAAATAATTTTTTTAACAACCTCATTCTCTCTTTCGAGTATCTTGAGGGTCAAATAGAGGAGGTACGCTAACAAAATACATGGTCAAGCTCACCTTTAAATTCATTTCCAACCTATGATTTCATTTTAATGCAAGTTTTGCACCAAAATAATGTAATATCTGCATCAAACACGAAACTCATCTCTAACCCAATTACTTTAAATTTTACTCCAAAAGGAATATTCTAAGAATATTCTCTTTAATTTTATTTACAATAATTAATAATTATTTTAATTTTATATTAATTAAAATATATTCAAAATAAAATAAATCTTTAATTTAAAAAAAAAAATCAAAAGGAAAAAAAAACGTAAAAGCTTCACGGGATTAGAGGTGCAATGTCGTTGGTTGGAGATGACCTAAAACCGTGGCTATATGATAGACAGACAGAGAATGTAAGGCTCCTATGCTCCATCTCACTCTACCTTCCATATCCAAAATACCAAGTAGAGCACGGCTGATATAACTTCCGCCCACAAATTTCAGTTTCACACTAAATTCACTTTCAAAATTTAAACATTTTCTTATATATTTGGAACTATGCGTTTTTGTCGTGAATAAAAAATATAAAGTCAAATAATGAAATCAAAGAATTGATTTTCCTTTTAAAATTTGTTAATCTTCACACGTATCCTAACCAAATCAAATTAGATAAAGAAACTTATAAGCAATTCACACTAATTTTTAGATAAAAGCAAATCTTAAGGTTCCAAATATGCCTACAAATTTTGGGAAAGGTTCTTTGGTTAAACACTTAAACTCACCGAGACACCAAGGCATAAAATACTCGGTCCCACTTCTAGACATCCATTCTTACAAACAAAAACACATACAAAAATATACGTACACATTTACAGACACTCCGTCCATATACTTCTGTATACCCGATCTTACAAACAAAAAACATATATATATAAACATATACATATATATTTATATATCTTGGTCTTAAGAAACACCAAGTTCGTCTAAATATTTTCCTAAAATACTAGTCTGATATATTAAAAATATAGTAGATCTCCACCAGAAAGTTGAACAGATGTCTAATATTTCATTTCTGCATATATAATAATATATATATATATATATATATAATGAACAGTTTCTCCCACCACGCGAATGATGAAACGTGGCTTGTACTACTCCATACTTTTTTCCGTAAAAACTTGGAATGAAATATTCTGCTCCATTTTATATTATATTTGTAGATATAAAGTAAATATGGTATAATTGACTATTAAATATAAAAAACCTGGAAGAATAACAACCGAACTCAACCACTAAAAGCAACCCCAACCAAACCACTTACAGATGATGATTAGAAAGTTAGTATTAATAAAACTATAAATAATTAATCAAGTGTACACATGGATTGTCAAGAATCCTTTGGCCTAGTGGCGAAGAAGCCGCTCAAGAACCTAGATTTTAGGGAAAATATTTGGTTCAAATAATATGAATGTGTGTTATGTCTATGTTTATTGTAGGTTAATTGTACTTTATTATACTTTATACTTTGATAGCGGTTTTTAAATAGTTATATAGTTGGTTGTATTCTAGCGTTGGTTCGTAATAATCTATACAATATTATAATGTTTAAACCCCTTATAAAAACTAACTTGGTATGACCATTTTTACATTCCAAAATTACCCTCCTTTTCTTTTTAAAATTACCAATATCTAATTACACTCATGCCCTTACCAATTTAAAATATTACCATCACACTTGCTATCTATGTACCAATCAATTTACATTATGACATTCACAATCATACAAATTACCATCATACCTATCATATAAATTATCATATTATCATAAAAAATTTATTAAATTTCAAAAAAAATTAAATATAAAATACTGTATAATCATTTTATAATTTAAATTAATAAAAATAATTTAAATTAATAAAACTAAAACCAAAATAAAAAACGACATTACAAATCACAACAATTTACAAAAAAAAAATGTATATGCACGCAAGACGTGCAGAATGAGACTAGTATTTATAATTATCAATATAATTATAACGGTCTTAAAAAAATATATATATATATATATATATAGCCCACCATTACGCGCTTCGTTACATCTGCCAGATGGAGACCATCCATAGCCCAGGCGGAAACTAGCCGTTTGGAGAAACACGTGGCGATCTACAGCATAAATCCCAGATAAAGCGTGCCTCGTCATGAATGATATCGATTAATCTGATTTACTCTCATTCTTTAATCGACCTTCAACATTTCATTCATTATCAGTCAATTCAAGTATGTTCTTGACAAAATCTGTCAGAAAATCGAAACTTTACCCATTAATTCTCACTATAATTCAATTCACCAAATAAAGAATCGCAAGAAAATCGCTACTATTTATCAAGTTTCCTGAACTTCATATTCACTCGCCAGAGTACATGTATTCGGTGTCTATATATACGCACACATCAGTCCCGATCTTTTTTATCGGTCCCTTTTTGTTGTTCACACCTGAGATTGGCTACATCCACTGAATATTCAGACTGGGCATGGGGGTTTAGGCTTCACTTTACGAAGGGAATGTGCGAAAGTTATTGGGTTTTGATTTATCTGTGAAGGATTTCTTCTATTCAGTTTCGATCGACGACCCATCAGTTTAATCTTCTTGATCATGTTTTCTTACGTTTTGGTTTTGGGAGTTCATAGGGTTTGATAATTAGTCTTATTGGGTCTGGAAAGGCGGGAATTAATTTCGCGTCGGTAAGTCTCCCTTTGTGATTTTTATACTTCTTACGTACTTTATAGCGACCTTTTGTTTTCTTGGATTGGATGTGTTGTTCCGTGAGAAGGAAGACAAAATAGCGGTTGTTCTTGGCATAGGTATAGAAATTTGTTGCTTGATCCTTTTTATTAATTTTCTTGAGGTGGGATTTTATCTGGAGGACTTCTAACATAACTTGACAATATTAGGATGCAATCATTTTAACTTGAGATGATTCTTGTTTAGTCTTGATGCTTATAATTAGTGAAGTATGATAATTACACATCTGACACATTATAACGTGATTTGTACTTATTCACGAAACTTATTGTCTAACTTGAAACCCATAGTTTACTGAGATTTGAGAAAATTAGCATAGAAAATGAACTGGGTTTTATTTTTTCGAAAGAGATGGTTTATAACCGGTATTAGTAGTTCAGGATGCTTAATTTCATTGCTCATTGTTGTCCTTGAATAAGCTACTTCGCGATTGCATTAAATTGTGATTTTAATGTGTTAAGATTTGCAGGTCATTGTATGAGAGTATTACCATGAATGCTTTACTTAAATTTTTCATGTCATAGAAATCCTGCTTAGTATATACAGCGCATGCTTTATTGATATTCTATTTTTATAGCAGGAAGTTGGATTATTGCTAGAGGTGAGTGATGGCTACATTTGGGGATATAAGGGTTGCAGCAGGCATAAATATACTATCTGCTTTGGTTTTCCTTCTAGCATTTGCCATCCTACGGCTGCAGCCAATTAATGACAGAGTATATTTTCCAAAATGGTACATCAAGGGTTTGAGAAGCGGTTCTGCTCGTTCAGGCGCATACGTGAGCAAATTTGTTAATTTGGACTGGCGGTCGTATGTTAGGTTTTTGAATTGGGTGCCAGATGCTTTGAGAATGACAGAGCCGGAGCTCATTGATCATGCTGGGCTGGATTCAGCCGTCTATTTACGAATTTATTTACTGGGGTAGGCATAATAATGCGATATTCTTTACCTCAGTAACACTGTATACTTGACTTCTCATTCATATTTCTTCATATAAAAGTTAAACTGACTTGGAACAACATTCTTCCATTGTCTCGCGTGCATAAAAGTCTGTTAGTTAATCATGAATCGAGAGTTATCTGGTTGAATTCCTCTTAGGTTGATTCCTCTTAAGTATCATCCTGTTTTACGGTTTTACTTCATTGGTAAGTGGCCTTCATAGGCTACATGCATTTGGACACAGTTGAAATTCATTTGCTGGTTGGATTTTGTTGAATATTTGATAATAGAAAGATAGCAACACAATATAGGACATGCATGATTCAACGACGAATGCCTAAATCCACAAGTCATCTTATTAAAGGGCTATAACTCATATATATATATATATATATATATATATATATATAACAGTCTTGATGGGATACATGCACTTGGACAAGGTTGGTATTCATCTGCTCCTTCAATTTATTATATTTTAATTTAAAAAGCAGAAAGATAGCAAAGTCTAGTGATAAAATTTTGGATTCATGTAGTATTGTTGTTCAGCGACAAAAGACAATAAAATAAAACAATATAAAAAACTTATCACAACTTCGATGATGCCATATATGATTCAAGCCTTTCATTTTAATTATAACAGACTTGCTTCTGCCTAATCAGTTGACATTGATTTGAAAATTTAAATGGTTCTATTCTTTTACTGAAAATAAACTTACCATATATGTAATATTTTTCTCACGTTGTTGCATGTGTCTATGCCTATGTGTGTGCTGTTGGATAGAAAAAACTAAGAAACAACATTCTCAGTTGTCGTTCTTAATTGCATACTAATTTTGTGCTGATTATCGTGCAGACTAAAACTTTTTGTCCCCGTAGCATTGTTAGCTTGGGCTATCCTGGTTCCAGTAAATTGGACAAACAACACCTTGGCTACATCTGAAGCACAGGGCAAGCTAGTGTACAGTGACATCGACAAGCTTTCTATTTCAAACCTTCCATATGGATCACAGAGGTAAAGAACATTTTCCTCTTTCATGGTTATGTTGAATGATTTGCATCATCCTATGTGTTGATTACTTCATAGTTTCTCGATGTTTTGTGTTAGCCTGATGTTGATTTCTTTTATACCAGGCTTACATCTCTCCTTTTCTGGGGCTGAAACTGCTGAACATTATTTAATATACAAAGAATGACATTTTTTAGTTTACAGATGTGTGCCTGATGAATGATTACTTCATATTCTTCTAATAGGTTTTGGGCTCATATCGTGATGGCCTATGCCTTTACTTTTTGGACATGCTACACTCTAAAAAAGGAGTATGCAACCGTTGCAGCAATGCGCTTGCACTTTCTTGCTTCTAAAAGACGGCGCCCTAATCAATTCACGGTATGAGGCAATATCCTGATAAAAAATTGTTCTTTGGGGGAAATTTTTTTTCCATAAGAGCATAGGTATTGTGTAGCCCCATTAAATTGATGATATCTAGTATCTTCTGAGATCCTTCCATCTCCCAGCTGGCCAACTCTATTTTCCCCTTTCTTTATAGTTATTACTAGCGCTGAAGCTTAATTTTTCACAGGTTCTGGTTAGAAATGTTCCTCCAGACCTAGATGAATCCGTGACTGAATCAGTGGAGCATTTTTTCTTGGTCAACCATCGGGATCATTATCTGACTCATCAGGTTTTCATCTTCCTAAAATTGCCAGTATGTATAGATTCTAGTTAGTATTTGGTTTCTTTACTTTCGATAAATAATTTCATTCGAAAACTGTGTTGCTTCCGATTGTCTTGGATTAATGCTGTTTCATTTCATTTCAAGAAAATTCTGATAGTTCAGAAAAGAAGAAGGGAAATAAATCTTTTTCATTCAGTGTAGTTGTTCTCAGATAAAATTGTCTCACATCTGAAGACTTTATTTTATTTTACGATTCAATAGTGGCATGTAATCATCCATAAGCAAAATACATTTATGTGAATGAAGATATGATTTTGGTAACAAGAATGGGTTAATTACTAGCTGAGCAAATATATAGGTAAAGGGAAAAGGAATTGAAGAAAATAAATTGTTTTAAAGAAAGTGGTCGTCTTAAACTTTGTGTGCGTTATGTAATCTCAACCATTATCTAGCCACTTAACATGCTTTTTATATCCACCTGCCATGTTTTCTTTGCTTCTTCATATTGCACTATCGAAAATCAAGATTCTGCTCGAGGTTTCTATCTTTGTATGTACCATCACGGCAATGCCTCTCTCAGTTAAGCATTCTTTTTATTAACCTCTATAAATATTTTTTGTTTCTGCCTTTGAAGTTTGTTCCACTTATTACTTCTGTTTTGATTCTTCTTAGGAAAAATTTGTCTAGTGTATGCATACAGTAGATATTGCACATCAAGCTACGTCTTTTCTTGACTGTAGCATTGTTTTTTAAATTTATGCAGGTTGTCATTAATGCCAATAAACTTGCTAAACTGATCAAGGAGAAGAAAAGTAAGGAAAATAGGCTCGACTATTACCAATTAAAGTATTCAAGAAATCAATCACAACGACCAATGACAAAGGTATTGCTATGTGTTCGATCATGTATCATTTGTTATGAACAATCCCATGTTCGGTATTAATACAACTTATTTCAAGAGTTCAATCTTGTATCATTTGTTATTGACAATCCCAAGTTTAACGGATAAATTTACTTTTCAAAATTACAGACTGGTTTCCTTGGTCTTTGGGGAGAGAAAGTGGACGCAATTGATTATCATACATCTGAAATTCAGAGACTATCAAAAGAAGTAAGTATAACTACTCAAATACTTCTTTTACATGTAATAGGTTTTTCCAGTAAACATGTATTTATAAAGAGTTGAAGTTAAAACACCTTTATTGTAAAAATAGTTTGGGTATTTTTCTGCCATGTCCAAAATAAGAGGATTCATTTACAAACAGAAACAAACGTTCAATCGTCTAAATATTCATCATATGATTTCTATTTATTTCTAAGTTTTTATGCTTAGTTTATGCCGCTTAGGTTTGACGGATATGATGTTCTAATGTATTTCTGCTGCAGTCGCAAATGCCTCTTTCTGTCTTGCCTTCCGTGAAACAAAGTGATGGGTTGCGGTTTCTTTATTTATGTTCTAAACATAACATTCATATTTATGCAGATAGATGAAGAGCGGGTGAGGGTGAAAACTGATCCTGATTGCATTATGCCAGCAGCATTTGTCTCCTTCAAAACGCGGTGGGGTGCTGCTGTTTGTGCGCAAACACAGCAATCAAGAAATCCGACTGTGTGGTTAACCGAGTGGGCTTCGGAGCCACGTGATGTCTACTGGAAGAACCTGGCAATACCCTATGTTTCAATAACTGTCAGGAGGCTTATTGTTTCTGTTGCTTTCTTCTTCCTTACAATCTTTTACATGATCCCCATTACCATTGTGCAATCTCTTGCAAATATCGAGGGTATAGAGAAAAGGGCACCATTTCTCAGGAGGATTATTGAACTGTGAGTGTGCATTTTTTACAGATTACAAGTACCTTATATGATTATTGTAATAGTGATTTGCTTTCCCTTTAATCCTCTAGTAGTTCTAATTTTTGTTGACAAATTCTTGCCACTGTGGTCTTTTCATCCGTGTCTTTAGAAATTCTGCCATTCTGTTAAAATAAGATGGAAATTTGGAAGTGCAACACATAATGATCTAATGCTGGGATATTCTTATAAATCAACAATTTGCTGAAAAGATTTTTACATAAGTGATGCATGGGGCCTTAGTTTCAATTTTAAAAAAATACAATTTTATCTTTTATGTCATCCTTGTCGTGGGCCTCAGTTATCATTAGTTATATTCACCAAGATTTTTCACAATCTATTTAGTCTGGTGTAGATGGATATTTCTTCTAGTTCTTCTTTGTTGGTTTTTCTTACTAAATCACTATTTGTGCCAGACATTTTATCAAGTCTTTAATCCAAGGTTTTTTACCTGGGATTATTCTGAAGATTTTCCTCCTCGTGCTGCCATCCATATTGATGATCATGTCCAAATTTGAGGGATTTCTGTCCATATCATCTCTGGAGAGAAGATCAGCATTGAGATATTATATCTTCAACTTTGTAAATGTTTTTCTTGTGAGCGTAATAGCAGGGACAGCTTTTCAACAACTCAGTAGTTTTCTTCATCAGTCTGCCAACGAGTAAATTACTTAAACATACACTGCCACAATGATCTTGTGAATACTCCAAGCCCTACTCAAGTACGTGATGCTGTTTTTTCTTGCAGAATTCCTAAAACAATTGGTGTTGCAATTCCTATGAAAGCCACCTTCTTCATTACTTATATAATGATAGACGGATGGGCTGGTGTAGCGGTTGAAACCTTGAGATTGAAACCTCTGATATTCTTTCATCTAAGGAACTCTTTTTTGGTGAAGACTGAAAAGGATAGGGAGGAGGCAATGGATCCAGGGAGCATTGGCTTTGATACTGGTGAACCTCGAATACAATTATATTTTCTTCTAGGCCTTGTTTATGCTGTTGTGACACCAGTTCTGCTTCCGTTTATATTGGTTTTCTTTGTGCTGGCTTATGTCATATCCCGCCATCAGGTATACTTGAATCTCTCTTCTCTAACTTAAAACTTTACTTCATTGAGGCAATAATTCAATATTGTAATGGAACCACACCAAGGGGATCCTAGGTTTCATTCATCACCAATAATGAAAGTAAATTTCATGTGCTTGGCTGTAAATTTAAGTCTCTCCTTCATATATTAAGCTTTTAGATAATTTTTTATGGTCATTTTTGTCGCCGCAGATCATAAATGTGTACAACCAAGAATATGAAAGTGCTGCATCCTTTTGGCCAGATGTCCATGGACGCATAATATCCGCCCTGATCTTCTCTCAGCTAGTTCTATTGGGATTATTAAATACAAAAGGAGCCGCTCAATCCACGCCATTCCTAATTGCACTTCCTGTGTTAACTTTCTCATTTCAAAGATACTGCAAAGCCCGTCATGAGCCAGCTTTTGCCTTTTACCCTTTACAGGTTCTTATCACTCTGACCGATCACATCTCCTTAATTAATATCACACTCATGACCGATTCCTTGCCTTTTCTTGTGGATTGTAGGAAGCGATGATGAAAGATACTTTAGAACGGGTACGAGAACCGAACCTAAACTTAAAAGGCTATCTACAAAATGCTTATGTCCACCCAGTTTTTAAAAATAACGAGGATGATGAAGATCATGATGATATTTATAACGGGAAGTTGGATGAAAGTATACTAGTGCCTACAAAACGCCAGTCTAGAAGAAATACACCAGCACCGAGCAAAACAAGCAGCACTTTCTCATCGGATTGTCCGTGACAACACACGTACTATCTCATGTCTTTACATGTTACTAACTAGAGCTGTTGCTGAGAAAGTGATGCTGTAGATTAGAAGAGGAAGTTGGAGAAACCGCAATTTTTGTATAAAGATACTATGATCAGAATTGCTTGTGGTTTTTCCAACATTTGATGACTTGGTACAGTTATTTTAGAAGATGTATGATATATATGGCTTCATTAGGCAGGATGCATTTTCTTGATTAAGTAATGTTTGTGGTCCTTTAATTCGAACTTAACACTTTTGCATCATTCACTTCAACACTGAGGTCTTTTTCGCAAATCGAAATATACTATTTTCTAAACTATGAATCCAATTACCAATCCGGGCATTCCACGACATGACAAAAAAACAAACAATTGACAAGTTCTCGTGGTGTTTGGCTGAAAACAAAATAAAAATAGTAGACATGTGTTTTATCTAGGTGAGCAATAGAGCCTCCCTCCAAACCTCAAAGCAAATATAAAAATTGAAAGTATGCGTGATATAAAATCCTGTTAATGTAAAAAGGGTTTGAAAAAAAAAAAACCGAATTTGTTGACCAAAAAGTATGATATTTTGAGTTGAGGAAGTGTCCTTTGACTCGAACTTGTTTCCTTGTAGATATATATAATCATGGCGCTTACGATATTAGTGGGGTGTAATTGATGAATTTTATAATCAAATTAACCTAGAATTTGCACAGGTTTGGATCAAAATTCAATTCAAAAGGTTAATTTAGGGCATTTTCATCAAATCACACACAATCTTCCCAATTCCCTCTAAACTTAAATCCATAATCAAATATAGCTCTCA
Organism: Haberlea rhodopensis; assembly: GCA_907163345.1. Taxonomy (NCBI): domain Eukaryota; kingdom Viridiplantae; phylum Streptophyta; class Magnoliopsida; order Lamiales; family Gesneriaceae; genus Haberlea; species Haberlea rhodopensis. The sequence goes on from CAJQUN010000006.1 coordinate 426,228, forward strand.
CAATCCGCTAGAAAAGGCATTCCCGATGTTATAACCCACTGAAGGGGTCATAAATAGAAACTGGCCAATATAATCTACCGTAGGCCACCATTAGTTTTTTATGCTCGAAGGGAACACCAAATGTAATGTCCGAAATAATTATTAATTGTGCAATTGATTTAATTATGGTGGTTATATGATACGTCGAGATTTAAGTCTTGGGTATCGGATTTCGGAGCGGAGTTGGGATAAATAATTCCGGGATCGAATTTATAATGCTAATTAACACCGAAATTTTATTAAAATGATTGAATAAATATAAAATTTGCATTAAATCGAAAGATTTAATTTTTGTGATTCAAATAAGGACATGAAGTTAGGTGTTGACTGTACATGTGATGCACATGCACCAGTACACCGGTGACACCCCGATGTTCATAATTGGTCGGGAATTAATATATATCGGTGTAGGATGTAAAACACATAACAAAACATGTAAAACACACACAGATCGCGGACACCTACTAAAAGGTGCGAAAACACACACTGCTCGCGCGACAACCGACTACCGTGTACTTATCCGCTCCGTTAGCCGCCGTCCGACCACCTAACGACGAGACCGACCTACCACCGTGTTCACAACTCAGAGGCGCATCTTTCCATACCAAATAATCAAACTTTGGTGTTTGAAAAGTGCTTCGATTTTATCCTGGAGCGATGAAACTCGCGCAGACTAGGGTTTGAACACTTTTGGTTCGATTTCTTCGATTCAACCACGAATTGGACGAAGCCAAGGCATCGAATCTCTTCCTTGCACCTGGACGAAACTTTCTACATCGGTCGCCGCCTTTACCGACGCTGAAGCCCGCCGGAATCGTACGAAATGCGTGCGTGAACTGTGTGCGAAATTGGGTAAAATTTGATATCCGATTTTCCGACTTTGCTTCGTTAATTACCAGTTAATTTGAGTTCGTAAATGAGCTGCTATCCTTGCTTGAAAATCTGCTGCAATTGATTCAAATCTTGTTATTTTGGTTTAACCTTCCTGCTGAATGAGTCTATCTATGCTGCTGAAATGAGTTAAAATAGACTGCTGTAGAGAATTGAATTAACCTGGTATTTGGGCCAAATTCTTGTTGAATTTTGGGGTTTAGATGGCCGAAATTTAAGGGACTTAACTGCTGAATTTTGGGGTTGTTTGGGCTTGAAAATCATGCCTGTATGGTGTTTGTGCATATACTTAAGTGATATTCAAGTGTTGGCTCAAAAGCCCTATAAGTTGTGTAGTAGGAAAGTCTACTTTTATGACTTAGAATCTTGTAGTGTTTTGGTGAGTGTTGAGCTATGATTTGAGATGCTAATGACTTCGAGCCTGTGTCATTATGTCCATAGGAGTGTTAGATACATGTCAATGTGTGTTATAAGCAAGTATTAAATTGTATACTTATGAATATGTGACATGGCATAAATTGGTGATTTATCACTTGGATGAGTTAATGATGATAATATTGAGTTGTTGAATTAAGATATTGAATCGATATGAATGATATCGATTGGATTGTAAATGAACTAATATTAAGTGATAAATTCGATATAGATTCTTCATGATTCTCAAGATGTCGGGATAGCCCATCATGTTGTCGACTATAAGGTACGTAGTGACGTACGAGCAGGTATATATATATATATACTATGAAATAATGGCATATTTGTATATCATGTATCGTTGAATGTAATGATTGTGTGTTGGGTATGACATATGCAGTATGATGGTTACGTAATTGTATGTAATCCGAATATATGAGTAAAGAAATGAGTAAGTACATATATGTGGTATGGGGGATACGTAGTCGTACGTGATCCGAGTATACGAAGTTGGGTAACGATGCCTTGGGCATGATCAATGTGAATATTGACAATGAGATAGACTGGTATGAAGGATTATCTGAATCATGGAATTATTCATGATTAAGCATATATACTAAATTCTAGTGGTATTGAATTTATCGTGTTGATGAGTATCATAATGTGAATAACGATACTGAACTTGTTGTTATGAAAGTGTGTGAGATTGAAACATGGACAGTTCGTGGAAAGCTATGGATTCAAAATTTTACAGGGAGTACATCTTCATATTTCAATAATCTTCATTGTGATATTATGAACTCATTATAACCATTAAGCATTGTTATGAGTATGAGTATTGTGATGGGGGTATGCTCACCCGTGTGGGGGCTGTTTTCTGTTGAAACAGGTACAATATGTACTAAGCTATTTTGGGATATTTCGAGCTTTGTTGGATCATGCCGCTTCCAGAAGCGTATATGAGTGTGGGTAAATAGTATACGCAATTTATTCAGTTAGATTAGTATTCATTTATTTGTTGCTAGTATGTGAGCAACTGGAAGCATGTATATGGACTGCATAAGGGTGTTGAAGCCCACTTTTGATGTTTTCTTAGTATTGTGTTTTTCCCTGGCTGGGAATTGTTTTGGTGATGTGTTTTATTTTGGGATAGCTCAATTTATGGGGAGACTCTGCCCAAATTTTTATAAAAACCCACAATGTGAAAGTGGTGCAATGATGATGATAATGGGTGAACCTTGAGTCTTATTGCTGAGTATTATTTATGTCATGGATAATATGTGAAGCATGTAAGGATTCTTTTAAAGAATGAATTTTTTTTATACTCATACGACGTCATAAATGCACTAATGACGAGTATAAGGGGTTGGGGTCTTACACCAAAGACTACTAGCAAGTAACAACTATTTTAACGAGAAATTCGGTCAACAGTGTTTGGAAAACGAGCCAAGAATGACCTTCGGCATCTTTACATTTCAAGCCATCATCTTTATGACTTTATCTTCTGAGTGCCAGAAAGATTATATTGTGGTGACAGTGTTTGATATTTGGGAATAGGACGACGAATGCCAGAGCTAGCAAGATTTGAATGACCTGCAACCATGTATATAGGGGCGGGTAGCGGTCTTACTTGGGAATAAATGGTGGGCGAGTCTCATCACACTTTCAAGAAAATGACGTTGAATGAGAAAGTTCATGGACTACGTACATTGTCAGGTTTCTCTTCGACTGAAATGTTAAATATCATTATGCTTGATTCTGTTATTTCGTTTTACTTGTCAACTTTGAACGCTGATTGTAATCTCTGGTCATCACACTCCGTGAGAATTGTCTTTTCCAAGCAAAGAAATTTCCAACAGAACCAAGCCAAAGAGCATAGTGAAGTGACTAGATTGGAGGCGGTTTAATGAAGCTCTCAATAAGTGCTTTCACTCGGCTCATGCTTCAGTGTATTCAAATTTATACCTCCTCATAGCATCAGCATGATAAGGTCATCCATAAATACTAAATCTCATTCTCCAAGCACATCTGAATCAAAGAGAATCATATCATCACATTCTGAACTTAGCTCTAGTTCCCTAATATCATCAGTCAGCTTCCACAATAAGGAAACTATATTTGCATATTGAGGATGTGAACTATGGTCGTTGAAAAACAGGGTGATTGTGCCATGCATTTCAATAGAACTCCAACCGGGAGATTTCCTCAGGCCAAGAGATCTCATTTGAACCCAAGATTCGCCAACACCATCCCATTTATCCATTGAAGCAAAGCTGTGAGCTAGTTGCACATATTTACCAGCATCTACAGGCTCCAATTCAGAAATTTCTTTAGCAACGATGGCCCCAAGCTCTATTTCACCATTTCTGCGACACGAATCAAGTATTATGCCTAGAACATCGCTAACTGGTTCTGGGAACATCGACTTGTAGAAGTAATAAGAATCTTTAATCCTACCAGCTCGGCAAAGGAGATCAACAATGCATGCACAGTGTTCAAGCTTTGGTTTAACATTATGCTCATTTGTCATGGACTCAAACAAGCTCATACCATGGTCTACAAGTCCATTATGACTACAAGCATACAAGACAGATAAGAAAATGACATCATTTGGTGGGAGCCTATTCTTAAGATATTCCGAGTACATCTCCAAAGCAGTCTCCCCTTTGCCATGAGTACCATATCCTGCAATAATAGTGGTCCACGAAATTGTATCGTGATGTGGCATACTTTCAAAGCACTTTCTAGCAGAATCTAAGTCACCACATTTAGCATACATATCAACCAAGACTGTGCCTATCCTTATACATGGTCCAAGACAGCTTCTAATAACGTAGTTATGGATCCACTTCCCTTGATGGTATGCTCCTATGGAAGCACATGATTGAAGAAGGGAGATTACTGTAACAGAATCAGGTTGTTCATAAACAAGTCTCATCTCATTGAATAAATATATGGCTGCAGTTAAATATCCACTCTGTGCATAACCAGCAACAATTGCATTCCAAGAAACTTTATCTCTCTCTTCCATCAAGCGGAAAACAGTTAGACTCTGCTCCAAACGGCCACATTTTGCATACATACTAACAAGAGAATTTTGGGTTGGAATATCTACCACCATTCGCCGCCTTAGTATGTAGCACTGAATTGAAGTTCCAAGTTTGACAGAATCCAAGTGCCCGCAGGATGCAAGAGCGCAAGCCATAGTTGCTGTAGATGGTATAACTTTCAAAACCAACATTTGCCGAAATACTTCCAATGCCTTGTCTGCAGAATCATTCTGCACAAGCCCAGAGATCATTGCAGTCCAAGACACCACATCTTTATCACCTGTACTCTTAAATACTCGAATCGCATCATCCAACTGCCCACATCTTGAGTACATAACTACAAGAGATGTTTGTACGTTTTTAGTCATTCCAAAACCGGAAGTCACAATCTGTCCATGCATAATTTTTCCCACTTCAACACCACCATCACCGGCAGCTGCAGTCACCAATGCCCCAAAAGTATGATCATCAGGCTCTGCATTTTCAACTCTCATTCTATTGAAAAGCTTTGAAGCTCCAATAAGATTTCCAACCATAGAATAGGAATTAATCAAGCTATTCCAAGAAACAGTATCCTTATCGTCCAACAATTCAAACAGCTTCTCTGCATCTTCTACTCTTCGACATTTAGCATACACGCTCAACATACAATTCATCAGTGCTATATCCAATGTATAACACCTTTTTATAATGCAAGAATGCAAAATATCCAAGTGCACACTCACCGACACACCAGAGAGCATGGTTAAAATAGTAATCGAACTAGGCTGAACCCCTTCATACTGCATAGAATTATACAAAAAGAATGCATTTCCCATATCTCCAGCACCTGAATAACAACCAATGATCGCAGTCCAGGGGACTATATTTCTCTGAGGCATCATATCAAACACCCTTCGGGCATATTGACCACTCTTGAACTTAGAGTAGAAATTTATCAGCGAAGAGGAAATGTATGGGTCTGAGGAAAACCCATTAACAATAAGATGTTGGTGGAGTGAGAGGCCGAGGTTGAAGAGGTTAAGGAACGTGCAAGACTTGAGAATGGAAGGGTATGTGAAGGCATCGGGAGCCGCGGTGGTGGAGTTGAGCAAGGACGTGAATGTGAGGAGGACTTGGCGGTGGAACCCTTCCCCGGAGAGACGATTGATGGTGGAATTGAACCATTTTGTGGCGCTGGTCACGGTGGCGGCAACTGGTGGCGACTTCGGAGAATGCGAGAGTTGGGGCTTGAGCGCGTTCATGGATCATGGTAACCCCTCCAGCAAATACTTACAGCTGCTGTGTGACTGCATAAAATAGGTTACAAGATTGGAAAATATTTGATAAAAAATTCAAAAAAATTACCCAAACAATTAAAGATATTGTAAAATATTAAGTTATTGCTCTCTTTTATATATCAATTATGAATGTATGTAATTAATATAACATCATATACAAAAATATAATTTAATTCTTCAAGGTGCATTTGGATCGTGAGATTTAAAGTCATGTATTTCAAATCTATTTAGCTGTTTTGATAAATTTATATTCGGTGTATTTCAACTCCAACTATTTACTAATTTATGTAAATGTAATGATAATTATGTTGTGTTTGAAATATACATAAGATATATAGATGATAATGTTCCATTAGGACAGCCTAGAATCTAGTTCATGTAATTACTTTTTTCTCCTACATGTAAGTTTCCTTCTCTTTGGGTAAGCTATACTCATACATAATCTAATACTTTGATTGACTGTCATCCCATGAGTTCTGCAAAAGCTGGCAACACATAACTCATCTTCAGAAGATAGCATGAAATCTATTGGAGGTTGAACGTGTGTATCATTTCTATTATCAAATCAAATCGCTATTTATTAATTCAAACACAGTATCAAATGAATAAAATGTGTGCAAAAATCACTTACAACAATAAGACTTAAAATTCATTTTTTTTATTCTTCGTCCGTAAAAAAAAATTATTTTTATTAAAAAAATTATGACAAAATATATATATCAGTAGAGGTGAGCATTCGATTAATTCGGTTAAAAACCGAACCGAACTAACCGAAATCGAAAAAACCGATTTTTTTTTTTACAAAACCGAACAAAGCGAACTTTTTTAAGAAACAGAACAAACCGAACCGATAAAATATCGGTTAATTCGGTCGCTAACCGAATTAACCGATATTTTGAAAAATGTAATTTCCTAACCAAACAACCCTCCCTTCAGTATTAAATCTCATACATGTTATGTACATTATTCGCAATACCCGCAAGCTACTGTGATTTCCCGCGAGTATCGAGTTCCCGCGAGTATCGGGCTGGCTCCGGATTACAGGGCGGGCAGGCCCCGAGGGCCGCTGTGGAGGGCAAGAACTCATTTGAAAGGAGGCGCTCTTCGTTATACTGGGCCTCAAGCGATTCAAATACGATAATGAGAAAGCCGATAAATTCATCAAACTCACGTGTTAAGGCTTCTCAAAATGGATATGATAACTGTTCTAAATGACTAAATGAACTCGAACGCCAAGAGGAGGTATACCTAGCTGTCAAGGTGATTCAATTGTTTTTGTACTTTGCGCTTTACTGTTTGCACCCGACTTTTACTTTGTTGCTGGGTTTGAATTTGTATAATTTTTTTTTTTTCATTTTTTCTCTTCTAAAGGGAAATCTTGAAGTTGAATGTTACGTTATGTCCAGTATTTCTGTACTCTGAACTTATGCTGGTGCTCCTAGTTTTTGACATTGTAAGTTTGCTTTCAAAATCTACTTTTTATGGGATCTTGAAGTTGGAATACTAATATTTGTGGTTGTTCGATTTTCTTGGGAGCAACAATTACTTATAGTGTCCAGCAGTTGCGGACACTAATACCCGGGCCAATTAACGGAACATACTTATTGGCTGCCATATGATCTGAAAACTTTAAGTTGGCACCCGTTACAATTAGCTATAAATTTTGGTATAATGTCATTCAGTCAGTCCAATGAGAGCAAATATTACGCATGGATTGTTGAGGAGCAGTAATTATATCTTGTATCATCGTTTAAATTATCTTGTGTGGCTTTACATGTGAAGTGGCCTTTGGACTGTCTACATATTAAAATATTTGAGGGGCCATTATCATCAGTTTTGATTTTTTGCATAAACGACAGACAATCAGTGCTACAGATTTGTTAAACAACTTTTTTTATTGCTTAATTTGGTTTCTTGTGATGAGTGTTATGAGGAAATGTAGGGCATTAGACAGATGGGCTAGCTTATTGATTTATTGTTATTAAAAAGTTTCTCATTTTGAAATGTGTTAACAAGATCTCAGAATAAGTTGTTCATTAGATCCTTCAGGTGCAGTAAAATAATCATGTAGTTTTAGGATGTATCCATACACTTCTCCGTAGCTTTTGAGGCCACGGATTATTAGGTGACATTTTGATGCATGAAAAAGATATTTACCAGTAGATTGAAATTATCTGCAAAAGAGTTGATGGTATGGAGCAAAAAGGGCAAGCATTTTTCTAGCTTCATTTTTGAATGGGGCAGTTGGTTATTTAAGTCTACTATTGATCTTGGCTCCATTTCACCTCAAATGTGAAAGAAACTTGAAACTCTGGTAAATCCAGTTATACATTTGGATATCCGATTTCAACAATTGTTAAATAGCTAAGTTTTGGGCTAATATTCAATTGGTTTTCAAGGAAATCCTCAACGAGCCCGAGGCATAAACTCTTTTTTATTAAATGGTTCATGTCAACTTTCTTTTAATATTTTTATGCCTTTTACTGTGCTAGTCTTTTAGCAATATCGTAGTTCTTTTGACGACGATCAAATATCATATTTTCAGATGTTTAAGGTGATTCAAAAACAGGACTGGTATAAACCAGATATTTACATATACAAGGATTTAATTGTAGCATTGGCTAGACAGAAAAAGATGGATGATGCGATGGAGTTATTGGAAAGTATTAAAAAGGAAAAATTGTTCTCTGATTCTCAGACTTATACTGAAGATATTCGGGGTTTCTTACATTATGGTTCTCCTGCTGATGCAATGAACATATATGAGGACATGAAGAAGTCGCCTGATCTTCCTGAACAATTGCCATTCGGGATATTGTTAAAAGGGCTTCTGCCACATCCCTTGTTAAGGAATAGGGTCAAACAAGACTTTGAGGAAATTTTTCCTGATCAGCATGTTTATGATCCACCTCAGGAGATATTTGGATTAAGATGAGGTTTCTTGGGGGTAATTTCTTTGTTTTAGTTTTTGTTTTAACCTAAACTGCATACAGTATGACCTCAACCAGCTTTCTGAAGATATATTTTTAAAGGTAAGTAATCTATAATAGATTAAGGGTTTACTGTTTTATGATGCAACTTTGTTTTTATTGGTTCAACATTTATTTATTATTATTTTTTTATATTTATATAAATAGATGACATATCTGCATTATATCGTTTTTAAGTTTGTACTAATAGTATATGTCATTCATCACCTTGAAACGAGAGAATGGACAAAAATATTGAAGCTAAAGATTTAAGAACTTAGCAAAAGTGAACGTTTGAGAAATTGTGTATGGCGTTGGGGCTGTTCAAGTTTATATTAGCCAAATATTGATTGGAAGTTTTGATTTTTCTGATTTCTCAAAAGTGAAGCATTTGGCCTTGGGTTTTATTTTGGGTTGACGCTGATGTTATTTTTGAGCTTGAAAAAACCCAGTTATTGAATGATGATATGCCTCTTGAGATTCTTGAACTTATAGATTTATTTATGTAATATTCGAGACATATAAAAGCGCTCAAGCTATCAAATAAGATTAATTTGGCTACATCTTGCTTAGAAATACTTGGAAATATACTTGTGATCTGTTCCAATTTCACGATTTTAAATGCAGGTATAGTTCGGGGGCTGCTCGTAATAGGAGTGCAAAATACTACGAACGAGTACATCTGGGGTACTAATGTACAAACATTGCCCAACACGAGTTTTTGTCATTCTACAACATATTAAACTAATCAATAATTTGATTACCCTGTTTCATAAATCTCCAATATCATTCAAATTAATTAACGGAAAATGATGGCTACGCTTGTATTGATAACATGTATACCGCAACTATGCATCTTTTCCTTGCTATTTATCCATGTTTTCAGTGTTCTGCTCAAACCTCAACCATGTCGAACCATGTCGAAACCAAGATCTTTCCTTCTATTTTCTTGGCTACTAGTCTCTTGCATGCTAACTTTCAGGGCTCATTCATCCCAAAAAAGTTCCAAAAGTCACCATTTACGTCAACATATAAGGTAATGAACAAGATTGATTCTTGTTGGAGATCGAACCCCAATGGACAAAAACCGCCAGTCCTTAGCCGATTGTTTGGTTGGCTTCGGACGTGGTGCAATGGGAGGGAATAACGGATGCTTCAGACGACCCTGTAAATCCTAGAGTAGGCACGCTATGTTATGGTGTGAGTCAGACTCAACCACTTTGGATCATATTTGAAGGGGAGATGACTATTACACTTGAGAATGAACTGATGATGAATAGTTACGAAACAATTGATGGTAGAGGTGCTAAAGTCGAAATAACCGGAGGTCCATGTGTTAGTATAGATTATGCGAGCCATATTATAATCCATGGGATTAGCAAACATGATTGCAAGCCAAGGAAGAGTGGTACGTCGGGAGCACACCCAATCATGTTGGATCGAGCGGCACAGCTCAACTTACTATCACTTTTAACTGTGGGTGGAGATGATATAAGGGTGTCTCACTTACAGTTTGCAGATGATACGCTGTTCGTAGCAAAGGAAACAAGGGAGAACATAATAATCATTAAGGCTATCTTGAGCAATTTCGAGATGTTATCAGGATTGAAAATAAATTTTCATAAAAGTCACTTGCTGGGGATTAATTTAGACCAGAATTGGCTAGAAGAGATGGGCCGGGAATTGAATTGCATAGTGGGAAACCTTCCGTTCAAATATCTAGGATTACCCATTGGTGCAAACCCAAAATGCAAGAGTTTGTGGAATCCGTTGTTAGACAAAACCAGAAAAAGATTGGCGGCTTGGGAGGATAGAAGCTTGTCGTTTGGGGGCCGGTTGATATTGCTCAATGCTGTTTTAACTGCCTTACCCATCTACTACTTCTCGTTTTACCGAGGTAAAATTTAAGGCGACGAAATGTTCTGACAGGAACGGAATCGGTGGTATGCGCTGTTTGCCGGTTGGAAGAGGAGACGACTCAACATCTATTCTTCAGTTGTCCAGATTCCTATAATATTTGGATGAAATGTTATGAATGGTTAGGATGTTGTACAGTGCTTCCATTGGACTCGACCACACATCTAATACAACACAAGGGATTATGGGTATCCAAAAAAGGCTGGAAAGGATGGATTACTATTTGGAGCATAGTCATTTCTACAATATGGAATAGTCGGAATCAGATGATATTTCAAGGGACCCGTGCAACAGCAGAAGATTTATTGGAATTAATCATCTTTAGATCTTGGTTTTGGATTACCAATAGAGGGAAATCGATTTGGAGATACTCTTTCTTAGATTGGAGGAAAGAGCCGAGGATCTGTTTATTGGCTTTATAATTAACTAGGTTTTTTATCTTGTTTTAGTTCAACTTTGTATTCTCAAGTACCTCTGGTACTTTTTTTTATATATATTATTATTTGCCCGATCAAAAAATAAAATGTTGGTGAAAGGCTTGGCAGTGATGGAGATTCCATTAGTATCTTCACATCTTCCTACATCTGGATCGATCATTGCCATCTTGCTTGTGCAACAGATGGTCTGGTTGACATTATACATGGCTCTACTGGTTTAACTGTTTTCAAAAATTACTTTACTCAACGTGATAAGGTACGTGTGACATTTCTTTGGTTGAGAGGGGTGACAAACATATATTCATATTAATGAAATGAATATCTTTGGTAATGTATTTTGTAGAAAAATGGAGCCATAATCTGTTTGGCATGGAACATTATGATATAGGTAATGTTACTGAGGCATAAAGATGGGTATACGGCTGACAGGGCAATGAAAGTAACCCTGGTTTTCAACTACTTCGGCCCTGGATAGATTCAAAGAATGCCAAGGTATATGATTAAGGATGTTATGTAAGTTAAAGTTATGTCCAAAACTATTACCATTCACGATAGCTGAGCGGCACAAATGATGGATTCTCTCGCACTCGACAAGCTATTCGTTTATTTGGATTTTGATGTCTTAGGTATATATCCAAACAGCGGTGTTATCCTTTTAAAAAAAAACAGTTAATTGAGCTAGTTATAATGCATCTTTTCAGGGTTAGAACCGGATATGCTCATGTTGCCAACAATAGGTATGTTCGGTGTCTAATGTACGCAATTGGTAGGAGTTCTGATCCAAGTATACTCAGTGAAGGGGACTATTTTGCTGTTACCGATGATGCTTATGCTAAACAGGTAAAAAAGAGATAAATCTGCTATTAACTTGGGCTTGAGGCGATGCCCAGATATACTAACAAAATTTGGGGTGACAGGTTACCAGGAGGGAGACAAATAATGGTTGGAAAAGCTGGAAATGGAGGTCTACTAACGATGTATTGTAAATGGATCATATTTTATACCGTCGGTTATGGAAGCTCTCCTAATTATTCGAGGCAGCAGTATTTTGCTGCTGCTCATGGCTCTTTAGTTCCCTCCTTGACCTCAGATTCTTGTCCTCTCCAATGTCATCCTAATGTGAAATGCTTAAAAAAAACAAATAAATAGTTTTTTTTTGCCTTGTTGCCACTTTTTGAGCTCATGAGCATCGTCATCATTATTTATTATTGTAACATGAAATTTGACCCATTTCGTGATATCAATATTATCGGTAAATTTGTTGCAGTTTCGGAGAACAAGTATTCTTTAAGAAAAGTAGAACTCACACTCAAAATTCAGTGAAAGTGGAGAGTTAGATTCATTTCTTGGAATGTGTGCCAAAATCAGAAAAGCCTGTTTTCATTGCTTTGAACTCCATGTGTTACAGGAGCTTTTGTCCTCAACTTTCTCAGGTACCACAATCCAGCTCCAATACCCAATGCTCCAACCACTGAAACCGCTGTTATAGCCCCTGCAAAAAAAAAAAATTGAAAACACAGAAATTTTCAAGAAAACTGGAACTCGAAGATATAGTGTAGTGTAAAACTTCATTCACTCACCGGTTACCACTCCAGGCCTATTATGATTATCTGCATTGGCACCAAGGAATTAATCAACATTAAAATCATATATAAAACCAAAAACGAAGAACTTATTTCAAGATCCCATATATATGTATTGATATACCTTCACAATAAGTAGTCATGTTTACTTTCTCACACAAGCACAAGAAATCCTGTGTTTCTGTATCAAACCCACAAATACCCCCACCCTTTGCATTGTCCTGGCACCGAAGGCAGCGAGTAGTGACAGGAATTTCGAAATCAACCCTGATCCCATACTCCGGAACCTGATTATAAGCGGGTGTCAAACCAAGATTTCTCCAATAAACACTCGCATATGTCGAACAATACTTGAGCATCATTCTTAAAGACTCACTTCCTTTTGGATAATAAGAACAACACGAGCTGCCATGCAATGCAGAAGCACATTCGGGTAAGTTTCTGCAGAGATAGCTCGCTGTATCACACGTGGAGTCGCACTGTTCAGGAAACCGCTCACAAAAAATGGGCTTGGATTCCATGATCACATCATTTTCACTACAGTTGAAGAAAAGATAGTCATTTTGAGGTGAGAGTCTGAACCGAGTGCTTGTATCCAGGCTAAATGGCCTGGTGGGACGAAATTTGTTACCGTCTCGGCAGTTCCACATGAATGGATCCGTGACGAGAATGTGGGGATCCGAATAACTCACATTTAGGATCGGGTATCTGCCTGATGGGGTACGGACTTCGAGTTGGCCTGAATCGGAGCATACCAGGATGTGCCTGTAATAAGGGCTGCCGCAGCCATCCTCTATGCCGAAAGGGTAGTTTATTGGTATTTCACCGCAAGATGTTCTGCATAATTGGCTTACTTTGGCTTGTGTTAAGCTCAGTAGACATAATGGGAGTAATATGAATAGGATGGAGATAACATAAGGGAATGATGTTGAAGCCATGGTGGTTTGTTTTGTGGTGAAGTAATGTGAAACAAATTCGTTTTGTGAGTCCTTCATTTGATTAATTTAATGAAGAATTTACTAAAGTTGTGTTTGATTTCAGAGCTTTGGCTTTATCTTCTTCTTCTTTGCTTTAATGCACTTTATTCTGTTTTAAGTTTTGCATCGGGGTTAGGGGTTGTAGACTCGAACCTGAGTTTTGGTTGCTTTTTGACTTATTTATGTGGCCTTTAGGCATATATTTATACTAGTATTTTTGTTAGCACCGCGTCAGGTACCAACATGTTAGTTAATTTTTTCCTAATTTGATCGAAAATAACATTTCAAATGACTGACTTTAACAAACTTTTTTTTAAAAAAAAGACCATGCTATGGTAATTAAATGAAAAAGAAATGACCAAATGACTGATTCTAACTTCTTTGAAAAAAAATTATATCCGTCCATCTTTCTATATAAACTGAAAAAAATAACATTTGAAGTTGCGTGCATCAACAAATTAAGATATATTTTTTCCTAATTTTTTCAGGTCAAATCTGCACATCAACAAAAAAAAAAAAAAATTAACAAAAGAAAAATTTTATTTAACAAAAAAAATTTGAACAAAAAAATTTTTCAAAAAAAAAAAAAAACTTTTTTTATGAATAATAATTTACTATTCATTACAATAGTAATGAACAGTAAATCCTTCCACACTACACTAAACACACCAATTTAGTAATATCGTTCAAAAAAATCATCAGGACTTCATGAAGAGTAAATTATAGAGGACATATCTTGCAATTTTTTTATTTAGTCTGCCAAGTTCAATTTAGATATCATGTGTACAATTTTCTCAAATGAAGATATGTTTGCACTTGGAATCCTCTATTCTGAAATAGTATCAACATTCCATAATTCGCATGGGATGATATCAAGAATCACCAGAAGAAGTAAAGAATCAATTGATTAAGTGAGGTCCAAATAATGCAGCGGCTTATACTACAATTATTCTTATATCACACAATCAAGCTCTAACATTGTAAACAACATGCAACCTTAGTGCTAATAATTCTCCATCATACACCGTACAACTATCAAGAAGAGCACTTTTTCAGATCAATAATCCTTGATTCTTCCTTCTAAAGATAAAACACGTCTAATTATAAAGTTAACTTAGACACTTCTATCAAATTATAAAATAAGGGTCACAAAAATCCAGGCCTGCTTCAACGCATTATGAAACAACGAATCCGTAGCACTTCTTGACACACCTATTCCGTAGCTTTCAGTTTGATTTTATTGTTCAAGATCTTCATCCTCGAACTCATCAATACTGCCATCCTCGTAATCAGATTCTGAATCTTCACTGACTGGTTGCATCAAAGTATTGAGGTCAAATGAAGAAGAATCAGGTTCTATCTCTTCGATGTCGAATGAGTCATAGTTCATCCTTTCTTCAAATTTTTCGTCTGAACAGTTAAGAAGCCAAGAAAGAGAGCATTTTATTCCTTTACCTGCAATCATCTTATGTCTTGGCTTAATTGTCGAAGCAAGTCCATAAGTGAAGTAAGCTGGGAAAGAAACCAAATCATCCAGTGGCCTATTCATAGTGGATTCAAAGAACTCAAAATTAAGTTTCATGATGTCAATATTCAAGGCCAACAACTGTGGACACCTAACAACCATTGTTTTCACTTGTTCTAAGGAGAATTTGCATTCTTTGAGGAAATTCACATGCCTCACTATTGCTTTGTCGCTAAGGCTGACAATCTGCGGCATCTTTTCTATGACTTCGCCAAAATCTTTGGGACCCAATTCAATAACCGTGTTGAGAAAGCTCTGCTGGCTGCGAAGTTTTATTTCAAGGTCAATTCCAATGATTTCAGGATATTGAGCAATCACACTAGCAAGGGACTTTTGGCTAACATTATATTCTAAAAGGAGTTTGACGTTTGGTTTCACCCGCTCAGTAAGTTCAAAACCAAGAATGTGTGGGCATTTCTCGATCAATCTAGCAACAGCTAAGCTTGGAATTCCCAAGCATCCCAAGTATTCAACGAAAGGTTTGATAACACGTCCTACTCGCATACCCAGTATCTCTGGATATCTAGTTAGCACCCCACCAATCTCTCGCCTAGCTACTCCTACTCCAACCAAATAAGCCACAGAAGTACTCATGGTGCCCTCGAGTTTGAACCCCAGAACTTCTGGATACCTCTCCAGCACTCGGGGAACGTCATTAGGCTTAATGTCCATACCCTGCAGATATTTAACAACAGGTGCAAGGTCAACCACAACACTTGCATGGAGGACTTGTGGGTACCGATGCAGAAACTCTGTAAAAGTAGATTTTCGTACTCCCAATTTTCCAAGGTAATCTAGTACTGGAACCATGTTTTTCTTCACACTGCAGCCTAGGACAAGAGGGTAATTGTTGATGTCTTCGATCGAAAGCCCTAAATTCTGAAGGAAGTTCACACGTTCTTTCATGACCTCAGCAGAAACAGGAAGTTCTAAGCCATCAAGCTCATCAGGTATAATACCGATGCCCCTCAAAAATTCATAAACATGGGCACGGTTGGCTATCCTCTCATTCTTCATCTGCAATAAACTGGGGTGAGTATAAAATGAAGCAGGATTAACTTCTTTCTTGAGTTTGTCTTCCTTGGAGGAAGATAAATGTAAGGCCTTAGATGAAGGAAGTTCTACCAGCCTACAGAGGTGTTTAACCTCATCAACAGTCCACATCTCTTCGAAGAGTAGCTTGAAATTCTTATAGATGAAACATAACTCAACTGGGGTTGGTTAAATGCAATGGAGTGCACGAGCAAACACGGAGGTTTTGCAATGCTCGTATAGCTAATTATCTTCATGCTCATTAACAGATTGTACGATAAAAATTATCTGCACACACACAAAAAGAAACAAAATAAGAATCCAAACTTTCCAAAACGTTCATGCATAGTACATACGCAACATGAATTAGACGGGGCTGGCAATATAACGCAAAGATTACCAACTGCCTGATTAGCCTTTTTCTAACACAGAATATATTGTTTCTGTTGAGTCCTCATTTGACCAGATCTTTCCAAGAAATCTACTGCATCACAAGCATTGTTTGTTTAATAGTTACTTATACATCCAGAGTAGGAGACTACGAGAATTAGCAGACATGGAACTTCAAAAATCATGACAAAGTACAAAAGAAGACATTACACATCAATAACCTCGAACTCTGGCTTGTGCTATAGATTGCGATAAAAGAATACATTAAATTTAGATGAAAATAAAACCCAAATACCTAGAAAAACCAAGCAATCAGTTCAATTTCAACCATCACCAATTTAAAGGCGAAACAACCAAAAAAAGCACCAGTGAATAAAAATCAATGAAAATGTGCTAGCGGGCCAAATTCTTACACGAGTCAAATGCAATTACTCACAATCCGTAAGAACCATTTGTAATTTCGCCGCAAGAACACTAATTATAAATGGTTGGCGAGGGATTCAAGAAAAGGCTACGTTCAGGATGGCTTTTAGTGGAGGTGAAGAGAGGCGAGGATGAGATTTGAATTAGCAGACCGATGGATACTGAAGATAGACGAACCTATTTTGCAACACAAATATCCAGATTTTTTTTTTTACTAAATATTATAAAAAATAATTATATTTATCAAAATTTCATATTAAACAAATTAAATTTTTAACAAAATGGCCCCTTCAACCAAAAAAATTTAATTTAATATAGAATAATTAAAAATTACCTTTATTTTATTTTTTTGAAAAAGATTGCTTTATTAAGTTACCTAAATTAAAAATAGTTCAATCAATTTTCTTGAAATACAAATCTTTGTGTTTAATTAATTAAAAATTAGTTCGATGTATTTGGATCACAAAATAATTTAATATGCAATTCCACTATTTATTGACATGATTTCTAATTTGAAAAAATCAAATATGTATCGTATTTTTGAATTGAAGAGTATGATCGTCTCTGCTATAAAATAACTTTATTATGACTTTTAATATCTAATTTGAACAACAAAAGAAGATCTCATGTTGAATAGCTGTATTACGAATTTACTACTCTAGTTTATAACGGATGTGAGAAAATTACAGTTACATACTATAATTTGATATAAAAATACATAACAATATAATAGATGTTATTTTTCAAATCAGATGGATCTATATATAATTCACCGTATTCATAGATACATTCTTACAAAATTTATATCTTCCCAAAAATTTCAAATTGCTAAGAAACACAGCCAAATGTTATTTTAATTTTCTCTCTAACTTTAGGAATTTTTTTAATGAAATTTTTTGGAATGATTTTATAAAATTACAAGACTCTTTTTAATATAAAAATTTATAAGTTGAGTTTGCATGAAATTTTACCAAGTAATTATCGTTATAAACAAATAATTAAATTTAATCATTTTTTATAAATATAATCATAAGAAATCTATGAAGATCGTCTTAGGAAATTATATCAAGTCAAGCAGCGCAAAATTGAAAAAAAGGCATTGAACAAGTCTGCATGCCGATTTTTTCTATCGTTGCATCTTTCAGCTGTATTTCCCTCCTTCTCACTCTCCATCCTCCTCACAAATCACAATACAATTATGGAAAAAAAACAGTACCGAATTAAAACAACAGACCCACAAATTATATTTAAATTCTGATTTTCTTGGGGTTTTATCATTTTCTCCTAAATACATTATCCTTCGAATTTCATCTTAGATTGTGGCTTTTTTCCCGAATAAATTTAATAACGGCCTTTGTTCATGTTTTGTTTTAGAATTCGTTTTCATCATTTCTTGTTTCACATCTGATCGAAATTCGTAGCTCATGCTTTAGTATATCTTCTGGAAAGGTTCGTTTTTTTTCCCCCAGGATTCGTACTTTTTTATTTTCTTGGTGTACTTTTGTTATTCTCTCAAAGTTTCTGTTTCTTGAACGGGAATTTTAATGCGATTAGATCTGTTTTCTGATTTTGTGAGATAAAGTTAGGTTTGCATTGATGATCAAATTCCCTCTTCCCTTTAACCTCCTGGAGAATTCAATTCTTGAATTAAATTTTCGTCACTTGTTCAAGACTGCCATCATTGCCTATCTGATGAACAGAGATTTTTCCTAAACATGAAGCTTTTGGTAAGAGTAATTGAAGCAAGAAATATACCGGCAATGGACCCAAATGGATTGAGTGATCCATATGTGAAGCTACAGTTGGGAAGGCAAAAGTGTAGGACTAAAATTTTAAAGAAGTGCTTGAACCCATCATGGTGTGAGGAATTCACGTTTAAAGTTGATGACTTGAAAGAAAAGCTTCTAATATCAGTGTTAGCTGGAGATAAGTACTTCAACGATGGTTTTGTTGGGAAAGTCAAAGTTCCCATTTCTCAAGTTTTTGAAGCCAGGGACCAGTCCCTTGGTACTTCTTGGTATACATTGCGCCCGAAGAATAAGAAGACAAAGAATAAGGACTGCGGTATGGCGTGTAATCTTTCTTTCGTTTCCTTTGGGCTTTGTTAACTTTCTTGAATCCTCAAGAGTGGATGCCGAATATGGGAATTTATGATTCGATGTGTGGATTTTGATTAAAGATTTCTGGTTAGTGATGATAATTGATTTCTGACATTAAATGCCTTAAGAATGTATGAAGGCGAAGTTATATTATTGGTTTCCTGTTTTTCTTCTTTTGTTTATTTCTTGGATATGTTTTTGATTTGTGTGGGTGCACGCATGCGGATTTTTTATTGAATGACAAAACAGAGGGGCTTATGTTTCACATTGAATTGAGTATAGTTGTAGATGGCAATTCAGATAATATCTATCACTGGGGAAGTCCTGATATGATTCACGTTCTCCTATTGACATATCCTCTTGTATTGTAATAGGTGAAATTCTTCTCACCATATGTTTCTCTCAAAATAACACATTGCTGGACCTGCCACCTATCGGTGATCCTGTAAATCCAAGAAATTCTGCTGATATGTCAGATTTACCATCAAGATATTCGCCTTTAAGGTCATCTTCTCCTATGAGGTCAGAAGAAGTCCCTTCCAAGGAGGAAAAATCATACGCACCAACATTAGCTGGTCGAATTGCTCAAATTTTTAACAAGAATGTGGATACGGTGTCCTTATGTTCTAATGATACATCTGATACATCAGATTTACCTGAAAGTATAAATATGGTGGTTTCGGAGGACAAGACCGAAGAGCATTCCTCCTCAGTTGATTTTGAAGAAGTAATGAAAACAATGGAGATGAGAGAACAAGGGGATGAGATTCCAAGTAGTTTACAGGGAGGGATAGCTTTAGACCAGTTGTATGGGATAACTCCACGAGAATTGAACTCAATACTCTTTTCACCGGACTCAAATCATTTGAAGGCTTTAATGGAGATACAAGGATCAACAGATTTGCAAATAGGGCCGTGGAAATTTGAAAAATGGTGGTGTGATTTCGAAAAGAGTGATTTCTTACACCAAGGCTGCTAGTAAATTGATTAAAGCTTTGAAAACTACAGAAGAACAAACATATTTGAAAGCAGATGGGAAAACTTTTGCTGTGTTAGCCATTGTGAGCACTCCAGATGCACCATATGGGAAAACTTTCAGGGCAGAAATACTTTACTGTATTACTCAAGGGCCCGAGCAGCCATCCGGTGAACTGTCTTCTAGGCTTGTAGTTTCCTGGAGAATGAACTTTTTACAGAGTACTATGATGAAAGGCATGATTGAAGGTGGAGCAAAACAAGGTATCAAGGAAAGCTTTGAACAGTATGAAAAGTTTTTATCTCAGAATGTAAATCCAGTTGATCTCAAAGGTATTGGTTCTGAGAAGGATCAGCTATTAGCATCTCTTCAGGTGGAACGCCCATCGGATTGGAAATTGGCAGTTCAGTATTTTTCTAATTTTACAGTGATTTCAACAATTCTCATGGGGCTTTATGTGCTCATACATGTATGGCTAGCTATGCCCAACACAACTCAGGGTCTTGAATTTGTTGGTTTAGACATGCCTGATTCTATTGGTGAATTGATTGTATGTGGTGTGCTTGTTCTGCAAGGGAAACGGGTACTGGATTTGATTTCTCGATTTATGCAGGCCCGAGTTCAAAAAGGTAAATATAACATATCATATTTTCTTTGTCACTGCTCACATCACATATGTCGATGCATACACATGCATATTCATGTACATAATAAACGCATTCAGGATGTAGTTATATGATTTTAGTTTGAACAAGTTGGGTTTTATTTATTCTATCGTTTAGATGCCATGACTTCAACTTTAGCAAAGTTGGACAGTCTGTCTCATAACAAGCCTTGTACACATTTTCACAGAGTTAATATGTTTTATTTGGTAAATGTTGGTAACAGGTACCGATCATGGAATCAAAGCACAGGGAGATGGCTGGTTGCTCACAGTTGCCTTAATTGAAGGAATAAATTTGGCAGCGGTTGACGCAAGTGGGTTTTCCGATCCTTATGTGGTGTTTAGGTGCAACGGTAAAACAAGGACCAGCTCCATCAAATTCCAGAAATCCGATTGTCTTTGGAATGGTATGATATTTGCTATATTTGTATTCTCTTGTTTCTTGCCAAAATGTAGTGATAATTTTATTTTTTTCTGTTATTCCTTCGAGAAATCCATGTCTGATTAATTACTTCATTAAAATCAACGATCCTTGCAGAAATTTTTGAATTTGATGCAATGGAAGAGCCTCCATCTGTGCTGGATGTAGAAGTTTTTGATTTTGATGGGCCTTTTGATGAAGCCACATCTCTTGGACGAACTGAAATTAATTTCTTGAAATCTAATATATCGGATTTGTCTGATGTATGGATTCCTCTTGAAGGAAAATTGCCTCAGGCATGGCAGTCAAAGTTGCATTTAAGAATTTTCTTGAACAATACCAGGGGTAGCAATGGTTTCAGAGATTATATAACTAAGATGGAAAAGGAGGTGGGAAAGAAGGTATGGATCTCCTTTTCAGCTTGTAGATTCACTTCTATGAGTTCTGTCTCAATTTTGTTAATCTGTCTTAGTTAGCTACTTAAGGTGGTGCTACTTAAGGTGGTGCATGGACTGTTTGCAGATTAAACTGCGTTCTCATCAAACGAATTCAGCGTTCCAGAAACTCTTTGGGCTTCCTCCAGAGGAATTTCTTATCAATGATTTTTCGTGCCACTTGAAACGTAAAATGCCCCTCCAGGTACTTAGTTTGCTGAATTATGTGTTCTTTTATGAATATATGAGATTCCAACTTAAAATATATGAGATTCCAACTCAAAATCAATTGGTAATGGGTGGAGCAACTCATGCATCTTATAAAATAGCTAACATAACTTGTAAATTTTCAATGTGGGGCAACTCTCAACATGCTCCCTCACATGTGACATTGATAACACGGGTGACGGTGAGCATGCAGGCGGAATAGTCAATCACATGAGAAATCTGCTCTGATACCATGTTAAGAATATATGAGGTTCCAACTTAAAACCAATTGGTAATGAGTGGATTAACTCATGCATCTTATAAAGAGCTAACATCGCTTCTAAATTATCAACGTGAAACAATTATCAACATGTTCTTTTCTTTTTTCTCCATTTAATTGTGTATTTTTTCTTCCTTTGGTCTCCTCCATCTTCCTGCATTTGCAGAATTTATAAGCACTTCCCAAGCACCAGTGATGATGTTTGGAGCCTTTTTTTTTTGTTCATGTATGGAGCATGAGTCATGGAAACTGATTTTATTCCTCCTGTGGCAGGGCCGCCTGTTTTTGTCAGCAAGAATAATTGGGTTCCATGCTGATTTATTCGGACACAAGACGAAGTTTTTCTTTCTCTGGGAAGATATAGAAGACATTAAAATCATACCTCCTACTTTGTCATCAATGGTCAGTCCTGTTGTAGTCATGACACTGAGGCTCGGAAGAGGTTTTGATGCACGACATGGAGCGAGGACACATGATGCAGAAGGCAGGCTGAAGTTTCATTTTCACTCTTTTGTGTCTTTCAATGTGGCTAATAGGTAATTTCAAGTTTTAGTTGTGCGTTAACTGCATTTATGATCTATTAGAAATTTGATTTGCGCCATATTATCCTCTAGAGTTCATCTTTCATACTAGTAGCCACTTCGTTTCATGCTTGAAGAATTTTCACGTACTGTCTACATGAGCCTTTGCATACGCCAATTGTCTTGTTAATTTGTCTCCAACTTAGTAGTTTCTCCTTATGTTCACCTTTTGTGGCGTATTCTCGTCAAAAGTTGTCTGCTAGCATTGTTGTTCCTCTATGTAATGCTGACTAAAATCTAATGTGATGCCCTTTATTGAAGTCATATTAAGAAAGAATTTAATTTTTGGGATTTTTGGTAATGGGTGAAATGAGGTACCGATTTTGCTGGTGCACCTTTTCAATTTTATATGGATGTTTTGCAACAACATAAATTGCTTCCATGATTTCGACGCTAGTTAAATAAGTTTCTTTTTATCGTTTCTTCTATATTATTTTTTTAAATCTTGCAAATGTGTATTGTACAGAACAATAACTGCTCTGTGGAGGGCAAGAGCCTTGACTCCTGAGCAGAAGGTACAAATAGTTGAGGAAGAATCTGAAGCAAACTGTGTTCAGATTGCTGAAGAGGAGTCCATAACCAAAAACCTCCTTGCTGCAGAGGAAGAAGTCGAGGCCAAAAGCCTTCAAACCGAGGAGAATGAGTCATTTCTTGGAATCGAGGATGTTAACATGTCTGTTATCTACAGTTCCATCTTGTCTCTACCTGTAAGTACTTTTCTAGCCCCAAAAGATTCTGACAAACCACTCTTCACGCATATGTATCGACTTTCTGGTTGTGGATATCTGCTTATTTCTCATTTTCCATCATTTGCATGTTTGTGTTGGGATTGAGGTTGCTTTTGGTGTCATTTTCACGCAATATGACTTGAATACTTGTAATTTGTTGTTCTCAGACTAGTTTTTCTATGGAGTTATTCAGAGGGAGTGAGATTGATCGAAGGGTCATGGAAAGAGCCTGGATGTCTCAATTATTCTCACAGCCCGTGGGAATCCGAAAAACCAGACGTCTATCAAAGACAACTTTATTACAAATTTGACGAACGTATATCCCGTTACAGAGGAGAAGTGACCAGCACTCAGCAAAAGTCCCGTCTTTCCGGTAAAAACGGTTGGCTCATAGAAGAGGTCAAGACCCTCCATGGAGTTCCACTCGGCGACTATTTTACAGTATATACCTGCCACTTGTCACACTATAACATAATCTGATT
Organism: Haberlea rhodopensis; assembly: GCA_907163345.1. Lineage (NCBI taxonomy): Eukaryota > Viridiplantae > Streptophyta > Magnoliopsida > Lamiales > Gesneriaceae > Haberlea > Haberlea rhodopensis. The sequence continues at coordinate 450,027 of CAJQUN010000006.1, forward strand.
CTCTTTTTTCTACGGTCTTTTTACTCATAACTGATAATTAACTGCAGCTTCACTTGAGATATCAGATTGAGGATTTACCTTCAAGATCTGTAGGTTGTAATGTTCAAGTATACTTTGGAATCGCATGGCTAAAAGACACCAAACATCGAAAAAGAATCACTAAGAACATTAGTTTAAATCTTCAGGAGCGGCTTAAAGTCGTGTTCAGTGTACTAGAGAAGGAATATGTTACAGGAACATAGATTCATCTGGCCAATTTCACGAAGTCTACTCTTTTCCAAGTCCCATCATGTTGAGTACACTGGATAACTCAAAGCCTCAAGTAACACTCGACGCAGCGCCTCTCAACCTTTGTGAGTTTGCCTGATTTTCAGGTGAAAGGCTGAAACACGAGAAATCTTGGCATATAGAGTGTAGCTAGGATGCAATATCATACAGAAATTTGAGCTTTGTTTCTCCGGAAGATCTGATATTTTATGACAGTAGCAGACTACAAGTTACTAACACTTGGATTTTTTGTCCATGCTCAAATTGATGGGTATAAATTCTTTGTAACCCAAGGTTTGATTACATTTTTTCATGACTTCAATGTACCCGTTTTTTATCTTCAGTACAATAAAAATATCCTGAGAATAAGTATACTAAGGCAGTGCTTTTTTCTTCATTTTTCATCTTAGAGTTCTTGAGAATTTTGAGGCTCTTCTATCTTTCCTTCGTATTTGAGAATGGTTAGTGGGAAAATACATACAGGGAAAATAAAAAATATCATGAGCTCTGAATGCCACTATTTTCAGATCATAGTTAGTGAGAGAGCTTTCGTTCTTTACGAATGAGCTCACTGAGAGTTCGAAGTGTCCTTCGGTTCCCAAGCCCTCGACAGTTCCAAAAGAGGCAATTCATGGAGACCTAGGGCCGGACTGGCCGGACCCAATCTCCACCCATCGGATGTTCGTACAATAGTATCCACAATCCTTTACGAGCTCCATAGTAAGAAATGATATGTTATGTTAAAGAGAGCCCTTTGCGTAAATTGCTTTGAATGGATCACCCTGCGTTCGGCTCCAAGTATTCCATATCCATTCTCATTTACAGCATCCCAGGTGGCCTATGATACACTACTGATCTACAGAGGTGTATATGCTGAATTTCCCATATTGGGCTTTTCGACACACACATAGTCTATTTCAATTTATTTTATTTTATTTGTTAAGATGACTAAATGCAATTGCACGATATTTTATTATGATAAATTTTATTTTTCATCAAAATGATAATAAATCGTTTCAGTTACCAAATTTTTTCCTACTTGTTTATTGTTGTTAAGTAAATAATTAGATTCAAATTTTAACTGAGATTTTTTTGAGAATAGAGTAAAGTGGTTGGATTTAAAAGCATGACTAATTAAGAATCAACTATACAATATTATATATTGAATCAATTTATAATATTTCAAAATTTAAATTCATTTAGAATCATAAAATTCAAATTTTCAACTAGATATATGGATTTATGACACAAAAATATTTTAATTAGATAATTTAAAAAATACTATTTAAGTCATTAAAAATATTACTATTTAAAGAACTTCAATTTAGAATATAAACTTTTAGCATGAAGCACTTTTAAGAATTGTGACTGTAATTTTACACTTTAAAATTCTGAATTTATTCATTGCAATATTTAAATAGAAGATAAATATTAATGTATAGTGTTGTGAAAAAATTGAGGATAACAAGTTATTGTTTAAAAATAATCATGATACGAAATCGTTAGCGCTAATGAAGTTACACGATTAATGAAGTCGCGTTTGTTCTTAGTTCCACAGCTTACAGAGCATTGTAACGAAAACACAGGAGAGAAGATACTGCGGAAACAAAACAATAAGAAGACTGGTTCTTGGTACACTAACGAAGAGTACTGACCTAAGCCGTCTACTGCCGTAGCTTGCCACCGGCTTCAGGGTCGTCTTACTATCCGGTAACAACCATAAAATTTCATCAATTCTCTAAATTCTTTTGGGTATTTTTCCTTCTTACGAAAAGACTGGAGAATCTCGTTATCTCCCCTTCCGCCGTGAACGAATGTTATTGAGAAATTTGATTTTTACCTTGATATTTGGTAAATTCATGCTTCTTTGTTTACTTATTCTTTTTGCATGTGAAATGGGTTTCTTATCAACATGCGTGTTGTGTGCCAAATCATACAAGTATGCGGAATAATGTCTTTGGGAATTTATGCTTTTTTTTAAGTAGAAAGAATATGTTGTTTTTGAGCAATGCAGTTTTTAAGTGGGGCTTATTGATACCTGTAAGGTGATTTAAAGGAACAATATGGCAGAAAAAGGTGGAGGAGGGTTCTCCACAGGTGGAAAATCTGCTCTAAAATCCTCCGGTACTGTATTCTCTTCTTGCAACTCTATTTTTGGCCCCCAGTGTGAATACTTTTCTAGGTACCCGTACCCAGCGGCTAAACTATATGTTTGGAAAAAATTATGCTCGAAATACACCTATTTTCTCTCGGGACTTAGTTTGGGAGATTAATTGCGGTACCAGCGTGGCTAAATTTTGGCTGATTCAATTAGGTTGTGCTTAGTCGTTGTAGAATTAGAAATCATGTTCCTGCTTTATGTTTGTGTGAATATAGTTTTCTTTATGTCACATGTACTCTGGTTAAGAGGTGATTAGTCAATCCTAGTAGTTTGCGTTCGACACTTCAAGAATTTTTGGTGTGTGAAACAACAGTAAGTCGATACAAAGGGATTATGGTTCTTTATTATCCATTATTATATTAGTGATTCTTTGTTTGTGCTATTGGGATATGGAATGTGGATAAGTAACATCTTACTTGCCAGAGGTAACGATTGTTGTGTGTTGATTTAAAATTCGATTGGTTTCTAGGTGAGAAGATGTTTTATCTACTGGTCCCTTAATATTGATTGGATCATAGCCAACCAAACTTTTGGTTATTGGATTAGTGTTGGAAATAGGCACTTTTTTCAAGTTCTTGGCTCTTAGCCCACCGAATGATCAATAGTTGGATTAGTGTTGGAAACAGGCACTTTCTCACTCACTTGAAAAATAAGGAAGTGTCTGCCATCGTTAGTGGTCTCAATTTGTTAAAATATGCAAATGCTGAACGCATCTCATTGAATGTCAAACAAGATTAGTTTAGGTAGGGTGGTTGCAAATATACAAATGCTATATCTAAACAAAGAATAATACTCTAGACGCTTGATTATCATTTTGAAACTTTGAGCTTATATCTCTACATTTTTAATCATATTATGTGCAAAATTATAGGTATGGTTGGTTGTTAATTAACTGTGTTATTGCATGCTTATGGATCTTCTAGCTATTTTTTGGATATGAAAGCAACACCAATAACCTACCATGTATTCAAATGGATCTTTTAATATATTTATTTTACCTTCACCGTCCGATAAAATGCAAGTTACTGGTGATTTTTAAATAATCTGGCGTTTATGTCTTGTTGGACCATTGTTATGGCGTGATTCTGTCTTCGTTGCGTTGGTGTTATGTTGAATTTTTGTCACTCTACTTTTTTGTTCCGAATCTTTCTTTTATAATATTTTTTCTGCAAAATAAACAGCTGGTAAGGATGACAGCTCTGCAAGGTCAAAGAAAGGGAAAAAGGTTCAGTTTGATGCCGAAGGTTAAAGAAATATTTTGACAAATATTTTTTACGTTGTTATTCTGACTATTTGCTGAGTAGTTAACCCATTGAAGTGAAAAAGACAAATGGCATAATTTTTTGTTGTACTTTTTCATTATTCTAATTTTTAAGGATTGACGGAAGTCAATACTCCAAGATCCAATGGGAGGGATGATACACCAGGTTTGCTTATGTTTCGGAGCTTGGTTATAATTTTATTTCATTCATTTTGGTAATGCATTTATCAATATTTCAAGGTGGCTGGGGCAAAGGTGGAAAAGGGGACAAAATTGCAAATGGCAGTAAAAAACCCACAGGAAAAGCACCTCCTCCGGGGGAGCGCAAGCTTGAGCAAGGTCGGTACTTCTACATGCCTGCTCTCCCTTGCCTACTTTTGACTGATTTCGGGTTCTCATTGGTATACTAAAATGAGTTAACAAGCTGGAGAATTATGTGTGGCAGAACCATCACACTAGATGCACTGGAAAAAATGGTCTCTATCCTTAAAAGGAATGATAATGCATAGCTCTGAAATTACCTAAAAATCCAATTCAAACATCTTTCAAAATTTATGACCAGGTGATGGTGCATTATATCTAGTGCATTGGATTCGGATTGTGACGGTTGTTTTCTTTCCAGTTGAGGGATGCTTTAACTGAATAGTATTTGGTCAAAATGTAATGCATTTATATTAGAGAGAATTGTTTCTGATGATTTTGCTAGTGCCCTCGTCTTGTAATTTTTGGTTCTGTATCATAAATAAAATATATATTTTAATGCATGTGCAGAACTTCTGCAAAATAGTATGTGCTTGATGGACTGTGAAGCTGCAGAAATTTTGCAAGGAATTCAAGATCAGATGATTACATTGTCCCAAGATCCAGATATAAAAATTCCTGTGTAAGTTACATTGGCTAAATGTCCAACTCTTTCGTACTGCCTTTTTGGAATAAAGTTACCTTTTCATGTCATCAGATTCACATTAGGACTCCCCTTAAAGCTTTTTATTTTTCATCTACATCTCTTGAATCATGTGCGATATGATTGAAATCCTGAATAATTTACCATTTTTGGGTGTTTTGAATTAGGTCATTTGATCTGGGACTGACGTATGCCAAGAGAAGTGGGAACTATACAAGTCCCCAGACTGTCAAGAAAATACTCGAGTATCCTCTTTTGTCGTGAATTTAATTTATTTCCTAACCATGTGTTACTGGTAGTTGGATGTTATGACATTTCTGTGAATACATTTCAAACATTGCTGGCATTTAACCCTGATTAGACCTCTCAAGAACCTTGGTGTCTCTGATTCCGAGGTATATACTTTAGAGGGTTTTTATTTATGTAATCTCTCTGTCATTTAGATGTTTTTGTGAAGAAATATTTTATGCCTTCAGATTTGTCTGATTGCCAACATTCACTCTGAATCGGTCGATGAAGTTTTTGCTCTTATACCTGCTCTCAAGGTATATTGCACATGCTGCTCTTCAAAGTTTTTGTGGTTTAGAGCAAGCTTTTTTTTTAGCAATATGCATGTGAAGAACAAACTTCGACTTTTTTTATTTAATTGCATTGTACCAAAATTCAAGATTCAAATGGATTTGGGTGTTGGAGACTATCTTGTTTTTTGGTCAATTTCTCGAAACTCGTTAAATTTTGAGAGTTGTAAATGATGATTTTTATTTTTTAGCCTAAGATGAGCAAGTTAAGAGACCCTCTCAGAATTGCTTTGGATGAACTCGCAAACCTCAAGGAGGCGTTGAATGAATTGGCTAACATCAAAGTTTCAGCATAAACTCTCAACCGATGCATTGTGGTAAGGTAATTTGCTTCTGAATCATTTCATCTTTTCTTTTACGTCGAAACAAGGAAATGAAAGGATTTGTGATTTTTAAGCCATCTTTGCCTCATGTACTGAATTTTTCTCCTTCAATGACACTGTTGTTTTCGGCTCCTCCCTCATGAGTTTCTTCTTTGCACAATATCCATCTATGGATGCGTATCATGACATATGGGTAATCTTATTTTTGAATGGATGTACGACTGAATATCCAAGTTCATATGCAAACAACTTGCAACTAAAGGCCCAGCATAAAATGTGAACAAACTTAGTCTTGTCAAGTCTCCGCACTATCTTACAATTTACTGTATTGTATTGCATCAAGTATCACGGACTATGTTGCACCGATACTCCAAAAAATTTCACGATCAAGTATCGGATACTTCTGGGATTCGGATACAAACGGATACGGCACTGATACGTATCGGATACGCCACGTGGCGTATCTGGGAACAAAAAATAAGTTTTTATTTCGGATACGTTTCCGATACGGTCAAGATACACCGCTGATCGTATCCGACACGGGTTAGATACGGGAACTTTCGGAATTTTTAAAAAAAATAGGGTTGAAACTATAATTAAAATTAAATTATTTAACTTAATCTCTATTTCCTAACCATCTTAATGTGTTTATGTCGATTATATGCTTGAAATTTTTAGATGATCTGGATTAATATTTTACAATTTGTCGTGAAGTTGGTGAGTTTGCAACTTTATTTTGATTTCTAATGTGTTTAATGTTGATTATATGCTTGAAACTTGATTTCTTACAAATATTATTAATTATATATATATATATAAATAAATTATTAAAATTTGCCGTATCCGGACGTATCGTATCCTACAAATTTCAAAAATCCCATGCAGTCGTACCCGTATCTGCGTATCCACGTATCCGTATCCGTGCAACATAGATCATGGACAAGACTCCGTCCTTTTGGACTTTTGAACTAATGATATTGTTTCACTCGAAAGTAGGTTGCTATTTTCCCAAATTCATTGTGCTCGAAATGGAATATTTTGGTCGTGTGGCACTTTCAAAACTTTTGAAATAATAGGAGATATGAATCTTGAGGTAATATATATATATATAACTGAATAGAAGATACTTTATAATGATGGAAATTTACATGAACTTTTCCAACTAAAAGATTTTTGAAAACCTTTTAAATACTGATTTCGACAGAGCTCAGGCAAGTCTTTCCCCTCCCCTCACCTAACATTACGAACTCCCTCTAGTGTGAGATGAAATTCGACTACGAGAACAAAAATGAGTTACTACCAGACTTGTGAAAAAGGTGGATTAAGTGTTAGTAGTCAACAAAAGCAGCCAAGTAAAATCCAATGAAACCTCATATCACATGTTCTTTTTTATTTGAAAATTATATAATTTTAAAGATAGAAAAAGGGATGATTCTCCACTATAAAAAGGCTTCAAGATAAGGGATTTTAGCATATACCAACATTTGCTGATCAGTTTCAAATCTAAACAAACTGAAACGCAATGGCGAATGCAAGTTCTTTAATCATCACTGTGACATGGCAACTTGTGGTTTCGTTCCTTGTGACTTGGGCAAGTGCAGCTAAGGTGAAGCCAGGTATGGTGCAGCCCCAAGGTCAACTGGATCAATTTTTCCTTCTTTTTTAACATCTCATCAGTTTACTGGAGTTACGTTCGAGTCAGAAAAAAATATTAAAAATTATGTTGATAATAAAATGCTTGTATTCTTGATTTTGAAGGCTGTCGATGCTGCTTGTTTGATTTCTCCAAGCCCCTCATCCGCTGTGCAAGAGTGTGTTGTGAAACTACGTGCATAGATGTGTTGCTGAAATTATCTGTTATATACCTACTGTTTGTGCTTAAAAGAACCGAGTTTCTTTCTGTTTCAATAACCTTCATCGGAAAATAAAAAGTCAAGTTCCGCTTTCTGGTCTGATTTAAATGTGCAGCCGTTTTACCCCTTACAGATATAGACCACCAAATAAGTAACCATTTCGTGAGTCAGTCTCATTTAAATGTGCAGCCGTTTTACTCCTTACAGATATAGACCATCTTTTATGGTAAATGGGGGAACTTCTGGTCGGGAAAGTAGCAAACTGTTCCTTCCAATAATTATTACCATAGTGTGGGTCGTATCAACCCTCACGGGCTAATCATAATAAAAACAATACTCAAGGGCTAAAAGAGCAGAAAGTACACAGAAAAAATCCACCTGGAGATTCACATTCCACTGTTATCACAGCTTCTTACAAAGTCAGGCTGGTTGGTAACAGATCTAACCCAAGCCCACTTATGATTTTTAGTGTCCACCCTATTCTTTGCCTGAGCCACCTCCTCCACCGGAATATACCCGTAATTCCCATTAATGGGGCCGCAGACAAACCCCGTGTACCCAGCCATGGCACCGTGAATCGTTGAGTGCGCTAAAAGTGTACAATACAAATTATCTGTTGCATTCGCAGGAACAGCTCGTATCATATATGTAGGATCTATGTACTTGATCGTAATAAGCTCTTTTGGATGGTCCCTACCCCACCAATTCTTTAACTCGGACTTCAACCAGCCACCAACATCCGAGAAAACCGGATTCCCAGATTCATCTTTCTCTTGTACGTGGGATTGATCACCAGTTTTAGGTATGATATCCTGTCCAGCACCCTCAGCAACAACCAAAACTGCATGCCCATTATCTTTGAGCCTACGTTCCATAAATTCAAGCAGCCCGCCTTTTCCTTCCAAGTAAAAATCATTTTCCGGGATCAAGCAGCAATCAACATCACGGCTACTTAAGGTTGCGTGAAGGACAATGTGCCCCGTGCTGCGTCCCATTAGCTTGACTAAGCCAATGCCGTTTACGGCACTCTCGGCCTCTGTGTGAGCTGCACTGATAGCTTGCTGTGCCATCTCCACTGCTGTCTGGAAACCAAAGGATCTGTCAATAATGCCAACATCATTGTCAACTGTCTTAGGAAGTCCAGCTACGGCGATGTTTAGCTTCCGTAGCTTAATTTCATTGAAAATTTCAACCATCCCTCGCATAGTGCCATCCCCACCAATAATGTAAACCTGTCATACGTCAGAAGGATTTAAAATGCCAAAATAGAGCCACAATGTGAAGAGAAACCAATTATTCTAGTTTTAAACGCGATGTATTAGAAAAACTAGCCAAGCTATTAAACCATCAGTTCACGAGGATGTTAGTTCAGGGGTACAAGAGTGAGGCAAATAATCGAGGGGGGGGCCAAAATACAATTTTAAGAGGAAAATCTGCAATGTTAAGGGCAAAATGCAAATTTTATTTGAGGGAGAACACTTGTCTCCCTTGTCTGGCCGACCGTCCGCCCCTTGTCTCCATAGGCATAGGCCATAGGGAAAGAGGGATTGGAGGGGTGCGTCACCTCTTCCAACCCTAGACAACTTTCTTTTTTCTTAGTTGTGAATTACTAGTTTTAATTTGGTCCATTTGAACCATCTCTGCCTTCAACCGAATAGTTCAGAACTCTGTATCTCTTTCTTTTCTCCCCAGTAGGTACCATTCTTAATATAGTTAATAATCTTTCTACATCCTAAATATCAATATATAGACATCAAGCCCAAATTCAAACATATCAAACTCGATAATTAAATAGAAATCAAAAGAAACAAACTCGATTTTGAACTTTAAATCATCAACCCCAACCCAAATTAAAATATTCATTCTTCGGGTTCTAAAAGGATAAATTTAAAACTACAAAATATCTATTGTTCTATTGTGTTCCGATTTGTTTGCATCAGATCTAGATGAAATCAAAATGTAAATGAGAAATTCACCTGGTTAAAGCCGTGGTCCTGAATGGAATTCACAATCTGGTGAAGATCAAACCCACCCCTGGAAGTCTCAAGAACAGTGCCACCCTTCTTGTGCCAATTATGCACCATCTTAGGATTCAACGCCACCGCCTCATACGAATAAAAACCTCGGTATCCCGCCCTTATACCATAAATCTCGCGTACACCGTATTGCTCCCACAGACCCACCACCAGCTCGCGGATAACCGTATTCATACCGGGGCATAGCCCGCCGCACGTCACTATAGCGGCCCGAACCTGACCCGGATCAAAGTATACGGTCTTCCGAGGCCCGGCCCGGTGGTACGCCAGGTGGGCATTCGGAGAAGAGAACTCTCCGGAAAGGTCATGGAGGACGTTGCTGAGGATGACGTCGGAGCTGGTGATGTAGAATTCGGATATGGGGTGGAAGCAGGGGCTTCGGTCGAGCGGGTTGGGGTAGGTTTTGAGGTCCGGGAGGTAGTCAGTGAGGTGGAATAGGCGCTGAAGCTTGACGTTTGGGATTGTCAAGTTGGTTTCGTCGTGCTGCCCGTTGGCGTTGGCGTTGGCGTTGGCGTCGGCGCCGGAGTTGCTTGATGCGAAAGCCATGTGTGCTGCAGATTTGTGCGAGTGATTTGGGAATGTGAAAACGGAAGATCGACGGATTTATATTTATATTAAATATTAATTAATTTAATACTATGTAAATATGCATATATAAATTAGGAGAGTGGCAGAGTTTTGGCGGAGGAAAATGAGTTTTGCATGCGGCGGTTTGAGGAGGTGACAAGTGGGTACTACGTGGCTAAACAGGTGGACTGGTCAAACTTACTGGAAGGAATAAAAAAATAAAGAAATCAATTTTCAATATTTATTTAATTAGCTGTCCTATTATTATTATATTATTATTAGCATTTTTTTAAGGGTGGTTGCAATAAATATTTTTTTTGGAGAGACTTGAACTTGTCTCTTTCAATTTAAAGTGTAGATGTGCTCTTACTAATTGGACGCAAATACTCTATATTATTATTTGTATTATCGTATGTGTTGCGTGTTTATACAATTATTTGTTATTTAAATTGTTTTTATATTTTTTTATTTTAATAAATTTTTTAATTAGTTTGATTTATTTCATAAAATAGGATAATTTGTAACTTGTCAGCCTTACAAGGATAATAACAATCAACAAGAGTAATTTCGAACATTATATAAGATAATATGAAATGTATTGAGGCTTCGCGCCGATTGTGCAATACAAAAACAAGTGATTATATAGGCTTTCACCGCATTATGATCTTTTAGTATATTTGCGGAATTTTGATTGGCATACCAAATGTCGGTGTTATACCAAATGTCGGGGGAAATTATTTGGTGCAACAGGTTACACTACAAACCAACAAATTTGGCATACCAAATGTTTGTCTTTGAGAGCATATCGAGTGCACCCGGTATGAAATATACTCGCACCAAATAAGTTTCTTAATTAATTTCTTTGATCTTTGTTTACTTTCCATAACCGTGGGGAGATATGATAATATCGTAGATTTGTAGTTTGTTGACGAAATTGTTCAAATAATCAAATTAGCAACTCCAATTTTTTTAATTTTAAATAATTCGTCAACATCACAAAAACATCTAAAATCCATAGATCATTATCTTTTTTAGCATTTCACAAATAAGGACATGCAATTGACGAATGAGATACTATATGCGAAGGTAGTTTTTCGGGTAGTATTCTTTTGGGAGACTTACGGATAGGTTTGAACGTAAAATATTAAGTTGACACGATGCATTAAAAAACATCAATTCACTTATGTTCATTTCTTGATGAAAGAACAATAATAACCCTCACGGATTACTGTAACACGTAAGCCCCGTACTGTAGCACGTGAAGCGGGTATGGAGTTTTCTTGCTACGTGCGTCGGGTTACTGTAGAACGTGGAGTGGTTACTGTACAGTGTTTAATGACTTTGAATTTTTATGTGCACCCTAATTTAAGAAATTTACATATTTATTTTTAAGTACACCCCATTTTTTTGCATTTGAAATTCAAAATTATTCTAATGTAGACAAATAATAGACATACGTGCACCACCGGTGCACTTGTAGCAATTACAAGGATTCACCCATTGCACTTATAGCAATTGCAAGGGTGCACCTGGTGCACTTGAGTAAGTTGTCATGGGCTCAGAGTGTTAGCGCAATGGGCAACCCGTGCGGCGACCCCGGATCCCCATAACTCCGAGGTTAAGCCATATTCTATCTCCGATGCCTACTGGTTTTACCCTCCCATGGGCTCATTAAGGAAGCGGGAACAGCTCCCAACCAGTCTAGTGTCTAGAATGCTCATCCTTCCGTCCTAGTCAGGTCCAAGACCAGCGACAAGCTCCCCAAACTCAATTGGGTCGGCATGCCTAACTCAGGGCAGACGAACATCTAAGACACGTATTCGACTCTATGAGCCGTCCCGCAATCCCACATTATAACTAACCAGCAAGCATCTCGCGCATTTCTGCGTGTCATGATATTTGGTGCGTGACATTATCTCCACTCAATCCATGCACGCCCTCGTGCATGGGGGAGAACTCTTCCATCTTCTTTAATTTGGCTATGATCCATGTGACCTTCCTGCCTATCCATCCTCAATTTTGAGCGCTTGGAAAAGTATCACTGTTGTTTCCTGCCTACTCGTCGGACCCACTTGCGAACACCCCCTTTTGGGTGCGAGTAACCCACTTGCTCGTCCATTCCTCTTGGACCCGCCAGTGCAGTGAGAGAGCCCTTGGCAACCAATACAGTGTGCACACGACCTGGCTCTGATAGCATTTGTCACGAGCTCAGAGTTTTGGCACAGACGACAACCCGTGCGGCGACCCCGGATCCCCATAACTCCGAGGTTAAGCCATATTTCATCGCCGGTGCCTACTGGTTTCGCCCTCCCATGGGCTCATCAGGGAAGCGGGAACAGCTCACAACCAGTCTAGTGTCTATAATGGTCACCCTTCCGTCCTAGTCAGGTCTTGGGTCTTGGCTATCATCACATATATCTGCGAGAATGCAAGATAGCTCCATAGATGACATCTTGATTTGGCACGGTATACTACAGTGGAAATTGTTTTACACAATTATTTGATTACATGATTGTTTGTGCGGAACTGCTGAAATGCACATGTATATGCAAACGTGACTAAGCGTTAATTGTTTTTAACCCTTTTAGTTTTTTCGGTTCTTTGGGAAATTATTTTATGCAACGGGTGGACCTATGCACCAACATACATTCAAACATATACATACATATATATATACATTGATATGTATGTTTGTGTGAAGGTGGAATCCCACCTTGCGGCCATGTACTTCCATTAGTGGTACTGGTACGTTTATAGTATAAACATTTTCTCTCGACTTGCTCAAAAGTGATTTGCAACTACCCTTGTGTTTGTCATATTGGATGTTTCGAAATTGTATTTTTGACTCTTATATTGATTGTATAATGCACACTTCGCTTTAATTAAAGATATAGTCGTACTTTTTGAATCATATGATAATAAACTATATATTTTGATAGTTTGTTTAGCAAGGGCAATTTTTTGTCCCCAACGACAATAAAAGTGGTGAAAATCCGTTTCTGGAAATGGCATTGGAAATGGTTTTGAAAACTATACTACAGGTCATTTAGACTAGCTTATGTTGTTGACTTGTTATCGTTCTTAAGGGCAGTGTTCTTGAACATGTTATCAAATGGACCTTATAACTACTCCTCTTAAGGGTGGACTTAAAACCACTACTACATGATATACCAGCTAAAAATTACTCCATAAGCAACAAAAAAGAAAAGAAAACAACTCTGTCACTAGAAACCTCGTTTTTTTTTGTAGTATTTGGATGTCATGTTTGCTGCAGATGTATTTGTCTATTTACTAATAATAATTATTTCAATATGTTGGCGATTTATCTAGGAACAAACTACGTGTATATGAATTTCACCTATAATATATATATATATATATATATATATTGTTATGATCGGTCCGGAGTGTTTAGAGGGGGGTGAATGAACACTCCTATTAAAAATTAATCCCTTGTGATTTCTTTCGGATTAGTGAAAGAAATCTGTTTCTTAATCAACTCTTCTGCAGAACAGACCACTGAATATTTTAGTGCGGAACGGTCTGTTCTTAGATTAGTAAGAACGGCTCGATGGCTTGAATAGTATAACGAATGCAGAATGATAAAACACAGAATATGTTTCTGGAAGTTCGAAGGTGGTGTAATCCTTCTACGTCTCCCCTTCTTCCAATTAAGGAAGGATTCCACTAGAAGACTTTGATTTATATAATCCTGTTGTACAAACCCGATTTAGCTGGATTTACCTCACTACCAGACTGAAACTCCTAGTCTCTCGATCTGTTCAGACACACTCTGTCTGACAGTTACAATTGATTCTCACTTCTCTATCTTAGTGCAGAATACAAAAGATAGACTTTAGTATATGCACACAATGATCATAATATGATCAAATATTACAATATGCTTGTGCTTATGAAGATTTTCAGCTCGAGAATGTCTGAGCTTGTAAGTTTGTGCTGTTTTGCTTTCTTTTGCGTTTTTCGATTGATCAGACTTGTTTCTTGAGCTCTTCTGTTGCATCCTTATATAGTTGCATGTACTAACGACATTATTTCCCTTAATGTGCAACTCTTGGCTCTCCTTAAACTATGAGTAAGCTAGAGTCTTCTTCTTTAGGGTACTTGTCATTCTGGTTCATGCTTTCGGCGACTTCCAGGTAAGCTCCTCTTTGTCTTCTTTCCTTTTATGGTAATCTTCAGTCCTTGGTCTTTTTCAGCATTAATTGCAACATTAAATGCTTCAATAAATAGCCGTTAATGATTCGGACTGAAGAGCAATTCTTATTCAGCCTTGACTGCTCTGATCTGATAAAGGTTGATATCGATCTGAAGCTTCGATCTAGTCAGGCTGACTTCCATCGATCCGATCTGATTTGCGATATACCATATCAGCTTGATCTGTTTTGAGCGATCGATCTGGTCAGTCTGATTTCCCTCGATCCGGTCTGATTTGTTTTGTCATCTTTAAAATCCGGAACTAACAAATTCCCCCCTTTTCGATGATGACAAAACCTAGCTTCTAATCTTTTTGTTCAGTCTTTTAAGAACTCTGAAGCGAATACTTACGGATCAATTACTTCTTCTTGTTCAAAATAAATGAACATAGTTAAGTTGAAGTTAGGATTGATTAAGCCATTTAGTTCAAAATAAATGAACAATGACTTAACTAAGAACTTAGATTTTTATTGAACAAAAATCTTATTACAATTACAGACAAGTCTGTCTAAATAAGACGGCTACTTTTCTTGCTGAAGACTGATGTGGCTTGAAGTCTTTACACTTTTCCCCCTTTTTGTCAGCAGCAATGTTTTGAAGAAAATCGACAATCTGGGCGAGCTGAGCGCTGATAGCATCAAGACGAATGTCTTGAGCAAGGAGGGACTTGGCGACGGATGCTCTAACTTCAGTGGCCAGCTCGATCTGCTCTTTTCTCAGACTGTTTTTATATGAAGCTTGCTGAGAGAACAGATCATTCAGTCCACGCTGAATGCTGCTAACACTTGCTGTCATCTTCTCTTTGAAAGAGTCAAAATCCAAGACTGTAGTCCTCTGACTTTGATGAACTTCTATGACTCGTTGAGAGAGAGATAGCCAGTTATCAGAGAGGTGCTGAAGGGACCTAGCCAGGGATGGAGCGTCGACAGATAAATGGTATGAAGAGTGATCAGAAGATGACTCAGATGGATCAACTGCTGCTTCAACTGGTACGAGTGTGGAAATAGCAGATTGGCGGATTTCGGATCGGATCAAGGTAACCAAGTCCGAAGAGAATTCTTCTAAAAACGCCATATATTCAGCAGACTGATCCGGAGGAGTGATAGGCCTGGTAGGCTCCTCAACCTGTAATGCGGCAACAACAGTGGAAACCACCAGATCCGGATCGACGAAATCTGATGAGATGACTGTTGTATGTGCTTCGGTTGAACTGTGCTGAATTTGGGAGACTGATGGTGCAATGGGGATGGAAGTTGTTGGAGAGTCCAACAATACATCCATTGCTTCAGTTTCAGCTTCAGACGGAGCATTAGTCAGTGGCTGCTCCGCTGTCTGCTTCACTGTCTCAGAATGAATTGGCTCAATGAATGGTTCAGCCAAAGTCTTGCTTGCAGACGGGTGATCCGGGCTGGGAACTGGAGTGGATATCTTAAGCTTCTGTCGTTGAAAACGAACAGCCAAATTAAGAGCATGAACATCCATTTCCAGCTGAGCAATGACGGCACCATCATCTTTGGCAGTCGGATTGCTCGGATCAAAGTTCGTCTTCTTAGCTGCAATCAGCAGATTTGCCAGTCTGAATCTGTGGTTGGCCTGGAACAGATCTTTGCGAAGCACGACAACTCTTACGTCGTCAGTCTCTGTCCCCGTAAGGACTTCTTGTTCCATCTTTTGTAGTCTTCTCAGCTTGCCGAAGAACATATCAATGTGGTTGATCGTTCTGTACTCGACATATTCATCAAACACCACAGTGAGCTCTTTGACCTTTTCTTCAACATCTTCCATGTCGATGGCTGTTTGAGCGGCAGATTTGGGTTTTGAGGAGAGAGGTTCAGTGAGAATGGCCTTGCCCTTGCCGATGGAAGACGGGGACTTGATCCCTGATTGGTTGTAGTCTCCAAATTCAGTGATAACAATCCCTTTAACCACGGAATGGCAGAGGGGACTCTGATGGTTACTTTGGTTACAGTGGTTGGAGTTGTTGAAGGTTGGATTGTAGTTTGGGGTGCAGGGGTGGCTTTTGTGGGAGGTAATATGGGTAAGGTTTTAATGGGTAGGGTTTTGATTGACTTGGTGATCTGGGTTCTTGGCTTTTTAGGAGGGAGCTTGGCTGGAGACGAAGGAACAGACTGAGTTTCCTCGGAGTCAGTCTGAATAGTCAATTTACGCCTGACTCGAGTCTTTCGAGCAGCAGCCTGTTCTTCTCCTTGTTCGATCTTGACAGCCACCAGATCGGAAGAAGTGGGTGGAGCACTCTTGGACTTCAGTAGAGTCAATCCCTTGGGGTTGAGAATTTTGAAGGGACTAAGGGCAGACGGCTTCCCCAGTTCGATGTTCAAAGTCTCCAAGAGCTTGCTGAGGGGAACTGCAAAACATACAGCCTGTTTGGAGGCGATAACCGTTTCCAGCAAAGCTCCAAACAAGATTGCAGACCAATTCATCTTATGTCATAAGTGAATAGCGGCCATGGCCCGGAATTTCTCAGCAGTAACAGTGTCATAGCTTCGGGCTTTGCCCAGTAGTGGCTTGCCAACAATCTCGCATAACACTTGGAAATGAAAGAACATTTCATTCTTCTTGAATGACGGCTGCAGGCGGTGGCCAAAAATGGATATCTTCCCCTGAAGATCAGTGATAGTAGCCTGAGGAATATGGCCAAAGTCAGTCAGTCCGGTGTTGGGAAGACCAAAGGTCTTTGTCAGCGTCGACTGAGAGATGTCAAATGAATGGCCCTTGACGGTGGTGGAGATGAACGTCTTCTGAGACACAGCATTTGCAAACAATTCTCGAATCTCCGATTCGTAAACCACCGTCCCGCATTCCAGAAAATTCCTTAAACCGGAAGACTCTAAGGATTTGAATATGGAGACCATTTCCGGATCTTCAGCCCTGTAGATTTCATTGAACTCAACAGAAAGGGAATTGTGAGTGATAGTAGCCACTTGAGTGTAATGAAGAGTACGGAGAGTTTGAAAATATTTGAGAGTTAGAGAGCAGACAGCAGTAATTCGTAAAAAGTGAATGAAAGTGAAATGTTCAGCCCGCTAAATAGGAGAGAG
The DNA here is from genome assembly GCA_907163345.1 of Haberlea rhodopensis. Lineage (NCBI taxonomy): Eukaryota > Viridiplantae > Streptophyta > Magnoliopsida > Lamiales > Gesneriaceae > Haberlea > Haberlea rhodopensis. The sequence goes on from CAJQUN010000006.1 coordinate 467,251, forward strand.
AAGACACGTGTCTTTATCTCGATGACTGATATTAAAATAATTCAAAATAAACGGACAGGATGAAAGAGAGATAAGACGGTTAAAATTGCAATCAGTCCCGGCTGTTTTAAATAATTACTTTATCTAAAGATTTGTTGACCAGACAGATCATGGGATAACATCAGATTTGACATAGATCGGTCTGAAAGTTTGGACCGGTCTGTGTCGTTCTGATCATTGTATTATCGATCTGTGCCAGCATACAATCTTTAAAAGCTAAAAGAAAGATACTTCTAAGACATCAAGATAAGTCTATTAAACTAAGAATTTGACGAAAATAATTAAACTTAGTCTCAGGAAGTGGTTTGGTGAAGATATCTGCTGCTTGCTGGTCTGTTGAAATATGCTCGATCCGAATTTCCTTTTTGCCAACATGATCTCGAATAAAATGATGTCTGATATCAATATGCTTTGTTCGAGAGTGCAAAACTGGATTATACGTTATAGCAACTGCACTGGTGTTGTCACAAAATATCGGAGATTCAAAAGCTTGAATGCCATAGTCTTTGAGCTGGTGTTGAATCCAGAGCATCTGAGCGCAACAGCTCCCAGCGGCAAGATATTATGCTTCAGCTGTAGATGTGGCAATAGATGTTTGCTACTTGCTGAACCAGGAGATCAATCTTTCACCTAAGAATTGACATGTTCCACTGGTGCTTTTGCGATCAATCTTACATCCAGTATAGTCAGCGTCTGAATATCCGATTAAGCTGAAGTTTGAGTCTTTGGAATACCAAAGACCAATGTTCTGAGATCCTTTCAAGTATTTCAGAATACGCTTAGCAGCAATAAAGTGTGATTGCTTTGGATCTGACTGAAATCTAGCGCACATACAGACTGAGAACATTATATCAGGCCGGCTCGCTGTAAGATATAAGAGCGATCCGATCAGTCCTCGATACATAGATACTTCAACTGCTGTTCCCCCTTCGTCTTTATCTAGCTTGATTGAAGGACTCATTGGAGTTGATGCAGTTGAACACGTCTCCATTCCGAATCTCTTGAGAAGTTCTTTGGTATACTTGGTTTGATTTATGAAAATGCCATTGCTGAGCTGTTTGACTTGGAGACCCAGAAAGAATGAAAGTTCTCCCATCATATTCATCTCAAACTGTCCCTGCATTAACTTAGAGAATTTCTCGCATAATTTGGGGTTAGTTGACCCAAAAATGATATCGTCAACATAAATTTGAACTAACAAAGTATGTTCCCCCTTAATAAATTTAAATAGAGTTTTGTCCACTGAGCCGATCTGAAAATCACGGTTCAACAGAAATTGAGACAGAGTATCATACCAGGCTCTTGGAGCTTGCTTCAGTCCATATACTGCTTTATTCAGTAGATATACATGATCTGGAAAAGAGTGGTTCTGAAATCCAGGAGGTTGTTCAATGTAGACTTCCTCCTGAAGCTTACCATTAAGAAAGGCACTCTTAACGTCCATACCTTGAAGTCTTTAAAAGCAGCGTAAGCAAGAAATATTCGGATTGATTCAAGTCTGGCGACTGGTGCAAAAGATTCATCGAAGTCAATTCCTTCTTCTTGTCGGAATCCTTGAGCCACCACTCTGGCCTTGTTTCTAACCACAACTCCATCTGCGTCTAGCTTGTTTCTGAAAACCCATCTGGTTCCAATAACAGGCAGATCGCTTGGCCTGGGGGTTAGACTCCAGACTTGATTTTGTTCAAATTGATTAAGCTCTTCTTGCATGGCTTTAATCCAGTTGTAATCAGTCAAAGCTTCATCAATCTTTTTGGGTTCCAGATTTGATATGAAGGCGGCATGAGTGAATTCATCCATCATCTGTCCTATGGTTCTAATAGGTGCAGAAGGACTTCCAATCACTAGATCGGGTGGATGCCTCTTTGTCCATCGATAGCTTGATTCCGGATTATCTGGTCCAGAAGGGTGAGTAGCAGCAGCATTATCAGCATCTGCTTTAACATTAGAGTTTAGAACATCCGGATCGGCTTGATCTGAAGGAGCTTCATTTCCTTGATCCGGTCTATCTGGTACTTCTGGTTCTGGTGGATTGTCTCTTGACCTGTTAGCTACAATCTTATCATCACTGTTAGCTTCGAGATGTATATTTTCCATCTGATTTTGAATTGATTCATTGTTACCCTCAATACATAAAGATTCATCAAAAACTACATGAACTGATTCTTCTACAGTTAAAGTGCGGTTATTGAAGACTCGAAAAGCTTTACTATTAGATGAATATCCTAAGAATATTCCATTATCCGATTTGGCTTCAAATGCTGTAAGATGATTCTTACCATTGTTGTGAACGAAGCATTTGCAGCCAAATACATGAAGATGAGAGATAGATGGTCTGTTACCAGTCCATACTTCATATGGAGTGAGATTCAACTTCTTGTTAATCATAAATCGATTTTGAGTGTAGCATGCAGTATTTATAGCTTTTGCCCAGAACTTTTGCGAAATTCCAGAATCAGCAAGCATTGTCCTTGCTGCCTCTTTAAGCGTTCTGTTCCTTCGTTCTGCAACTCCATTTTGTTGAGGAGTTCGAGCGGCTGAAAATTCATGCTTAATACCTTGATCTTCTAGAAATGATTCAAGATTTTGATTTGAAAATTCAGTGCCTTTGTCACTTCGAATCCTGTCTATGCTTGATGATTTCTCATTCTGAGTGCGCTTCAGCAGCTTGATCAATTTCGGACCGGTCTGATCTTTACTGCTCAAAAAGATAGTCCAAGTAAAACGTGAGTAATCATCAATAACAACAAGAGTATACCGCATTCCCCCTAAACTTGTTATTGGTATAAGACCAAACAAGTCCATATGCAATAGTTCTAAATAGCGTGAGGAGGATTTGGCATTCTTGTTTTTGAAGGATGATCTGATCTGTTTGCCCATTTGGCAAGCTTCACAGATCTTATCCTTAGCAAAGTCGATCTTGGGCAGACCGACAACTAAATTATGTTTACACAGGCTAGAAATAGTCTTAAAGTTGAGATGATTCAAGCGTTTATGCCATAGCCAGTGTTTATTATCATTATTCGCGATGAAGCAAGTAGGATTATCAGGTTGAGCAAAATTCCAGTTAATCTTATAAGTATTTCCATTTCTGATTCCTACAAGCATGGTCATTCCGTCTGACGATTTAACAGTGCAAGTGTGTTTGTGAAATTCTACAGCATAACCATTATCACATAGTTGACTTATACTAATCAGATTATAGCATAGATTTTCAACTAGTAGCACATCATTGATAGTAATATTACCATGGACAATCTTACCCTTGCCCACGGTCTTACCCTTTGAGTTATCCCCGAAGATGATCTTGGGTCCAGTACATTCTGTGACTTCAGACAGCAGCTCGACGTTTCCAGTCATGTGACGAGAACACCCACTGTCTAAGTACCACTCTGATATTAGATTCCTCTGTACCTGTCATCAAACACAATTATTGTTGGCACCCAATCCTACTTGGGTCCAGAACGGATTAGCCCTTTGGGAACCCACACATGTATCAGCTTTAATGGCTTGTGTGTGTCTGGTGTGCTGTGAGCTGATCTGTTTCGATGTTGTGTGTGATATGGAAACCTTTGATTCTTATGAGGTAGTCTATATCTTTGTTGAACTGGTCTTGAGTTGTAGTAATTGGATGGTCTTCCTTGCCTTAGATCTTGCACCTTTAGATTTGGTCTGATAGACACAAAGCTTGCTGGTGCCTTTTCTTTGGCTTGGTTAACGTACCCAATTCCTCTTCTCAAACCTTGATCCCCGAAGGAGACTCCTGTTTGAATTGTAGGTGCTTCAGTTTCATATACTGTGCTGGATTTAACAAATGTCATTTGTTTTATTTTGTTCTTTACCAGCAACAGTTCAGATTCATCTTTGGTGCAGTCTTTGATATCAAAGCCTATGCCGGTGACATCACCGTCATTTCTTTGTACATCTTGCAATTCTTCCAATGATGCTCTTGATTTTGTCCATGTTTTGAAAATATGAGAAAGCTTAGCATTTTGTGTGCTAATTCTCTTGTTTTCTTCATGGAGCTGATCATAAGAGATTTTCAGCTTGTTCAGCTCGATCTGTAGATTACTGCACTCACCTAGCTCAGAGCAGCTTAGTTTGATGTGCTCATCCATTTGATCATTAGCTTTAGCTTTAGTTTTCTCAAATGATTCAGCTACGATTCTATAATCATTAGCCATGTCTTGCAGTGCGGACATAAGCTCTTCACGTGTAAAATCATTTGAGTCAAGATCGAATACCTCGTCTGTTTGACTCATTTCTTCGTCTGCCATTAGACATTGAATATCTTATTCGCTTTCGCTGGAAGAATATTCGGAGCTTTCTGAATCTGAATCAGTCTGAGCCCACTTGCTGTTTCCTTCCTCTGCTACTAGGACCTTTTGGGACTTCCCATGATTACTTTTACGATCTTTGTAGTGCTTCTTTTTCTTGTCATCACGATGCTTTTCTTTACGTTCTTCTTTCTTCGGTCTGGTGCAATCTGCAATAAAGTGTCCGGTCTTACCACAATTGTAGCAAGCCTGATCATTAACAGCATCGTATTTTCTTGATTTATAATGATGAGAGGGTTTAAAGTTCCTTTTATTCTTATACATAAATTTACCAAATTTCTTGATAAATAATGACATAGCATCATTACTTATCTGTTCGATAGAACGATCTGTTGTGGGGGTGGTCTGGTCTGGAATGGCTGCCAGTACTTTGTTTGGTTGAGAGATGAATGGCTCTGCTTCACCTCTGGTGATCAGTTCGAACTCATAAGCCTTAAGATCTGCGAATAGATCATGAAGTTCAACTTTGTTTAGATCTTTAGATTCCCTCATTGCAATGGTCTTTACATCCCATTCTTTTGGCAGGGCTCTCATTACTTTTAGAGCGATCTCTCTGTTTGAGTATTCCTTGCCCAGACCATTCAGTTCATTGATAATACCAGTAACTCTTTCATCAAACTCATTTTGAGTTTCTCCAATCTTCATTTTTATGCTCTCAAATCTTTGAAGAGCAACAGTCAGCTTGTTTTCCTTGGTCTGGTCGTTCCCTTCACATAGCTGTGCTATTTTCTCCCAAATTTCTTTGGCAGTAGAGCACATTTTGATTTTACTGAACATATTCTTGTCCAACGTCTTGAATAAGATATCTTTGGCAACGTTGTCTAGATTTGCTTTCTTTCTTTCTTCATTCGTCCAGAGGGATCTGTCCTTTTCGACCATTTGGGGTTCACCACCAGTAATGGAGGCTGCTGTATTGACTTTCAGAATTTTCATTGGTCCATCAGTGATGACGAACCACATATCATCATCCTGTGCTGCCAGATGAGCTTGCATTCTGATTCTCCAATCATCATAGTCTTCTTTTGAGAACATATGAATTTTGTTGAATGATGCCATCAGCTCAAGTGTCTTTGTGATGATTAAGACGACCTGCTCCAATACCACTTGTTAGGATCGGTCCGGAGTGTTTAGAGGGGGTGAATGAACACTCCTATTAAAAATTAATCCCTTGTGATTTCTTTCGGATTAGTGAAAGAAATCTGTTTCTTAATCAACTCTTCTGCAGAACAGACCACTGAATATTTTAGTGCGGAACGGTCTGTTCTTAGATTAGTAAGAACGGCTCGATGGCTTGAATAGTATAACGAATGCAGAATGATAAAACACAGAATATGTTTCTGGAAGTTCGAAGGTGGTGTAATCCTTCTACGTCTCCCCTTCTTCCAATTAAGGAAGGATTCCACTAGAAGACTTTGATTTATACAATCCTGTTGTACAAACCCGATTCAGCTGGATTTACCTCACTACCAGACTGAAACTCCTAGTCTCTCGATCTGTTCAGACACACTCTGTCTGACAGTTACAATTGATTCTCACTTCTCTATCTTAGTACGGAATACAAAAGATAGACTTTAGTCTATGCACACAATGATCCTAATATGATCAAATATTACAATATGCTTGTGCTTATGAAGATTTTCAGCTCGAGAATGTTTGAGCTTGTAAGCTTGTGCTGTTTTGCTTTCTTTTGCGTTTTTCGATTGATCAGACTTGTTTCTTGAGCTCTTCTGTTGCATCCTTATATAGTTGCATGTACCAACGACATTATTTCCCTTAATGTGCAACTCTTGGCTCTGCTTAAACTCTGAGTAAGCTACAGTCTTCTTCTTTAGGGTACTTGCCATTCTGGTTCATGCTTTCGACGACTGTCAGGTAAGCTCATCTTTGTCTTCTTACCTTTTATGGTAATCTTCAGTCCTTGGTCTTTTTCAGCATTAATTGCAACATTAAATGCTTCAATAAATAGCCGTTGATGATTCGGACTGAAGAGCAATTCTTATTCAGCCTTGACTGCTCTGATCTGATAAAGGTTGATATCGATCTGAAGCTTCGATCTGGTCAGGCTGACTTCCATCGATCCGATCTGATTTGCGATATACCATATTAGCTTGATCTGTTTTGAGCGATCGATTTGGTCAGTCTGATTTCCCTCGATCCGGTCTGATTTGTTTTGTCATCTTTAAAATCCGGAACTAACATATATATATATATATATATATATATATATAATTGTTACCTCGGATTTTGGTAGGGTGTTTTCCTCGGCTAATAATAGCTCCTCCCCTTCCGGAGATGAGCTGTCCTGAAAGAAAAGGTTAGAAGGGAGCCGATAGGGTTCTCCGGCTGGGCCCTCCGACGATCAAGTCAGGATATGGGTATAAGATGTAGAAAATAAAAATGTTTTTGCCGGGAAATCACGGGGAGTCTAGTTAGTTTTCAAACCTGATGCCCCCATATATATATATATATACATACTGGGGGGTGAGAGAAGAACAATCTGCTACGACCGGCAGGGGCCTCAGGAGACCATCGTGAATACTCCACTGGGTGTCGGCGTCTCAGAGGGTGGGGACCACCGACAAATATGGTACCCCTTGTACGACGCACCACCTATAAGATCTTGATAGTACTAGAAAATATTGCCGGAACATTAGTCACTCTCTGATTGGTCCCTTTGTGAGTCGTCTCCTGTTGGGAATAAAATTCTGTTACAGATAGCTCGGATGGAGGACCACACTAGTGCCCAAGGTACCTCCTAGCCAACACTGAAGAAGAAACTAGGGAAATTACTTAAAGTCGGGACATCAGCTCGGGTTAGCTGGGTTTGACCAAGTAGGGTTGAAGACACAAGTTGAGCTGAGAACATGAGGATAAGTCCCGGGCTGGTGTTGCGGGCTGAGTTCATGATGGTATGTTCTCTCCGGGGTACAAAGATAATTCCTGAGCTGAGCACTTGAAGCAGACGAAGAAGTAGGGTGGGTTATGCCCCGGGGAGTAAGGGTCGATGTCGTACCGACCTCTTATCGGGATATCATGAGTATCCACCTCTAGTCGAGCTAGAGTAGCGATGTTCTCGACTATCCATTTTATATCGAGACCCGAACTAAGTTGTCATATATTCAAATTCTTAACCTTGACAAGACAGGTTGTCAGCAAGATGTGACCGTTGATGTATCCCCAATCGATGAGGCTGCCATGCGTCAGCATCCACGCCTGAGACGTTTGACCTCCCTCGATCCCCGCTGTTCAAGTGAGCTTGGCCCCAGCGGCCCAATCTACTGGGTGCCTATAAATTCCCCATCTTTCCTCATTTGCACCACTTTCTCACGCTGTCCGTCTCCTCCTGCTTCATTCGCACACTCCGACCTTCTGTAAGTTCTTTGACTCTGCTTTAATTTTCTTTTATGTCAAATTCAACCTCTTACACCTCCGGGGCCGCCCTCAAGGGATCCGCCTCGGGGTCTGGGCTTTCGAGCTCTTCGACCCGCAGTGGCCTTGCGGAGAAAATTGTCACCGCCGTCCCCCTTCTTCAAGTCCCTCATTTTCCCACTCGTGACCCATCCCCCCAGAACTTTGAGGTTGATCCACGAGATCTTGTTCGAGCTGGACTATCGTGGTACGAGGTCCTTAGTTCCCGTGTTGCGGCTGAGGCTGAGACTCTTCTTCGTTCTCACTTAATTCCTCCTGACCACGAAGTACAAATACCTAGGTCGGGTGACCGCCCTCATGTTCCCCCATGGGATTTTTTCCTTTCTTCGTTGAACAAATTGGGAGTGGAATACGCTTCCCTATTCTTTTTTTGTACCAAGATCTTTCTAGCTATTTCTGTGTCTCCCTAAGTCAGCTCAGTCCAAACTCCTACCAGAGCATGGCCACTGCCGCATTGTTCCAATCTCTGAATCTCCCCTTCTCTCCTCCTCTTTTGCATTATTTTTTTAATGGCAAGAACATCACCTTTCCCGACCTGTTCTACTTCGGGTCCAGGCCATCGTGCAAGTTCTTGGAGAAAATCCCAAGTTCTCACAAAGGATGAAAAGAAACATACTCCTTCGTTAAGCCACCCCGACCTTGGTCTTGTCCCATGGCCTGGAGAGATTCTCTCCCCAAGGGTCGTCCCCTCCCGCATCGATACAAAGAAGATATATTCCATCAGAGGGTTATGTCGGCCATTGGGGGTCGACAATTTGATACAACCATCCTAATCCGAGAGGACGTACTCAGGCGCTATAGGCTGAGCTCTTACCCAGCTAGTCCTCCTCCTGGTGCGTCCTCACTAACCTGAGCTCAATTTCTATTCGTTGATTTGCCCCTTTATTTATGTCTTCGATTTTGTGCAGGTACCATGTCGTTTAACCAGATGCTCTCCATAATGGTTTCTCAGAAAAAAGGGAAAGGGAGGGCTGCTCCTAAGTCCCGAGTTGAAGAGCGAGACCCCTCGCCCTCTCTCGCTCCTCGGGCCACCCCGGTGGTCATCCTCCAATCGGAAGAGAGCGGTGGTGATGGCACCTCGCTGCGCAAAAGAAAAAGGGCTGGGAAAACCCCTGGAACTTCGACCCGGGAAGAAGTGGCCACCTCTCCAGCACCGCGGGTTGAAGCATCCCTTGATTCCATCCAAAGTTCGCAGTCGGCTCGATCGGCCGGTCCTGGCTCTCCCGGCCTCCCCATGGAGTACACCCAATCCACCAAACTGATTACCGGTCCTATCTCCGGACAATCGGCTGAGGTCTTGGAGTGCATTACTACAGGCGCAGATCAACAAGTCATGGCAGGGATGAAGTGGAAGCCTCTGGCCCAAGAATGGATGTCCCGAGCTCTATCGGTAAATGTTCTCTCTGATCTTACTTGACCCCGCCTGCTTCCTTATATATCCTCTTATTCAGGGCTTAATAATGCTGCGTGAAAGCGTTCGGTGGGGATCCAATTATGGCCAGTCCTCGTCAGATGCCAGGAAGAAAATCCGAGAGGCTACAGACCGGGCTGAGGCTGCTGAAGTTGAACTGAGAGAGGTCCATGCGCGACTCGTGACGGTAGAAACGGAGTTAACTAAATATCGTGCTGATGTTGATCGACTCCGCTCTGCCTTGTTGGAGAAGGATACAGCTTTGACCAACTCTTCTGCATAGATAAGCTGGGCTCGCTCGGAGTTGGATGCCTACATCGTTGGAGAAGTCGGGCGAAATGATGCTTTCCTGAAGTCGGAGGAGTTCAATAGGCTCCTTGCAGCGAAGCCGTTTCGGTTTCTCGACCTTGGCTTTGAGGGCTGTAATGATCAATTCAAAGTGCAGGGCTTCCCTCCAGAAGATCAAGACCCGGACGACTTCCTGGATCTCCAAGCCATCGTGGCCAAAATCCCTCCTGACTTCATAGATCGGGATGACTGATAAGGCCGTACACCCTTAACAATCTCCCTCTTCTTCTCAGCTAATTGTGTGGAACCCCCAAATCCTAGAGAATGAAAATATATTTATAGTTGAAATGAGTCAGCTAATTGGACTAGTGTCCATAAAATCGATCGGACCAACTTTTGACTTGCTAGACATTTATTCTAACAAAATAAAATATTATACTTGATTTCTACAATGCCAGCGTTTAGGTAGAAATTAACGAAAGAAAGATACAATATAAAAGAATATACCTAGAATATGATTTAATTCATACTATATTATATTTATTAATAGATTTATATATCCCATATAAAAATATATATACATTTATATAGTTATAAATTAAATTAAATGTTTTTCTATATTATGCAAAGCAACCTTGGACGGTAATTGAAAAGATTCCTTCGCCGGTCGCTGTATTAATTCTTTTATCACTTTCTTTGGCCTTTTTTGGCATTTTGAGGGCAGCGGGCACCTTGTCATGAAAACAACATCACGTGAATTTACTATTTTAACCTCACAATATCCTCGTCCAATTGGTTGATTTCTTGTGTGGCAGCCAGACTGCTTTTGGTACACCAAGACTCACATTCAATGGTTCTAACGGAATTATTCTTGACTATCATATATCGTATTACCCTTGACTATCCTATGTTGTATTATCCAAATAGTGAATCAATAATCTAAATTAAGTGGGATCCAATACATTGATAAATTTGAGTTATTAATATACACAATAGGGTAATGTATTCTCTATGAGATAGCTAAGAAATAACCGGTTCAACTGGTATTGAGTTTCTACCAAGTTGAACGTCTCCAAGTGTGCAACTTCTCATTATCACTGAATTCTCAATTTGGGCTTTAATTATACATTAACTCAATATTAAAAAAATAATATCCTTAAAATAAAATATATATAATCTAACACACGAATAATTTTAGACTAATTATATTGAGTTGATATATAACTGAGCCTCAAATCACGCAATCTCCGGAACTATGATATGGAAGACAAAATTGCTTCTGCCATTTAAGCAAATAGTTGTTAATAAAATATCTTAAAATCTAATTTTTTTAAAATCAAAACTAAGTTAATTATGGTGTATTAAGTGGTAATAAACTAAAGTGTATTGTCATCCATGATCCATCCATCCTATTATTTATTATTTAATATAAAATTGATTAAACTGGTCGTACTATCATCTCTTACGAGTCACTACCCAAATTTCAGAGCCTTTAACAACTCCCCTCCTAGCTCAGTCGTCCTTTATTTTACAATATATTATTATCATTCAAACAAGGCTGAATCACCGTACAATCGCGTTACAACTTTATCGTCGTTACTTCTGAAGATTTGGGTGTTGCCAATTTGAATTGTTGGCTTTATTTTACTCGCGCTGCGTGGGTTTTTTCGTAGCATATCAAAGATCTCGAGGATCGGGGCTCTGCAATTAACAGATCTGGGTATGGATTTTTTGTATTTTCATTTGTGTTATTATATCTTGTGATTTTTTTCCCCACTTTCATGGAATTGCATCCTTTTTCGGTTTTGGAGTTCGGTCAACTTCGTGAATTTCATATATATATATATTTTGAGCTTTTGATATGGAATGTTGATTTCTCAAATGTCCCACTTAATTATACTTTATTTCTGGAGTGAAGAGGTGGCCTTTGGAACTATTACTTTTAACGGTGCTTATTTTAATGCTTCATCTAGGGGAACTTATCTGCTAAGTGCGACCTGACTTCATTTCTTCTTCGGAGAATTTTTAATTGAAAAGTTTCCAAGTTTTTCCCAAACATTTTGCAATTTTGGAGCCTGGAAGAACTTCTCCTCCGCTAATTCGACACGGACACTGCTGCGTTCATTAAATTATGGGTTCTCATTTCATATTTGGCCGTAGGCCGGAACAGCGCATTATTGCTTGAAATTATTCAAATGACTTGGATTTGGTCATATGTGCTGTTTCTTGTCATTGGGATTATAGCTTTAGTAGTTGGAGACTGATGAGCAATTACCCTCTAAGTTTTTCCTCTTCATAGAATGACTATAGCTTTGTGTTAATGTTGTTTCAAGCAACCTGCTGGAATTATCACTTCACCCTTACTCACTTAAAAATATTGTATCCCTTTTCTAGGTCTTCCTTGTCAGGGTTTGGAATACCTGTTATTTCATTTCTTAATTTTTTACCCTCTCAGTAATAATATCTAAGTCAATGTTTTATGCAATCTTAACGGCAAAGTGGCATGATATTTTCACTATTATGGAAATTGAATAATAATTTTTTTTTCAAAGGATTAATGTGCTAAATGCTTACCAAATTCCTTAACATCATTTATTCTCTTGATGAAAGTTATCCTTATTGTTATGCCATCATGTCCCCCCACCCTACAATCACTCTCGCATGGTAGAAAAAGGAAGAAATAAATTACCACAATGCATTATGGTTATATGATTCATATCACGTGCCTGGATGCTGCCTGCTCTGTTTCTTAGGCTCTGTTCCATCATCGTCAATACGGTTACTTATCTGTCGTCAATACGATTACTTATCTGTTGATTTTGATATTTGTTTGTCTGTTATGTTAGTGGCACTGATTTCTGCTTCCTGCATAGATTAATTAATGTAATATGTATCAACCCAAAGGTGGTCCAAGCTCTAGTGTAGTGCACAGCAGTCCAGTAGTTCGAAGTCAGCAATTAGACTGTGGCGCCAGTGATATGGAACCTACCGGTGGAGGTAACAATGCGAATCTGGCCTCTAAACAGCGGCTTCGTTGGACACATGAGCTTCACGATAGATTTGTTGATTCTGTAGCACAACTTGGTGGTCCTGATAGTAAGTTATTGTCTTCATTCGCACTACAAAATTTTAGATCTTTGGCCCGTCCTCCAGCTGGCCAAAAGAGAGTTTACAAAAGATTGAGGAGTTTTCATAATTTCAGGAGCTACTCCAAAAGGTGTACTCAGAATTATGGGAGTTCAAGAGCTGACAATTTACCATGTAAAAAGTCACTTGCAGGTATTCATGTCATTAAATTCCTTTCAGAAGGCCGTACGCATATTTTTGTCTGCTTGGGAGCTTTGCACTAATATTATTGTTGCTAACAGAAATACCGGCTTGCCAAGTATCTTCCAGATTCATCATCTGATGGTAGGTCATTGTTTTCAATTTTTACTGATTATTGTAGTTTTTATTTTTGTTTGTAAGCATCTTACATTGGCTTACTTTATACATTTTGTAATATTTATTTTTTAGGGACAAAACCGGATAAAAAAGAATCTGAAGATATACTTTCCAGCTTGGATGGTTCATCGTAAGTTGAATATTCCTTGTTATTTTGTGTCAATTTCTCCTATGGATCACTAATTGATGTGGGTGACCTCTTATGTTTTCTTGTGCCTAATCATGTCGCAATTATTTATAGATATCATTTTTATAGTTTTGCTTGTTCATGTGGAAACTGTTTCTTCTATTTGCCTCTTACTTTGTTATGCAATCATTCCATTAAAGAAGGTATTTGTTTGTTTTGCTTGTAGTGGAATGCAAATAAACGAAGCACTCAAGCTGCAGATGGAGGTTCAAAAGCGACTACATGAGCAATTAGAGGTATTTGTTCCCCAATCCTGTTCCTTTAAACCCCTAGAAAATTTATTTGGAACAACAAGGTCTAAGTGTGCGAGAGGACCATTTGATAACTCACCTTTGTGGCTTACCATAGAAACATTTATCAATTTCTATGTATTTGTATTGAACATTTATTTGGGGTATAACAAGGTCTAAGTGTGCCGAGGACCATTTGATGCCTCACCTTTGTGGCTTACCAAAGATGTGCTTTGAAACATTTATCAAACTCTATGTATTTGTCTTGAAACTTATCATGGAGTTCTTTAGTTATTTAACTACTGGGAACCGTGGAAAATTTATCTCTAGAGTTTCAGAAAGAACATATTTCCTTCATTCCTCGTGGATTTACGATTCATCAATTTACACTGACTTAGTAATGGTTACCCATTCCTCAAAGTCTATTATCAGCACAGAATTGTTATATACCTACCAGTCGCTAGGCATAATAATGCCACAAACTTCGTGTTAATAATGCGGATCAGTGAGAGTTTTTCTGCAACGATCTGCCTCCAGATCTCCTGAAATAGTGAAATGGCATGATTAATTTAATTTAAATCGACCTTTCCAGTTTCACCATCTAAGAAAATATAGGAGGCTGACATTTGCCTGATGAACAGTATATGTCAGTTTGTCAACCAAGAAGATGAGATAATTTATTAATGAATTGGGAAGATTATTTTGCATGTTAGGTTGTAATTATATTATGTTTCAATCTTACAGGTACAAAGACAGCTACAGTTGAGGATTGAAGCCCAAGGAAAGTACTTAAAGAAGATAATTGAAGAACAGCGCATCAGTGGAGTTTCAGAGGGGCCTGAAACAGAGGACATTTTCCCAGAATTGGATACTAAAACTGACCCAGCTACTCCAGTTCCAACATCCGAGCCTCCTTTTCCAGACAAACCTGCCAAAGAACATCCTATATACAAGAGCCTTTCTCTTGATGAATCGTTCCCTCGTCATGAACCACAAACTCCAGATTCTGGTTTCCAGTTGATATCTCCAGTTAAAGGTGCTAGTGAGAGGCCGGGAAAGAAGCAACGAGTAAATGCTGACGTAGCATTCTCTAAACCTGAAACAGAACTTTCTCGTTCGATATCGGAGTCAAGCTCGAACCCTCTGACTGGCAGCCATTTACATTTTTCTTGATGAGAGGCAACCTTGATCATTTCACAATTGGCTAAGTGTTGTCCATTATGGTGCATTTACTTGCTCCCAAGGCTACTACTTATTTGTCACCTTGTACGTGTAGCTTGTTAAAAATACATTCCTCGTAGGTCAAGTAAGCCTTAATTGGTACTTGGTATGAGATTGTTAGGTTTAGGGGAATAAAATTTAGATGTTTGAACCTTAACTTCTGAGTGGGTGAATGTTGCGATATACATAATGTTGCCGCCAGTGATTTCTGATATCTTTCTATGTTACATATATTAGACAAGATTTAAATGACACTCAATCAAATCTTGAGGTTCTACTTGGTTGGGATTTTGACTTTACTCGAGAGTCCAACCAAATGTTCGGTTCAGCCACTTTTCGAAAGTTTTAATTTTTCTCATTTTTCCAAAACTTATGACAATTATTTCATACTTCCAATCAGCAAACCTCAATATAATTGTAATAGCTATTTTCACAATCCATTATCGTAGATAGAACTTCGGTAGGGGGATAAAAGTGATTATCAGATTGGATAAAGTACACCCAAGACTCATCGACCGTGTAAAAGTTGTTTTGATAGACCATACCGGCTGTCAATTCTACTCAGAACACATGCCATTTATTCGAAAGCTAAAAGCATATGTGCAGTAATGCATAAACATGATATAATGGAAACCAATTGGAGCTTAGGTCTGGAGTTCAAATGACTAATTACTTTACACTGCTGAGTGTAAGCACAACTCTCTTTTGTGCAAAGCATTGGATCACGTCGATAGGGGGCTGCCCTACTATTGTAGTAAAACACAATTAACATCAAATTCTGTGTTTTGGTAGATGTAAAAACAGAACAAGCAAGATTGGCACAGATATCAGATGATGCATGGGGGGGGGGGGGGGGGGTGTCTCGTGTCTTGCTATATGAAGGGGACAGGTCAACATTCTGGATCTCTTCAACAAATTATGCTTCATCATTACCGTCGGAAAGCGTTCTTATCTGTATCTGACCTTCCCTGTGAATAGTGAGTTCGACGTCTAACACTCTCCTCAATGGTCGAGCTCCCTCCCTTCTCAGCACCATATATACTTTTTTGAGCAGCATCCAGGAAATTTCTCCCTGCAGATACGTGATCCTTAACAGCTTCCTTAGCATCACTTTCTGCAGCCTTCTTAAGCCTTTTCCATCTTTGCTCTTCGTGCAGTTCAGCATCCATTTGCATCTCCTGCAGTCTAGCAGCTCTATCTTCTTCTGAAAGTTTAACCGAATTTCGAAGCCTATTATTTGAATCAGGTCTTGGTGGCTTTTGAGACGATTTGAACCAGCTTTGCTTGTCATGATGAGATTCAGAAAGCCTTTCTGAAACACGTTCATGCTTGTCATAATGAGATTCAGAATGCCCTACTGAAACACGTTCTTTGAGTTCATAATCGCGATGACCTTTCTTTCTTTTCTGTGTAACATCACTTTTGTCATGTTTGGGATCAAGATGGTCGTGTGTCTGTTCTCTGTACTCATTAAAATGACGTTGGTTGTCATAATGAGACTTGACCTGTTGTCGTTCTGAAGAATATTCTTGATGTTGATATTCGTAACGACCCTTCGACCTTTTTCGTCCACTACTGTATTTGGTGTCCTGATGGCCACCAGATTGCCCTTCTCTGTACTGCTTGTCATAATATCTCTTTCTTCCATCATCCCTATCACTTGATTCTTCATCAGAACTCTGAGCTTCTTTATTGGAAGATTCTTTATATTTTTGACGTTTTTGATAACTATTTGATTGTTTTTTTCACTGTAAAATCAGTATCTTCAGAATCAGAACCACTTTGGGACGATGAATGTTTCCGATGTTTGGAATGTTTCTTGTGATGTTCTTTTCTCTGTTTTTTCTTCTCATTGTCCTTTTTTGTTTCTACCTGTAATTCGACAAATGAATTAGTAACCATTTTACAAAGATCTAGTGTACCAGAGACTAACATCACTTAATACACTCTCAATAGGGTGTACATATAACAATAATTCCACAAATATAGCCTTCGTGTCAAGCACTTTTTAGAGATCTTTTACGTAATAGATGAATAACAAACAATGATCTAAAGGCAACATGTCAAGTATCACATTGGACTGCTATGGATAGTAGCATTAAATAGTCAGATACAGGATCCGGATCTAGGGGGTTATTGAATGAGGCAAGAATCCTATGCTTTACATTTGTACTCCAGCAAGTTTGAAAAATTGATACAACTCATTGGCCAGGCACCAGATTGTCCACTCATTTTCCAGTGGTTCTCACGCAGACGGAAGAGGACAAAAAATTGAAAACAGTTTCAATAAAATCTTCGAAAAAATGCCTCAATTCCTTTATGTGAAGTGTGGCACAAATACATTACTGAAAGTTTGCTCTTTCATCTACCAATCGTGCCTTGTGTAAAATATTCTCCTGTACTTATTCCATATAAAAATTAGAAGTTGAAGACAAGGTTCAATCATTGACACATAACCAAAAGATGTCATAGTAAGACATCAAACAGTCATTATGTTGGCCTATATTTGTTTGTTTGCATCAAATCATTAGTAGCACCCGAAAGATGAGTAAAATGAGGTGGACTATACCATACCACATAAAGGTTTTCAAGAAATGGACTTACAGATTTGCGAATCATGGCCATCTGGACTGGGTTATTCTTGACTCGAGCAAGTGCATCCTGCTCTTTCCGACGTATCAAAAGCAAAGGATCTGAATGCAGTTTCCTCCAAGCATCATTTGCTGATTGTGGCTTCTCCTCAAACAAAGCCCCTGGAACCGCCGATTGCTGTTCAATATGAGAACCATTCAGTGCATAAATTAACACTTCAAAAACCAGGTCAATTTTCCAAAATAACGGAAAGCACAAAAGAAAAAAAAAAGTCTTTCACAACCTGAGCGGTAGCAGCAGCCGAATTGGCAATAGAAGAGGATGGCGCATCTTTTTCAGGATCATTCTTGGGCAGAGAATCAAGAGCCTTGAAACCAGAACTCCCCTTCCCAACAGCTAATCCCGATTCGTAAAGAAAGTCCAACCGCTCTTGCTTCCTGCAAAATAAATTATACCAAGTTAATTAAGAAAGAAATCACAAGCCCTAATTCTTACAGACCATAATACAATCAAGGGAAATAGAAAAGTGAGAAATTACGGTATAAGGCCAGCTTGTTCTTGGAGCTGGCGAAACTCTGAGCGCTCTCGTTCCTCGTGTATCTGCTTGCGGAGTTCCTCGAGCTTCTTCTGTTCGGCTTCGTGCTTCTGCTCGGCTTTCCATACATTCTCGATGTTGCGAAGACTGCCTGTATGCCATCCCTTCTTGTTTAGAAACTTCAGCGCCATCTCCGAACGATTCCGCTGACAAAATCAGGATCAGGAATCAGCTTCGACTCTGTTTTTTCGGCAACAAGCACCTAATTAAACGCTCAAATTATCAGGCTTTCCTTCTCTACGTTTTCTTTATTTTACATAATATAAAAACAAGGTTAATAGCTCTTTTCTTATTTTCCCACATATCAATTTTTAAATTTTACTTTTAATTTAATTTTTACTTTTTTTAAAATTATTTTATTATTATTTGACGATGTTGGATGATTTTTATATGAAAAAGTAGACTCCGAGCAGATAATATCGAAACAATTATGCTTACAATGTCCGATTATGGTAAGTTTACGATGTCTAGACGGGTTATATCGGACAAAATAAGCCTGAAAACCAAAAAAAATTAGATGAACGCCGATGATGTCCCGACGTGGCCACTTCAAAACTCAAGTCAGCGGAAAAACAAAAGATTCAAGAATCAAACAAAGAAATGGTTAGGGATATTTACAATATGTTAAATAACAATATGAAACTTGGTGTATATTTAAAGAGTTTTGGAAGCAATTGAATTCTCCTGCTTATGTCGTCTTATGCTTGTATTTATAGTGGATGCTTTCGGCACTCATGACCCAACAAACCCGGAGCACGATATGCCCACAACAATGACACGAGCGGCTCATAACGTATCCGAGAAGTTCACACTCATTACTCATCATTAGTGCACAATCAACTCTCCACGTTTGATCAGTAATTATGGTCGGGTCTTTCGTAACTATTTGACCACGTGGGGTTTGATGAGGCACCTGTTATGCGTGGACATACTTGTTCGGCACTCTCATGTAGGCTTATTACGTGATAATTAGGACAACTTGGATTTTACCAAGGTTACAGTATTATCCTATGACATCATTATATTTATATAAATTACAATATTTAAAATTAAATGCTCAATATAAAAAATAAAAAATCAATTTTAAAAAATATACATAGTTACATACATATATTATATTATATATATTATTCTTTAGTATATCTTAAAAAAATTATTTTCTCAAAATAAGCATAAGGACATCCACAACCCATTTACAAATTACCACATTGGACAATTGCAATTTCGAACAATTGTAATTTCAATGTGGCAATTTCAAAATGGATTGCATGAAGAGGATTGTAAATTTGTAAGCTTTCAAATTTAGAAGTTGTATTTGCAATGCCACATGGCATTACAAGTGTAATTTTTTTTTTGTAGTTTTAAAAAATATAATTTGATTTATAATATTATATTTAAAATTATTATTATAGAGATACTACATATAAATATTATATTTATAATTTCTATAATTATAATTTAAATATTATATTATATAAGTATAATATTTTATAAATTAATATATTTATAATTAAAATTTAGATAATATTATATAAATAATACATTAAACATTATTATATATGTTGTATAAATATTACTGTTATATAAATATTATATAAATATAATATTTATAATTAAAATATATATAATATATATGTTATATTAAAGTGAATATACCAAATGTTTATTTAAAATATGAGTATAATACATTCAAATATGAATAAAATATAGAGTGAGTCTCGTTAATTGAAATTGAAGTGAATTTTAAGGATAAAGATAATTAAAAATTATGAATGTAGTAATTGTAAAAATTATATATGTGACAATAAGATTTATTTTTTAAAATTGATTTGTAATTATAGAGATTTTTTCGACATACGGATCTGTTCGGTCAGAAATGGAGTCAACATAATTTGATCAGCCTAGCTCAAAACGACGTGGCATATGATGAGCCGCGTTATGCGGATAATATATTCATTCCAAAATTTTCGTCGATAAAATTCCCACCACAATAAACCGAAACGGCATTCTTCAAAGTTCGCATTCCCAATTCAGCAGAGCACCACCGATTACTCTGGAGCACCACCGATCACTTGCAGAGTAATCCAGTAGCATTTATCGAAGCGGAGCTGTAGAGCAGACCCAATGAATCGGAGTTGAACGGTCGTGATATCGAGCAAAATGATAGGACTGGAATCCAGAGTGCACATTCAACAACCAAAATTCCACACTCCTCAAACTTTAGCAAGTACTACAGCTATTCAAATCAGGGGGAAAATCAAGTATCACAGATTTTGTCGATTCAATTTGTTTCCTAATCGTTCACTTTTCGGTGATAATCGGAGGAAAAAATCGGACCACTCTTTATTTCCAGCTTTTGTTAGTGATTTTTCCTCTGCTTCGCCGGAATCTGATCAGGTTCTTCGTTCATACTTAATTATTTGTATACAGCTGAGGATGATGACAAATTGACAATGCCTTCAATTTTGCTCACTTTCTTTAAAAGAATGTGTTGGTTTTGCTGTGAGTATAGGAGAATGCGCAGAGAAAGGCCCCAAATGTTCAAATCCTGCTGAAGAGGTTTTGGGAAGTGGCTGCTCCTTATTGGTTTTCCGATGATAAGGTCCAGGCTCGGTGGCGGCTTGCCGGTGTTTTTGCACTTACTTTGGGAACGACGGGTATCAGTGTTGGCTTCAATTTTCTTGGCCGTGACTTCTATAATGCCCTTGCCAGTAAGATTTTTCCTTGTTCGTTTCGTGTTATTACCCCATCTGTTTGATCTACCCCAGCTGTTTGATCTACTAACGAGGGTGACATTTCTGACGTGTTCTCATGTGATTGAAGACAAGGATCAAGAACAGTTTACCAAGCAGCTGATGTATTACCTGGCTGCTTTTGCTGGTGGAATTCCGGTGAGCACATTGCTCCATTTTCTTAGGTATTGCTCGTGTTAATCTTGTCTGCAACCGATGTGAAATGCCTTTGTTACATGTACTATGATGCTAATATCCAACTAATATGTGCCGCTTGTATATTTTTCTTGCTAAAATGCATTTGGGCCCCTTCTTAAAATTAATTTATGCTGAATCCATCGTGTTAAAAATGAGGATACAAAATCCTTGTGTTAGGAAATAGCCTACAAACCCTTGTACTACTGAAAAGATGCAAAAAATTTCGTCCTTGCATTCAGGCAGTGATGATATTGCATTTCACTTGAGCCTCATAACTCAAGGAACATGGTCCCAACATTACCATTCGGTTATCATCTACTTCAAGGACATGAATATAGGTCCATACATCCCAATAATCACCTCAATCCAACACATGAATACAATAACGAAGGATCAAGGCTCAACATGTCAGATTCAATGCAACAAATGACAATTATCACAATGAGTGTTTAACATTTGAGTAATAATCATCTAATTACATCAAAATACTCAATGGGTCAATTAATCCACCATTGTCAAGAAGACAGATAATGCCCAAATAGTTACATTGTGCCAAATATCAATACATGTGGTATGTTACTTAGTAGTATCATACTTCTCATCAAGTTGTTAGTCTAGCTAGAAAACGATTTTCATCGGTCAATCTGCGACACAATCAACTTATTTGTAACATTTAGCCAACAATTAAATAATCTGAAACTTTTGACAAATTATTGGGAATTTACCCTACTAGGGCATATATAATACTTTTAACATGCTAATACCAAGCGTTTTAGAGCATCAAACTTCAAATAATTATGTATTTTCATTTGAAAGACAATAAACATTTACAATTGCAAATTATTATTAGCCGTCATTTTGTTTGATCACTACCTTGGGGGTGATATGATAATTTACTGAAATGTATTATAAAGCAGCACCATGACACACTTTGTAATTCCTGTCGATTGTTTAGATGGTCCCTTGGAGGACGTTGAACAAATACTTTATTTGTCTTCTAGTTTTCATTTACCTATTTAGGATTTAGGAATATATAAATGCTGGGGAAGTATGTGACTTCTTCTACTGTTTTCGTACATATTTGGATACTAAATTACGGCAAGGCTGCCAAAGGAATAAATTTACATTACAAATTTCTCCTGTCTCTTATATGCTATTGAAAATCTTCAATTTATAATCTTTTGATTGATTTGTATTTTACCTAAAT
Source organism: Haberlea rhodopensis (assembly GCA_907163345.1). Classification (NCBI taxonomy): domain Eukaryota; kingdom Viridiplantae; phylum Streptophyta; class Magnoliopsida; order Lamiales; family Gesneriaceae; genus Haberlea; species Haberlea rhodopensis. Next base: position 489,161 of record CAJQUN010000006.1, read on the forward strand.
GATTTAAGAAGAATTTGATTTATTTTTCTGCGTTAAAGGAAAGGAATATAATAATTTACTTGATCATGTTTACTTTAAATTTTATTTGTAACAAAATAAGAAACTTTTTTCCTAGAAATTTCTTTGTTTACTTCATTGAAATCTAGGACTTTTTTTTTTATAGGGCAAATAACATTTATAAATAGGTACCAGAGGTTATTCACAAAGTCAAAAAGTTAACAATTATAAAGTAAAAAATAAAAACAAAATGAAAGACTTAGTATAAGATACAACTAATTGGCTCCTGGCTCCCTAATCCAATCTGAAAAAGAGTAACTGAATGTTCCCTGATTTCTGTTCTTAATCCAAAACCAACTCCTGAATTTGATTAAATCCACCACCGCGGTTCTTTCTTCATCCGTGCTTCGAAATATTCTTCTGTTTCTCTCTAGCCAGATGGACCAAATAACCGCCTGCCCCATTGTTAACCACTCTTTTAATCCCTTTGAGTAAGTCCATAGTCCTTTGTGTTGAATGACGTCATCTTTGGGCTCATGATGCAAAACGACTGACATTCCCAACCATGCATAGCACTGCATCCAAACCGAGTGAGACTCCGTGCAGAAGAAAAATAAATGTTCCATAGTTTCTTCCTCATCCTTGGCAAAAGTCACAAATGTCCAATATCGGCCCCGTTCTGATATTCCTGTAGCATAGATTGACCTTCGTGGGAATACGATCCTTTAAAATCTTCCAAAGCAAGGTTATGACTTTGTTTGGAGAGTAGCTATTCCAGATGATCTCATAAGCTGGAGAGCAATCGATCGATGTATTGGTATCCTGCAAAGAGTAGTAAGCCGATGCGACAAAGTAATTTCCTTTTGTCTCATGCTTCCATATCCATTCATCACTTTTGTCCTGTAGCATGGTGATCCTGTTGATACAAGATAACAAATCTATAAATAATACAGGTTCCCAAGAAAATAACTCTCGTCTCCACTCCCAAATCCAAGACCAAACCCCCTCCTCTCAAACCCCCATATCACTAATGAATATGTCTTTATTTCTAGCAATGGTAGCTAATCTAGGAAAAAAAGTTAGTAAACTGTCGGTCCCTGCCCAAACATCCTTCCAAAATCTAGTTTTAGTCCCATTACCCACCCGTCTGACCAATCCCCCTGTAAACCAATCAAAGTCCTTGTTGAATATAGTTTTCTTAATGTCCTTCAACCAAAAAGAGGAATGTTTTTCATTTGTAGCCGAGTGTGAACTACCCGCCAAAGACTCCCAAGACAAAGGTCCATATTTTGATATCAACACCCTTTTCCATAATGTATTCGAGTCCTTCAGTATGTCCCAGCCCCATTTTCCCAATAATGTGAAATTAAAATAGTTCAAGTTTTTCACCCCCAACCCTCCCTTGAGTACACACTTCTGACCATTTAACCCACGCAATTTTTCTATTACCCTCACCTCCCCCAAAGAAAAAAAATCTGTAATGATTGTAATTTTGAAAGGATACACTTTGGAGCATGAAAGAAAGTGAAGTAGTAGATCGGTAGAGCGGAGAGCACGTCATTGAGCAATATCATACGATCCCCTAAAGACAGGCTTTTGTCCTCCCAAGACACTAGTCTTTTTCTGAATCTTTCAACCACCGGTTCCCATAACAATTTCTTTCTCGAGGACGCCCCTATTGCTAGAATATTTAAATGGCAGATTTCCAAGTGTCGCAATTCAAAAAAGTGGCTATTCCTTCAATGGTTCTCAGATCCACATTAACTCCAATCAATTTACTCTTGTGAAAGTTGATTTTAAGGCCAGATAGAAGCTCAAAAATGCGAAGGATAGCCTTGAAAACTGTTGCATTTTTCATAGTCGCCGCACCCACAAAAAGGGTGTCATCCGCAAATTGTAAATGTGAAATTACCAGTGTCATCCCTGCCAACTTTGATTGCGTCCAGCCATCCGATTTCCACTAGTCCTATTGACCATTCTACTCAATGCCTCAGAGACGATAACAAAAAGGAATGGTGATAGTGGATCCCCTTGACGCAAACCCCGTTGTAAATCAAATTCCTGCGAAGGGCTACCATTAATCAAAACTGAAGCTTTTGCACTAGAGACGCATTCCATGAGCCATTGTCTCCATTTTATATCAAAGTTCATCATCTCCATTATCTGTTCAAGGAAACTCCAATTAACTGAATTAGTATGCTTTTTCAAAGTCAACTTTGAATATCATTCCTTGTCTGTTTTTTTCTTTAAATCATCAATTAACTCACTGATCACCACAACACCATCAAGAATATGACGCTGTCCCTCAAACGTTGGCTGTGATACCGAAATCACCTTATCAAGTACTCGAGAGAGTCGATTGGCAAGTACCTTAGACAATATTTTGTAGACACAACCTATCAACGCAATAGGCCTAAACTCTTCAATATTTGCCGGATTATCTTTCTTTGGTATCAAGACAATGAAAGAAGAATTTCCCATGGGTGTGAAATTCCATGAAAAATCTCGAAACTCATCCTTCAAAATGTTCCAAAATTTCTTAATGAAACAGAAATTGAAGCCATCGGGTCCAGGACTTTTGTTACGTTCACTGTTCTACACTGCCATACGGATTTCCTCTTCTGAGAATGCCATGGTGAGGTTGTTATTATCGGAGATAGTCAATTGATCAAAGCCCATGTCATTGATCTAAGGCCTGTCCCAAACTTCTTGGCTGAACTGATTCGCATAATGAGATCGGATCACATCCTTTATTCCCTGTATTGTATCCGTCCAAGTGCCATCAATGAATAGACCCACAATTTCATTTTTTTTTCCGGCGACGGTTGGCACATTTGTGAAAGAAGCTAGAATTTACATCACCCTCTTGTGTCCATCGAATTCTTGCTTTCTGATAGAGTAATGTGTCTTTCATTCTGATTGCATCCTTGAATTTAATAATTTCAGTCTGTTGTGCACTTGACTCATTCACTGTTAGCTCTCTCCGATCCACAATCCATTCCCATTCCTGTATTTTGCCACTTCGTAGCCTCAATCTTTTTATCCATCATCCCAAACACTTCTTTATTCCAAATCTTTAGGCTATTTTTTTTTATTTAAGCTTTTCTTTGAGAATAAAACCACCCCAGCCATGAATGTTGAAGTTTTTCCATTCATTTTCCACAAAACCTTGGTATTCATTGTGTTGTTGCCAAGAGTCCAACACTAAACGGTTTAGGTCCCCAATCCACCACATGATTTTTGAGCATGATTGTGCAGTGGTCGAATGAGGTTCTTTGTAATCCCCATTGGGTTGAGTTCGGCCATTCACTAAGCCAATTATGTGAAATAAGGAATCTGTCAAGGCGGCTAACACACGTACCATCAGGCCTGTACCACGTGTATTTTCTACCGATCAATGGTAATCCAGAAGGCCTGTTTTGTTGATAAAATCATCACATTCAGTGTCATCCTGAGAATATTGATTTGAGTTTCTGCCCCTTCTTTCTTTGCTATGTCCTTATTGCATTAAAATCTCCGCACACACTACCACCTCTTATTTTGTGAATGTTCTATAGTGTGGCAACTCATTTCCCATAAGATTCTTTTCGATGCAATATCACCTGGTGAATATACGTTGGTGATATTACATTTAATTTTTGCATGTCCCCAAAATCCTACCATCCCCAGTAATCCTTCTTCACTCCAGCAACTTTCGGAATCCAGAATTTTTCCATATGCAAAGCAACCCACCAGCTGTCCTCATTGCTCCTTTGTAGACCCAGTTAAAATCCTTCAGTCCAAATAGATTTGCAAAAATCTCTAGTGATCATGTCAATCTTTGTTTCTTGCAAACAAAGAAAATCAATCCCCTTTTTGGAAACAAATTCCTTTAATTCCCTTCGTTTACCCCGTCCCCCTAATCCTCTTATGTTGTAGCTTACAATCTTCATTGACGACCATTGACATCCCCAAACTCTTCAACATGTATATCTTTTGTGTAAATAGTTGTCATATCCCTTCTTTCCATTGCCATTAATCGGTTTATGATTTCCTTATCTTGTCCTTTACTCATAATCCCAAGTTTCTGACCAATACTCCATAATTACATTGCTGCCCCGAGAAGGTTATCATCCATCGGATTTTGGTTTCCACGCTGTTTGTTTTTTCCATCCCCGCAGAATGATGTTTTGGGGCTATGGATCTTAAATTGCTTTTTCCTTTGATATGTTTTTCCGAATTTCTTGTCCATAGCCTCTTCTGTCTCCTTGTCAATGATTTTGCAAGGAGTTCTACCTTGGTTGGTGATATTCTCCAGCTGATTCTCGATATAGCATGGTGAATCCTGAGCAGTTCGAGTGAAAATCAAGCTCTGTATTTGGAGCAACTCCGCCATCAAATTTCCATAATCATTCCGCAGTCATTCTGATCCTGAATCACATTAACCTTCATTTGAGCATCTTCCCATAGTGTTTCTGGAACACTATCATTTGAATATTCTGATTCAGAAGTGTTAGACGACGGGAACGACCTGCTAAAGCTTTTCTGTCCCAAGTTCCATGATTTTCAGTCTGAACATCCGAGGTATGTTGAATAGATATGTCTTCCATCGGGCGGATAGGATAAGTAACACCATCTATCGCGACATTGACAATCTTATTGATGAATGCCAAGGATGTGGTGGATAACAAAAATCGTCCACAGTCTAACCTTTCCCTGTTTCTTTGATGACCTCCAGTAAGATGCCCAGTGTGTTGGCTAAACTATTGAAGTATCTGAGATGCCAGGCATGTGGTGGAGTGCCTAAACAATTGATCCACACCTCGCGTTTCTGGATGCTCGAATCTTTATCCCATAGACTGATTTCAGTAAACCAATTGCCCAACCATTCATCATCCTCCTTAAATAGTTTCTCCAGATTATCATTCTTATCATCCTGTAAAAGGACCATCGGTCTGCCCATGGGGATGATTCTTATACTGCCAAAACCATTGAGCTAAAGATCTTGTTGGGCTCGCAATACTGTCCTCTGGTTTATAGAGTTGTCCCATAATGCATCCCTCAACCCATTCCCTTTCTTCCTTTTTAGTGTTAAAGGTTAGTTTCTGACCTTCATATTGATGGTTTCCTTGGTTGTTCAAAACTTGGCCTTGAATTTCCTTTTGAGGGTGTCTGCATAAGATGAGCCATTGAAAGTACCCAGCTTGTTGTTGTCTATAATGTTTTGATTGCTTCTCTTATTTGCCATTTCTGAAATGCTATCAAACCTTGGTCGATTAGCTCTTATCTTATAGGATCCAATCCATATCTGGTTTAACCCTTCCAGTATTCTCGGAATCTCCACATTTCCTTGGAATCGCACAAAGCCAAATTTATTACCTCTCCCTTTTAGAAGGTACAAAAACCTCCTTAACATTCCCCAACTTCTGAAAGGTTTTACCCATTTCAGAGGGATGTCCAATCTGCTGGAAAGTTATTGAAGAATAAAGGTACCGTGTTTTCTTGGAATCGCCTCTGAAATTCTGGAATTTTTCGCTGCTTGTGGTTTACGCCTGACGCCCCTGGGTCTCGTCTGAAACTGCCGTGACCATGCTCCCGCTCAACCGATCTATCTGGAGGCTTAGGGAAGGCTCTCTCTCTCTCTCTGAAAAGGTTGAGATATGGGGTGAGGATATGGGTCCATCCTGGAAACGATCACGCGGATGAACGAGACGCGTCTCGATGTGAAGACGCAGGTTAGGGTTTGGGTTCGATGGATTTACTGCCTTTCCTCTCAAATTTTCTCTCACTAGGGTTGCACGCTCCATATCTATTGAAATCTAGGACATGATCGGAGTGTTAACTCTTTATGTGTTCAAGGAATGCTTCCTCATGTTTTTACCTTTACTTCATATTGATTGTTGTCTTAGCTTCTGCTGATTTTAGGAGTTATACCTATTCATTATATGTTTCTTACAGGTTTTTGTTTTGAGAGATTATGCAAAAGATACACTTTCTTTGAGATGGAGATCTTGGATGACAAGCTATTACATGGATCGATATCTGAAGAATAGATCATTTTACAAAATACAATCTCAGTCAATAATCGATAACCCCGATCAGCGGATTGTTGATGATTTAAGTTCTTTCACATCAACAGCTCTCGCATTTTCCTTGACACTCTTCAATGCTACTGTGGACTTGATATCTTTCAGTAGCATCTTATATGGAATCTATCCACCACTTTTTATCGTTCTTCTGGGTTACTCACTTGGAGGAACAGCTATCAGTATTGTCCTTGGCAGGGTAAGTCTCACCTTAAACGTCACATAGTTAGTGAAATGCATAAATGTGCTGCTTCCATACTCCTTGAAGCAATAGAATATTGTTATTATAAACTAGTGTATGCAACTATTTACCTTCTGGCATTGAGAACTTTTAGCTTCAGGGGCTGGTGAATCTAAATTTTTTGCAAGAGAAAAAAGAAGCAGATTTTCGTTATGGACTCGTGCGCATCAGAGAAAATGCTGAATCCATTGCATTTTATGGCTGGAGAGCGAAATGAGATGCAACTTCTAATGCAGCGGTTCAGAAGTGCATTCGAGAATCTCAGTGTATGGAAGTTGTAACATTTTTAGTACGAGTTTGAAATCCTTCTGACCCGTCATTTCTGCTGTTTCCTCATTTAGATTTTTGCACCTGGTATATTTCACTTTTTTCATCTTATAAATTCCACCGCAGGGGTGGGATCAATCTTTCACAATTATTCGTGAAATAATTGAAGTGTGCGATGAAACAGAGAATTATGTAAATCTAATTTTAATTAACATTTGATTGACATAGTTTCTGTATTGTTACCCATGTGGTACCGACTGACAATACTGCTGATAGATTGGTTGATGTACTACCTTTACCTTGTCACTGATTTCTGTTAATGTCCTGATAAATATAGGAATGATAAAAGGGATACTGAAAATGGAAGTCTAGAAAAGCAAGTGAAAATACTATATGTGCTAACAATACTTTTTCTATCTACTAGATATCCTGATTTTTTTTTTTTTTATCTTCATCCATTTTTTTCAAAATCGGTATTCTTCATATGTTAAATCATAACCTGTAAATACTCGATATCATTTTTGTCGCTTATCTTATTATATTTAATATTTTCCATCTTAAACATTACAGCAATTATTGATATCTTCCAGAAACCTGGAGTTCTTCACCAATGGCTACAGATATTTGATCCAAATTCTTCCTGCTGCAGTAGTTGCACCCATGTTTTTCTCTGGGAAAATTGAATTTGGAGTCATTAATCAGTCTGTATCTGCATTTAATCACATTCTTGGAGATTTCTCCCTCATTGTGTACCAGTTTCAAGCTCTCAGTGCCTTTTCTGCTGTCATTGAACGACTAGGTACGTTGATATATTCGATTGCTAGATTATGTCCTCTCTATTTTGAATTTGGGCTCATGTGCAATTTGAGTTATGGATCTTGTTACATATACTGCTGCAATTCTTCTGTTGCATTGATGGTTGTAAATTTCCAATAGCACACCCGCATAATATGTGATTTTGGAAAGTTTTAAATCTCAGGTGAATTCGACGATCTTTTAACTAGCAATGACACTAGAAGCAATGCTGACATGGAAGAAATCTGCCGTGAATTATGTGTTATCACCGATTTTAGCACTTCTAATGGATCTGTTCCCCTTGGCAGCAGTTCAAAATTACTGAGTATCGATAATTTGACTCTATTGACTCCAAGCGGAGCAACCCTTATCAGGGATTTGTCAATGGAAGTCCATGAGAGGGACCACTTGCTGGTTAGTAATTGTATTTCATTTTTGAGGTGATGAAAAAATAAGTCTAGAAAGTGAAAGAATGGATTGATTATTGGTGCTTGACTTGATTAACAGATTACAGGGCCAAGTGGAAGTGGTAAAACCTCGTTACTAAGGCTATAGCTGGTCTCTGGAGCTATGGAAAGGGAACTGTCACATCTTATGAGAGAAATGAGGGAGATCCTCTATCAAAGTTTTCTTCAAACCTGGCTTCTCTTGAAGTAAGTTCTGTGGACGAGACCAAGGGCCGTGAAAACAAACAAAAAAACAAACGTTCTAGAGGTGTATTTTTCCTTCCTCAGAAACCATATATGGTATTAGGGACACTTCGGCAACAATCACTTTATCCTACTTGGAATGAAGATCCGGTTTCCATGAACGGTAAACCAACTGGTATGGTATCTCATGTTCCACCCCATCCCTGAGTATCACCATCATTACATCCCTGAAACTGTGATCTATATTAGATCCAAGGCAATCGTGCTTCGAAAGTACTCTTCCATATTGCATTAATATTGTCTACATGTAAACATTTGATAACAAATTGAACTGTTGATTCTCGTAGATCTATGAAAGGTTTATATATAGCGAGGACTTCAAAGTTTTGTATAATATGAAATGTTTAAATACAGATAATTTCATTGATTATGAAGTACATAAACAGTCGACAATGGAGGAAAGTGCTTAGAGATTTTAGATCTCTCACTTAACCACATTCACAATGTCTTAAAATTTCGTAATCATCTAGAATTTTTTAATTTCTTTCACTACTCCAAGATATTGTAAACACACATTACCTGAGTAGATTGAAAAACAAATGAATTAGGAAATGCATCGAATCTTGAAAATATGCTTACTACTGGTACACATGCATTTATTTAAAGCTAAAATTGTTGAGAGATTTATTTTGCAGGTTCACTACCTATCCTACAGTTTGCACAAGACATGGATCCAAGGCCTCAGAAGCCTACTACTGATGATATAATTCAAGTTCTACACGATGTTCGGCTTGGCTACATTTTGTCTCGTTTTGATCTAGATTCCATGTATGAATGGTCTAGTGTTCTCTCTCTTGGTGAGCAGCAACGTCTAGCATTTGCACGTCTGTTGCTTTCAAAGCCAAACTTAGTCCTCTTGGATGAATCAACTAGTGCTTTAGACGAAGACAACGAGGTGACTGAAATTTAATACTTTTGTTTCCTTATAATTTCTCTTTGCGGCGGACTTTACATTACGCTAATCAAATCAACATATTTTCTGAAATATCTGGACACTAGGACTGAAGTGTTCTTGAAGATTGCAGTCGTTTTCTTTTCAGAATCCTTCTTTGAAAATGCCTGTTGCGACCTAATTCTGATATCTTTATCAAGCTTTATGTAGACAATACATATGGAGTCCTCAGGATAGTTCAACCACATAAGCCAAAATGTTGTTAAACTGGGGCGATAGTTTGGTAGATTGTATGGGTTGTTATTCTCATGCTCTTGAGGTATTTGGCAGACTACAGATTGTTTGCGACTGTGAGAATCTTTCGTGAAAAACCATCCATAAAAAATCTACTCTAAGAACTGAAAGTTCACGAAAAACTAGAAGATGAAAAGAAAATATGAATGAGAACGATCTTCTTCTTTGCTTCCTAAATCAATTCTTACGTCCTTTGAGGTCGAATATTTACCTTAAATGGTTTTTCTAACTCTCTAAAAGCAATACCCAAAGTGCGAGTGGTTTCTTGTCAACACAAACCAGATTCATAACTTGTTTGTATTTTTGTCCTAGATTCCTTTACTACGTGCCCCGTTCTTTATTGTGCAATTATCATCTTTACCGCTAGTGATTGGCAAGAATATCCTTACTTTTTGCTCTAAACTTGTACTTGCAGACACATATATATCGGTTGATCGAAGCTGCAGGGATCACATACGTAAGCATCGGTCACAGAAGAACACTTTACGAATATCATAAGCAAGTCTTAAAGATATCCCCAGTGGAACCAACAAATGCAGATCGCAATTGGCACTTTGAGCCCATCAATAAAGTTTCAACGTACGATCTATCAAAGCAGTAATTGCAACCTCGATGGCGTTGAGGTATCAACATTTACTCCTTTGCTTAGGAATGGCCGTAGGTAAAATCAACTATCCTAGCCTGATATCACGTATGTGCGACTGTTCTTGAAAATGACTGTATGATATGCCATGATTCTACAATAGAAAATAGATCTATCACGTTAGAAATATACAATACAATACTATTTTGTAACATATGATATTAATAACCAATGATATTATATTATAACATAAAGAATTTTAAAATATACTTAAAAAATTAATAATTATGTTGAGAGTTTTAGAAGAAGAAAAAACATATTTGCAAAGAGAAGAAAGTTGTGTAATATTCCATTTCCTTTTCTGAAATGCGAAAGGGGTCCAAAAATGCAACCGAGTAAAACCCATAGACTGCAATTTTCAGCTTTTGCAACGCACTTCTTTTATTAAACAAAATCATAATTTTTTAAAATTATTTTTGATATCGAATCGGACGAGAAAATACAAATTCAAACCTGTTGTCAGTTTGTGAATGCGATACCAACTTTCACTCAATATGTATGATACAAGTATTACAGTATTAGTCAGGGGCGAATTTATACATACGGGAGGAGGGGTTTTTTTTAAAAAAAAACTTTAAAAATTAAATTTTCCCAAAAACTGATATTTTGCCTCCCAAATTATATTGACCACTTCAAAAAAAAAAATGGCAATTTACGTTATTATTTTGTCATCCTAAACAAAAGTTAAACAACAATTCTATGTTCGCTCCTTGCATTAGTTTCATTTGATATTCTAAAATTAAAACAAAAACTATGTGAGCACTTACTTGAGTATCATCCTATCTCCCACCAAAGTACGACCCAGCAAGACGTCTTTTTAAACGAAAAGGGTATGAAATTTATCGAAGGTTCAAGTTTTTTATAGCAATCGACTAGTCATTACTTAGTTAAAATAGATGAATGAGTCTCAGAACCATGCAATGTTTATACTTGAAAAAAAACCCTCGAATTGAAGTGAAATCCACAAGCATTCATGTTTAAACTCTTCCCGTAACGTATTATACAAGATAAAAAACCAAGACCAAAGAGTTGCAACAACCTGAGCATTTAGAGATGCTCACTTATTTAGATACAAATGCTCCAAAGACTTGCAACACTGCCACAAAATCCAAGGTAGACCCCCATGCAAAGGGCATCATCCCATTTTCCAAGAATCTGGGTGAGGCTGAACCACACCTTAATATTCAGAAGTTCATGTTTCCCAAGCATACATATTTTATCTGCGCCAGAAGATATACGAGCCTGAATCAGTTGCACGTACTCAAGCTAAACAATTGTTAACCAGATTGACAGCTCAGGCTTTTGGAGTACACGGGGAAATTAACAACCAAAATTAAATCAGACAACCAAAAATTTCTTATGTTTTAGGAAAACATTAGACATGAGAAATGAATCATGCAACATTCCTGCAATGAATCGTACGGGGGTAAAACATCTTCTGTTGTATGTACACGAAATTCTCAACGTAGGAGTTAAGACCATCAAGAGTGTCATCACCCAAGCACCAGACCATGCAAGCGAGGCTATGCACAATATGCTCCTCCAGCAATTACTTTTTATTCGTATTGATTCAAATTGCTATAGGAGTCTATCTTAATCCTGTATCAACCAATTCACACACTAGTGGCAAAACTGATGTGGGACTGAGGAACTACAAAGAGTCTGCTATAAGTTTTCAAGCATTCATGTGCATCCCAAATCCTAAATATCTTGTTGGATTTGGGCCCTTCACTTGTGATAAATTTGAAGAGATCAGAATTGATGACAAAAAGCTTGGGAAAGAATTTGAAGCGAGAACAGAAATGATATGGCAATTTAAAGGCTATCTAATAGAATGTTCTCAATTATAAACACGAAAAGAGAAAAATTGAAAATGTAAATTAAAACCCAGTAATCCAGACTATATTCACAACTTTAAAAGATGATGGAATAGCCCATGCATCTGGCGTATTAAGATGAGACATCCCGATTATAAATACCTCTAGATATTCCTCCATCCCATATTTTGATCCTTCACGGCCAAGACCTGATTGTTTCATGCCTCCATGTGGAGTCACCTATATAATTGGAAGATAATAAATAAATATGCACTTCAATTCCTCATCTCTATCTAATCGAGATGCAGACAACGTTCACCTCAGTTGAGACTAGTCCTTCATTAACTCCAACAATTCCATATTCAAGAGCTTCAGCAACACGCCAAGAACGTTGAACATTTGTCGTAAAGATATATGAAGCCAAACCTACAAACAGGTTGCTAATTTAACATAGGCACAAAAGATATGATGTCTTATTTAGTTGAACTCAGCATTCAGAATATTTGAGAACTAATAAACTTCAATTCTTAAGATGTAAATGATCGGTCACACAGATAGTCTTAAAGACTTCCAAGGAGCAAAAGTTCCTAATTTCCAGTTTTATACAAGAATAGTCATCCATAATTCAGACCTGCATTGGTGTCATTGGCAATATGAATTGCTTCTTCTTCGGTCTTAAATTTCAGAAGAGGCGCAACAGGTCCAAATACTTCCTCACTAGATTATCCACAAAGTAAAATTAGCCACAAAAATTTACCACAAACAACTGGAACAAAAGGGTGCCATCAAGAATATAAAAGGCTATATTCAAGCATTTCTTCGTGGCAATCTTAAGTTAAACTCATGTCAAAGAAAGAAAGACAATCCTGATACATTTACAACAGTAACTTATAAGTCTATACGGAATTAAAGCACTAAAGAACAAACAAAAGCTGAGCAGTTATGATTCCATTCAGCTAACCGCTATCGGCAAGCCAAGGGAATAACGTGCTTTAACTGACGCAACAGGCCTATGAATTATACCAAATAAATCAATCCTAAAATCCCAAGACACGACCCATCACAACTTTCAAGTAATCTAATGCTAAAAAATATGTGCTCATAGGACCACCTTTCCGAACCATGAATATATGCAATCTTTTAGGCAACTGAGGCACACAGTAGAATAGCACCACTGAGGAAGTGTTATACTGAAAACCCCAGTTTGGTACCTAATTAACCACAGAGTAGAGAAGGCATGGGGTATATATCTGTGATAAACTCCATTGTTCTTTGTTAGTGCATGTGCTGACCAATCCACAAATGGAACAATTTTCTAAGCTTACCAAGACATTTATACAGTTATACAGGACAAGACACTAACAAAAATATGCATAATCTGTACATTAGACAAAAATCTACCAAGGCTTTTTTGGAGTTACCTGGATATACGCATCTCATTTTTGACATCAGCTATGACTGTAGGCTCATAAAAGGTCATTCCAAGACTGTGTCTGTTGCCACCGACGAGGATTTTGGCTCCCTTAAACAAAAAATGTGTATATATTAGGGCAAGTGTAAGGCCAGTTAAGTCCTCTTGCAATGTGTGTCCGGATAACTCAAGTTTTTTTATAGCATGGACACAAAAATCCAACAGTTTTCATGATATAAACAGCTACAAACAATGGGAGAAAATATATATTCAAATAGCGAGGTAAATGAAAAGGACCAGGCATGAGACGTGGAGGCGACAAGAAACCAATCGGTCTACAGATTGTACTTTAGGGGACAACTCTGGAACCACATGTCCCCAAAATATGAGCATTGATATAAGTAACACCAAAACAAAGCAATACCTGGTCCTATTTCCTTATTCTAACTGAATAATTTATTTAATATTATGAAAATCAGTAGTTTCTATGGATTACAAAGAGGGGAAAAAAGAATCTCTCTCGTATGGAATTTAGTTCTAGCCACTGTGCTGTAAATTAGGTAATAAACAAACCTTTGACACAGCATCTTGCACCAGTGTTTCGACCTGTGAGGCAATCCTGAAAAGGGTCAAAAGGGCTAGGCACAACAAGTGTCACAGTTGCATGATTGAAATTGTAAATTGAAAACATAAAGCTGACCTTATTTAGTGCATTATCATTTATAAGAGGGCCCTGCAAGAAGCATCAACAACGAACTTTTCAAGTTAGATTAGTTAGCATAACCCAGAAACCTAGATGGCTAATTATGTGCCATGCAGTAAATCCAAATGTGAGGGTATTTTTGCAAAAGGTGCAGAATCTAGAAATTGAGCTGAACTATAAAAAATTAAACAATTCACGTCTGCAGCACGTCCACTAGTGAACGCCAAAGCGTATAGGCCGAACACATGTTTTGCTTTATAAAATTTCAAAAATAGTTTAAATTAATAAATATCCCAAACCTTGTCCTAACCCTCCTAGGAAGTGAATTATCTGGTTCTAGCACATACATATAGTCCTGGGAGTTGGTTATTTGTTTAGCAGGAACTTAAGCTCTCGTTAAGCACTGTGAATAACATTTCCAGGTTACATTAAGATTTTGAGTATTGGAATTGTGGAGCAAGTAGTAGATGACGGTAACATTGGTAATGAAGATAATTACAGCTATTAGGAACCAGGTCTTTTAGGTTATATTGTTTAGAGGACATGTACCAAGTATTAGCACTTTTCTTGTTTTTTTCCATTTATTTATTATTTTGACAGTTATTTGTGAATTGCTAATTAAAAATATTTTCTAATCATTAATGTTTTCATTTTTGGTATTTTTTAAAATGAAGTTCTGTTATTTCAAGTAATTACAGATTTTGGTGCCACCAATCTTCTTTTTTAAGTAACTCAATTTTGTTATTTTCGCTAGTGTTATTCATAAATATTAGGAACAGGCCCTCCAAGCATCACAAAAGGAATAACCAAGTGCTATTATGTCAAATATACAGATAATGACACTGATGCCAGGCCACAAGGACTAAAGGTAGGAAAGTTGTGTATTATAGAATGCCATGCCTGTTGAAGCAAATGACTTATCCAGAAAATGATCAGAGCAGACTGAGGTAATTACCAGCACAACACCTTCTTCAAACCCATTCCCCATTTTCAAAGTCTTGACCGCATTGGAAAAGGCATTCGCAAATTTGTCATATATCCCTGTAAAATATCATGAGATCAAACATGTCAATAATTCCTTTTTAAGCGAAGTAGTACTTGAAAAATATTGACTTTAGAACGTAAAACTGCCCACTTTAGGCAATTTCTATCCCTATAACTTTTGGCATTTACCACATCCACATCAAAGCAAAATAATGGCATGGGGGATAGAAAAGATTAAATAAACAAAACAGAGTGAGCACGTTTGACATTTTATCATAGACAATATACTGTACAACACTCATTCAAAATATAGTTTTCGATCATATTAAATTTAAAGTTACGAGTATGGAATCAAACTAACTAAGATTGTGTTTAGTTAATAGGATTAGGCCATGATAGATTAATTGTATCTCATTAATCCACGTTTGATTAATCATTTTTCATCTTGCTTCCTACTCTCAGGCCCGATACAAAGATTTTTAGGTGATTAAGCATCACAACCGGAAGGTGTGATATTTAAACTCTCATACTAGGGGTTATTGGCAGCAAACCCCATGTGGTTTTCTATATAGGCATATTACAGTCCTATGATTTGAAAATAGGCAGTTTAACACCTGTGGTTTTCAAAATAGGCAGTTTACCCCCTTGTGGTTTGTGAAAATTAGCAGTTTACCCATTGTAGTTTGTGAATAGGTGCAAAACATCTACTCCGTGTATACTATGTTTTGCAAATCATATGGGGGTAAAATGTCTATTTTGAAACCACATGGGGTAAACTGTCCATTTATAAACCACATGGGTAAAGTGTCTATTAGGATACCACAATAGGGTAAAATACATATTTACAAACCACATTGGGGCAAAATACATATTATCGATATCACTGGGGTGTAAACTATCACTAGCTCCTCGTACTACAATGTGAAAAATTAGCAGTAATTGTGTTACGGACCAAAGTTCTAGCCCAAGCCTAGGACATAATGGGCCAGCAATTGAAGCCCAAGAACCCACCAAGATATCAAAAAAGGGCAGAAAACGTGGGGTGGGGGGAGAGTCAGTTAGAGGGAGAGAAGAATAAAAGGGAGAGGAGAAGTGAAGGATAGGCATTCCAGAATTTACCTTGAGGTTGTAAGCGAGCTTAGGTTTGGGCAAGGGAGGATCTCCTTCCTTGAGTAGGAGAGTGATATTTCTACTTCTTGTATTTCCTTTCTTTTCCATTCAACAATATAGTGTGAAATTTCTGAAATTCTATCGTGTATTGCTCTTAAATTAGCCTATTGTGTGTGAATGATTTTTGGTTCCTAACAATTGGTCCGGCGACGACGCGACTGAGGAGATACAAAAGCATGGCCACGATCGATGAAGAAAACAGACACAATATTTTTTTCAAGTGTTTTGGGTACGGTGTGGTGTCAGCACTCAAAAAGAGTCGATCCCAGGAGCTGGCTCATCACATCAGAGAGTTATTTTGCGCAGAATTCCACACCATGGGATGATCGAATGCAAATCACATTTATATCAATGTATGGAGTGGCTGAGGTATGGTTTTATCTACTGACAATGATATATCCCAATATAACTTGGGATCAATTTACACAAGAACTGAGGAAACGATTCGGGGAAGCTGTCAATGATGTTAACTGTGAAGATGAGATTCCCAACAAAACAAAAAAGAATCTGAGATGGACAACGAAGCAAAGAACAAAGAAGCAGACGACATTATTAAGGAGGGCTTGGGAGCAGTCATAGCGATGGAGATAAAACGGTCTGTATCTGGAGAAGCGAGGTGCGACAACAGTGTTGGTGAGAAGACAGTAATTGGGGAGAAGGCCACCGAGACCATATATCTTGAAGAAGACAAAGCTGAAGAAGAACCTATCACAGCTAGCTTGGACAGCTTCATATCGATTGCTAAAAGAGGACAAGGTGATAAATTTAGGTAGAGCAAAATTTATTTAAGAGGATCGAGATTATGGAGGAGGCGAAAAGAAAGACGCTATACCAGAGTTAGATGCGATAAAATTGATACAATGGGAATTTTTCACTGAAATAAAGCTTGAGAGCATTGCAACTCTTCCAATGCACCGAAACAACAGATACACCATTGAGAAAGAGCTGACGATACAAGGATTTCTTCGATTAAGAAAAAAAGGCGAGAGAAAGCTAAGGTTCCATGGAAAGCTGTCACACTTTTAAGCAAAGACCAGCGCACTGCGTCGTTGCAATGGCGGTGGGCTGGGGGTGTGGCTACAGAAAATTAGAGATGAGGAAGATATGTGAATGGGTTCTCATACTTGGGGCCCAAAGAAACTATACCAATCAATCATATCTATTGCTTATTGTTACGGACCAAAGTTCTAGCCCAAGCCTAGAACATAATGGGCCAGCATTTGAAGCCCAAGAAGAAAAACCCACCAAGATATCAAAAAAGTGGCAGAAAACGTGGGGAGGGGGGGAGAGTCAGTTAGAGGGGAGAGAAGAATAAAAGGGAAAAGGGCAATGCAGGAGAGGCATTCCAGAATTTACCTTGAGGAGGGCAATGCAGGAGAGGCATTCCAGAATTTACCTTGAGGTTGTAAGCGAGCATAGGCTTGGGCAAGGGAGGATCCCCTTCCTTGAGTGATATCTAGCTGAGTGATATTTCTTCTTGTATTTTCTTTCTTTTCCATTCAACAACATAGTGTGAAATTTTTGAAATTCTATCGTGTATTGTTCTTAAATAAGCCAATCGTGTGTGAATGATTTTTGGTTCCTAACAAAATGACAGTTGAGTCCCTAGGAATTTGCAACCTTTGAATAATTTATGCCCGCTAAATTCATGTAAAGTACCACCTTCACGGCCACCCACGACCACCAAAAACTAAGCCCGGCAGACTGCTCCACATCAAAAAGACTCTTGAAGGGGAAAAAAAAAAAGTAAAATAGTAGCCTATTTTAAATAAATGCCCTTTCAAATTTGTGCCTCTATTGAAGTTATTTTCTAACCATTTTTATCCTTGAATGGCTCAAATTAGGAAGCCCTCTTTTCGTGTAAAAGAAGCGAACTTGAATTTCATATCTTCACCAAGCATTTTATTTTTTTTATTCCAGAATTTAGTTAATTTGGTCCAGCGTTTTAAGCACTACTGGCGATTTGTCTATAGAACTTTGCCAATGTACATAAGCTTTAAGTTTTGTACTCAGTTCCTCTTTTCTGGTTGATAGAAGAAGAGAAACCGTGTAATTCATGTTGTAGAGAAAGAGAGAAATGGTGGGAAAAGAGAGGAAGAAAAGAAAAACTTAGCAGAGTCATATGAGAGAGAGGGAGAGAGAGAGAGAGAGAGAGAGAGAGATGAAGCAAAAGAGATGGAAGAATGAGAAGCAAATTGAAGGAAATCCTTAAAAATAGGCAAAGATTTGTTCAGAAATGATAATGAAACAAACAAAAGAGCATAACAGTTATGTCATTTGTATTGAAATATCATCAAAGTATTAGTCATTCACATTTCACACCAAACAAATAATTGATTAATTGATTATCGCAGTCTGTTTTTATTCCATCACATCAATTTTTATTACTCCATTATCCCATCATCCGAACCAAACGTTCTAAATGTAGTGTGTTATAATAAGAAATTTTTAATCCTTATTCACCCTCCATGTTACATTTTTTTTATCAGCCAAATAAATATATCATAGGAGTACAGGAAGCACTCTAAAAAGTACAAGAAAGTAAACAGAAATACTTAAAAGATAGTCCTAGGTTGTAGAGTCTAAAATACAAAAAATAGGCTCCATGTTACATATTACTCTCTTTTCAAGGTTTCTATTGGTGTCTTTTAGAGATTTTATATAATTCAAAATATGTGACATATCCACCTTTCTCACCAAAGTATCTACAACAATCACAACCATATGCAAAAACCTGCATTATGTGCAGATATTTATCACCGTCACAAAGTGAAAATGGTTAGAATGAAAAGACAGATTCAAACACACAATGAGAAAAACACTAAAGAGGGCACGCAGATGGTTACTAATCATCTGAGGGTGATTGCTCTTGTACAATATTATTGTACACAGGAATGCCAACTCTAATTCTCCTCTAACCTACCTCTTTGCCTCAAGCCTTTTAAATTGCTTAATTTAATGTCCTTTTATTTCATGATTTCATTAGCATATTGCATACATTTCCTACCCAAAAAGAAAATAAGCAGGTGTCACGCACCAATCTCACCCTTTGAAAAACAAATATATTCATGTTAAATACAAATTTAAGAAGATTGTGGTCTAGTTTTCTAGTTTAGTCAAATACCTTCTTGTACAAGAACTCTATTTGCACAAATACATGTTTGTCCAGTATTACGGAATTTTGCTGCCACCTGCAATAACACAAGTATAATTATGAGAGGGTCATTTGAATATAGAGAATACTATCAGCTGATAATTCCCTTGGACTAGTAAAAGAAATCATCTGAAAACAAAAGGTCTAAAAGCAGTCAGTGATTCAAGTTGCTAAAAAGCCAAAATTCAAAGTTGGGCAAGGGACAACCAGGTCATTTTGGTTCAGCCTTCAGTTGATGTCTAAGGTACTATTTTTCTACATCATCATCAAAGGAAACAGACGGACTTTCTTAATAAGGTAGTGTCAATTTAGGAACCCCTCTAGTACAAGCTACTCAAAATTTGGAACCATCAACTGGTACCATACTTTATTCATGTAAATTTCCACAATCAGCCCCCAGGTTAATTAGGTGTTGTGACGCCTCGTTCTTAATATCTGCAACTCTATATAGTTTTCACATAGTAGATGCTAGATAGAATTATGCAGCAACAAGAGGGTAAAATAAAGAAGTTATCACGGTGCATATACATTTGTAATCACCCGAGGCGTGAATTTCCAGGAAAGGACTAATAAGCAACAAATGAAAGATATTCATTATCCGTATCTGGATCAGTAGATCAAAAGAGAAGTGATCCAGAATATACATCAAACATTGTTTTAATATACTGACAGCAGGCATTCAGATCAAGAGAAAAAGAAAAGGCTGGTGCTCCAACTTACAGTTCCTTTCACAGCAACTTCAAGATCTGCATCATCAAAAATTATGCAAGGAGCATTGCCACCAAGTTCGAGAGAGACCTTAAGAAATAAGAATTTGACATTAGCAAGGTAAGAGCAGTTATATATCTAGGATGCACATATTTTATTTCCTACCTTTTTTACAGTCTCAGCCGCCCCTGCCATCAATTTTTTTCCAACAGCTGTGGAACCAGTGAAAGAGATTGTTCTAACCTAAAATAGTATGGAAAACATTTGTATTTACTTGCTTTTTGCATGCATAACGTTTAAATGGCCATAAGCTTAAGAAAAATTAAATATGAAAAACCTGGGTACTGGCAAGTAAAGCTTCTCCAATAGCAGATGCATCTCCCATTACCACATTCACAACACCCTAACTTTCAAAAATCACAATTAGAAAGAAATAATAAGGATGCACAGTGTAGTACATAATGATTGTAATTTTTATCTAGTAGAGAGCACAATGGCCAGATAACATCGAAAGGGCGAATAACAAAAGGCACACTTTTAAAAGTTCCAGAATCCAGATAAAATTGAGGTCTAACTTGTGATAATAAAAACAGAGAGCCACGGCAGGTCATGAGAATCAAAAGAATGCAATCCTTCCCATTTGTTAAACTCACATGTACCTTATGTTTTTCTCAGCATCTCAAATACCACAAAAGACTACACGTAAATTTCACAAAAATAGGGAGGCTATAGCAACTTTTGCAATCTATCCCTTCATATGATAGTTTGACTACCCCCTCAAGATACTGGCATTTTAGCCATGAAAAGACACTAGCTGTGCTGAGCAATGATGGGTGCCAGCATAAAATTCTCTCTCATGAACAGACCTTCAAATGATTTTGACAGTCAAAACATCGAAGTCAAATTATTCTATATTGATTTTTTCTCACTTTATTGAAGGTTACCGGCATCAAAGAGACAAGAATTGTTAGATTACTCCGCACCTTAACTTCAACTCGAAAAACTGGAGGCAAATAGCTCAAATGTCAAGTAAAATACCAAGTGGCTCATTCCATAATATCAATACTGACTACAGGTTAAGCAGTTTAAATGGCATCGAAACAGATTACCGGTGGTATCCCAGCTTGAATGGATAGTTCGGCTGCTGCTAGCGCGGTCAGTGGTGTCAGTTCAGATGGTTTAATGACAACGGTACATCCACAAGCGAGGGCAGGGGCAACCTAATAACCAAATGAAGCAAATATACACTCTTGACATGATGCCAGTGCAGTTATATTTCAAGAAACAATAATGCCAGTATAAACTGAGCCACAAAAGGGAACTGATATCCACCTTCCGTGTAATCATGGCAATAGGAAAATTCCAGGGTGTAATCAACCCAACAACCCCTATTGGCTGCAAGAAAAAGTACCTTCAGTAAGATGACCATGGGACAGAAATAACTAAAATTTTTTTCCTCTTGTTCATCTCACTCCAAAAGGGAAAGAAAGGCCACCTAGTGGAAATGTTTATTACTGTATTTCTGATAATAAGAGAATTGCATCCAAGTATGATACTATTATTTATAAAAAATTACAACTAGATCAAATATACAGACAATGTTAAATTGGTATTTGTATCCTACAGATAAGCTATTCGAATCTTCAGTACTGCAAGGATGAAACCCTTTGATACGTATATGCCCGAATTCAAAGAATATTAGATACACAAAAGTCACAGCAAAAAGGTTAAATAAGGAACTCAAAATTTCAGGGAAAATATTCACCTGCTTTAAAATGAAGAATCGACGATCTGGTGACGTTGTTGGAACTATGTCTCCATACACACGTTTAGCCTCCTCGGCATAGAACTCGATAAAATTTGCCGCATAGGTGACCTATGAGCAGAAAGACTTTTTATGCTTCTCAAATCAAAGGCACACAAATAAAGTTTGGGTTTTAGAAGGAAGAAAGAGAATCAGGTACCTCACTAATGCCCTCTTGTAATGGTTTTCCTTGCTCTAGGGTCACAAGTTGTCCAAGCTCTTCTTTGTGAGAAATTAATAAATCATACCATTTTCTTAAACGCTTGCTCCTCTCTGTAGCAGTTAGCTTGCTCCAAGCTGCATCAATTTAAGTAGAATTAATACAGCCCAAAGATCTCAGGATCATAGGGTTGTATTCCCCCGATCATTTCGAGTCACCACAACGCACTAGATCAAAGTTATCAAGATCTCATGGAATAAAGAGTATCCTTGAAATTAAGCAAGAACAGTACTGTCTCCAACGATAATAACACAATGTCAATAAAGTGTACAAGAATAGTGTTCAGAAACCATTCTACCTGTCATTAAAGCACACAAAGATCAGCATTCAGAAATTAGAATTGATATGTTTAGGTATGAAAACACTAGCCAGTCCAAATTAGAACAACACGCTCCACAAGATACTATATATATATGGTAGTTCATGGCTCTAGATTTTGTACTCTGGATCACACAGTCAGGTAACTCTCCATATATGCTCTGCGAGTCAGGCATCAATTGAGTACTTTACCTCAGACAAGAAACTGGGCTAGTCATTAGATAATATAGAGAGAACATGGATTGAGAACTTCAATCTGACACAAATGACAACTTATGATGCAAAACAAGACCCACAAAACTCCAGATATATGTTGATAAGCATTGATGAATTTTGAACAGATATTATTTTTAAAGTATAGAATATAGCAGGAAACTGAAAACATCAACATTTAGAGGACGGAACAAAGAGAAGTTAAGTTGCTATATTCGATAAGATTTGGTTTCTTCAGGTAAAAGTATGCCGCTTCTATTAAAATGAAAAACTTAATAGTAATAGAACAAGAAAATAATCTAAAACAGAATGACCAAAGAAACAAGACAGATGAAAAATAAATAAACAGAAAATAAGACAACTAAGCCCCATAAACTCACAGGGAAATGCTTCTTGCGCTGAAGCAATGGCGTCATTTGTCTCCCGTCCAGCCATGAACGGAACATTTGTTATGACCTCACCAGTTGCAGGGTTGATGACCTGCCAAACAAGGTATTATTCCACATAATACAAAGCAGCTGGCTAGAGGCATTTGAGATATATTTTCCTGTCAAGATCTTGAATTTAAACAAACAAACCTCAAGTGTTTTCCCATCGTATGCTTCAGTCCATTTCCCACCAATCAATCCATGACTTCGGATGAGTCCTGAACCGTTCAGCTTAACAGAGATATCCTTTGCTTCCGTACCCATCTGCAATTATCAACCACGTTTTCATGCCACAATTTTTTCACGCATTTCAAAAAATTTACAACTCAGAACAGTTAAGCTGATCCATAAGCGGCGGGGTGGAAATGGGATCTCTTCTAACATAAATTTGAGGGAAAGATCGATTAAAACTGACAACTAGATCTGAACCTAAGGACAGATTCGATGCCTGTTAATAGCAGAGTCATTTCCCCTCAAATTTCACAGCAAAAAACTATCATTCCACTACCACCATCAAAAACCCACAAGCAAACTGAGCTATTAAACCAAACCCACAAAAAAAAAATTAAAAAAATAATAATCTTACAATTGCTGGAAAGTGAAAAACTCAAAACCCACGAAGATTAGTAGAAAATGGGTTGCAAAAAGTTAAGACTACCTGTCTACACAATATACGAGAGGGGTAATATGGTTGCGAGTTAGCAGAGATGCGTGGGGAGATAAAACTGAAGGTACAGCGTCTAAACGCTGTGGATACGCACATGTGAGTCCAGCTCATCTGGTCTGAAAATGCACCCACTCTCACAGCCTGTCTGCGTCTAAATACCCAAAATCAATTGTACCACTTGGGGAACAATTATAAGACAATGTGGTGGGCTTCCATTGCTTCGCTTTTTTGGACACTGAGCATGCCCCACCGCCTGATCGAATGCTCCACGAGTCACTAGTTAATCCATGGATCCTAGCACACTGAGGTATGAGTGTTATATTTTAAAGATTTTAATAGCGTAATGATAATTATGATTGATTTAAAATATATCTAACATAGGTGTCATTTCAAATATAAGTTTCAAATTCATTCTCAAATAAAATCCCTCAATTGAAATAACATACGTACATCTAAACGCAACCTTACATCATTTATACAATTGGGTATCTCATTTCGATTATTACTCAAAATTTCTACACTCAATTCCCACACTTTTTTTCTTTATTAGATTTTTCAATCAATTTTAATAAGTATACTATAAAATGTGGCATATAATGTAGGAGAAGTTTCGTGGCTAACTGGTGTATTTGATTGATTAGTCTGTAATTGATTAATAATTCATTTGAGAATATCAATCTTGACTAAAAATAATAGACTGATTAATAATTCATTTGAGAATATCAATCTTGACTAAAAATAATTGAATGCTCGACCAGTGGCTATTAGAGATCCCGACGTATGGGGAAGTCCTTATATTTTTCCATTATTGGCTCCACCAATCACCATCACCTACCCTGATCGGACGAATGGATTTTTAGAACACTACCAATACATACATCAAATATGAGATTTTTATTCAATATTAACAGATAATTAGATATGAGTCTCGTGCTTCTTACATACAGGTTTTTGTACCGACTACCGAAAAGAAAGAATTGATTTAAAATTCGAAAATTCCATTGTTTTATTGTTGGGTGCGTTAAAAGAAAAATGATGAGTGTTAACATTTTGTCCTTAAGAGGAATTTGCCCCGCACAAGTTGCTTTCGGTTTGTGGCAATCCTCTCCCAAAATACAACGACTTCTCTTGTGATTGTAGCACAACAAATCATAAGAACATCAACCGCAAAGGTTGCAAACTCTCTATAGCAAGAACAAATGAATATGATGATGATATGACTTTGATCATGCCTTTCTATCAATGATTTGTGTTGTTAATTTTGAAAACATCATGATTAATTCAATCATGGGATGTTGTTTATATACTATGACATATGTTGCCATCAAAAGACTCCATTTGGAGGCAACCATTTATGAAAAAACACAACTGCACGCCATTGATTCAGAAAATAACCGAACGAGCGCCTAAAAAACTATGTTTTCCTTGGTTCGATTTTTCCTTGCTTGATTTCAATTCCTTAAACATATTTTTGTCTTGCTTAATATTAATTCATTAAGCCTCAAAATCCAACATTTATAAGTTCTAAGGACAGAAATCTTGTCATGATGTTAAAAAAATTAATATAACCAAAAAACACGAAATTGTATGATTAACCTGAGTTCAACGATATTGGATATCGTTTTTTCTTACGTGTGAGATCATGTTATTCGCTTCACACTGTAATTGAGTCATGATCAAGACTTGACGTCGCTCTGTCCTGAGAGGAGCTAGCGACTGTATGGAGCTTGAGTAATCAAATAAAACAAATAGTGCAATTGTTTCGGAAATTATTAGAATACTCAAATGTTAGGTTGACGATGTCTCACCAGGGCATCTCAAACTCTCAATCATGCATGTGAAATCAGTATCCTTATGGATATCTCAATAATACATGGGGAATACAGATGACAACTCATCCTCACAAAATTTTGCCTGTATTATCAAAATTTTTGGAATCCTCGCTCATAGGTATTTCAATAATTATTATTATTTATTTTTTTTTGACGGAAGTATTACATTAGTCTTAGTAAAGGGGACATTTTTCTGATATTAAGTCGATGGTACACCAAATAAAATGTATCTTGGAGGACTATAATTATCGGATCTTTTACCATATGCAAATGAGTCGCGTGAATATTTAAGTATGACCCATGTACTACATATATCGTGCTTCATCCGATGCAGTGTCAATTTGACAATTCTCTAGTGCTAAAGACTTGACTAAAGCGGCCAAGTCAGTGGCCAAGATTTGCTTCATCTAAAGACTGACAAAAACAGGGTATCTGTTAATCAAAATAATATAATTTTGAAAACTTTTATTTGATAAAGGTAGAAGCGGGACATTGCTGCCTTGTACAATAATTACCAACAAAAATCATGCTTTGCTTTTATGTTCTGGTCTGTGGGTAAACTCAAAGTCTATGTGAACAAAAGCTCTTTCAACCTCGGGAAGTTGCTCGAGCTTTTCTTGTAATGTTTCGCCGATATTATGAGCTTGGCTCAAAAACATATCTTCTGGCAATACAATATCAACCTCCACAAAGTAATGAGAGCCAAATGTGTACGCTCTTACAGTATCAATATGCTGGATCTCTTTGTCATGGTTCCATATGAGTATGTTAGTTTCGCAAGAAAATCTGGAGGAGCTGTTCGTCCGATCAATGACCGCACGTTTTCAAAAACTGTCTTTGCCCAGGTTGCGATTGTGTATAGTGCAATCTAAACCATCGAAATAAAGACGAGTTGTGAGAAAAAGGAATGCTGAAAATGCATCAGGTTATGAAGGAAACAGAGCCAGTACCTATCTCTAATGGTTTCTCCTGACGTAAGTAGAAGGATTTAGGCACCACTATTTCAGATAGTAGTACGAGTGACTGCTGCATTCGGATCTCATATGCATGATTTTTTTATTGCAACAATTAGATTGATAATACATTGTGTTGAGTCGAGTCCGAGGAAACTCGTAGTGGTCTGCTACAAATGGATTATATGTTTCTGTTGTTATGTGTGAAAATGGCGAAGTGTCATGTTTTCATGTGTGTTAAAGATGTTTGGAATGGACATGAGTTATGAGGGTCATGGCTCATGGATGAATATGGAGGCTCATGAAACATGAAGCCTAAAGTTTTGAATTGTGGTGTTCATTTACAGTAGACCAGTTTTTCTTTTATCACAAAAAATGATACTGAGTATTTGTTTCGAATAATAAAATCATAAAAGATAGCGATGAACTCACAATTATAGCTCCAGTAGGATCGATCCACCAGTAGAATCGAATTGCTAATACAGCAGTTGTCAGTCCGACTGTATTAGTAATGACATCAAAGAAATGATCTTTAGCATAGGCTCTAACGATTTCATTCTTGAATTGGCGGCAATACATCATTAGAATAAACTTCACCACGGTAACAGAAACCATGATTCCTATCATCCACAACTCCTTCTTATGGTTCATAGATGGACCAGACTAAGCACAAACAAGAAGATGAATATAAGCAAACATGTTAATACAGGAGAACATGCTAAATTAGCACCTATTTACATATGCTGCCACAGAACTACCAGGTTTTAAGAAGATAAGAAAATGAAGCTGAAATACCTTTGCAAAGAGTTGCCTTACAGACTCTAGAATTATTTGCAATCCCAAAGTTGCCATAACAGATGCAAAAACAATAATCCCTGCACATGATGCATTCTCAAAACTGCAGCATAAAAAATGTAGTCAATTGTAAGGCAAATAAAGGAGAGCGGGATGACATACGACTGGCTGCATTCGTTTCTTTCCAATTGGGTAGCGGTACTGGTTTGGTTTTTTCATGGCATAGGCAGTAAACCACAGGATCAGCCCAGATAAGAGGTCTAGAAAAGAATCCAGGGTTGACGCAATTACAGCCAAGGATTTACTCTCAGCTGAAGCGTAAACTTTTATGACAAAAAGGAACAGATTAGCTATGTTTGACACATTAATAGCCATCCTTTCTCTCCTGGCAAGTTGTTTCATTTCATCCTGAATATATGTGATGAAAACTAATTAGAGTAGCGGGAGCCAGCGGTCAATAAATGGTAGTTATTTGTCTCAGTCAAAAGGCAACTCATGTTCTGGTATGTTTTGGAGACCAGCAAAGAAAAAAATAGGAAAAGGAGAAACACCCCAAGAGGCGGTTTACCCACATATCGTTCATTATTTACAAAATGATTAGAAGTATTTCGCAGAATTCATCCATGGTTCGCAAAAACGGTAGCGGAACAGGAACGACAGCTGCCGCAGTAAAGTTCCATGCTAAAACAAACGTGCAACTATAATGAAAATTTCACTGCAGTAGCGAAACGGAACAACGATTCGCGCCTTGTAACGGCGATTTCGCAGCGCAGAATTGCCGTTGTGGAATATTTTTAAATTTTTTCAAAAATAAAATTTTTTTGATTTAATAATTGATCCAAATTATCGAATTATTTTTATTTTAAATTAAAAAAACCCTGTGACCATGTCGACGAACCATGATTTGATCATAACCTGATTCTATTCTAACTCAATTTGTCGAAGAATCGAAATGCAGTAGGACTAAAGTACTCCAACGTTTAATGTTACATATAATTTTATCATGTGTATGCCTTTACAAAAGGGGAGGGAAATCAAGAAATTCAGTATTAACCTCTGCCAGAGTATCCGGTAAACAGCCAGATTCATGAAATTTCTCCATCTCATTAAATCCTTCAAGGAGTCTTTCCTGGTTTTTGTAATATTCAGCAATTTTTTGTTGCTTTCCTGACAAATAAAAGATATGAAGAATAAGAAGCAACACCATGATGTTTTAAAAATAAATGGAGGTTTTAGTTGTTGATTCCTGGTGGCAGGGGCGGAGCCAAGAAGTATAAGAAGGGGGGGCAAAAAAATATTTTTACATAAAATTAGGACCAAATTTTTTTAAGGGGTCAAAAAACAAATTAAGGGAGGGAAATTGAGCTTTAACTAAAAATTGACCAGATTACAATTAAATATCTAGTTATTAAATAAGACAGGCATTTCAAAATGAATTTTACTTGACTAATAGTTTGTGAAAGGAAATATGAGGACTAATGAACCAAATCTCAATGATGAGCACATTTAGTTAGACCACAAAAGTATAATCCGGTCTCTTAGTTGTTATCCTTTCTAAACATTAAAATATAAAGAAAAGTTGCACGATCCAATTATAAAGTCTATAAACATTTGAATGCGTATTATACAAATTCATATAATATATTAACTATGCTATCAATTTCCAATCTATATACCTATAAATGTGTGGATGTGTGGGCAAAGTTTTCCACATGAATTTTCTATTTTGCCACTAATCTATCCTTAAAATGGTTTTATGTTGAGGTCATGTTTGGAAAATATGTTCAAAAATAAGTCCAAAAAAAAGGTCAAAGAAGGAATATCACAATTTCTTGAATTCTTTCCTTCAGACTCTTCATTTGATTCCATTACAATTATATTTAAACAATTCATCCAAGTCTATTCAACTCCAACTAATCGAAACTGCAAATTTAATAATTTTTTTAACGTTAGTGAGTATTAATGGAAGGTAATGAATTGCATTAATCTCATATGAAAGAAAACTGTGTATGTGTGGGCAAAGTTGATATCTTACTTTTAGATCAAATAATCGTTCTCGTTTTTTTTGTCAAGAATTCGAAGCAAGGTTTGTATAGAAATAGTTGCAAATTTGAGGTATTTCTTACGAATAATTACATTAGAAATATAATACGTTGTATCTTACATAATACGCAACTATGCATCATCTGATCTCAAATTTGCTTAATTGACAACTGAAATAGTGCTTGGAAATGGTGACAAATCTTGTGCATTCATTCAAGCCACAAATTTAAGCTCTCACTTTCCTTCACAAAGCGCACAGTTATGTCCCCATCCATTCATTATGCTTTTCGAATTCTAACCAGGATTTAATCATTCAATCTCTATCATATTGCCGTATATGATCAGCGCTCAGTGGCGTCTCCTCCGCCGACCCGATATCAGTGATTACTCTTCGTTCTGCTCTTTCCCTCTTCTCTCAAAGGACACAGGTAGGTGTTTCCATTTTTTTTGTAATACTTGGTGGTGGAAGTTTTAATCTCTTCGATTCGAATGTTTCCAACGTACTATAGTTATGACAACATTAATCAGACCTCAATTACTATGATTTCCACAGTTCGCTTAGTCATAGGTTTCACCGTCATCTCTGTGGCTGGATCATCGACAGTGAACTCGGAATTGCAATCACAGAAATCCACAATAAGGCCGCCATATCGAGCTGTCACTTGCTCCGGCGTTATGTACCTGTTACAACAACCAAGATACCAGGTTACTCCAACTACACATACCGCTCTAAAAAACACAATGACAGATATTCATATATAAAACTTCTCGCACTTGAAAAGAGTTTCGGCAGTCTTCTTCGATCAGGCGCAGCCGGAGTGCCCGAGGAAAACAGACCATGTATTAGAACTTCTTGTACATTATATTTGAACTCTTCAAGTTTTCTACGCTCGCAATACGAGAGATCTGAAGGCTTATTGCTTTCTTCTTGAAAGAACCCGAAGCCACTGGGACCTTTTTCTTATTTGCTTATGAGGATTAATATTGTAGATGATAAATCACTACTTCACCAAACCAAAACAGTTGACATAATTTTTTCCCAAAATAATTATTAAAATGTTACAAAATGGATAAATATTGTTTCTAAAATGTTCCATTCAATCTTATTTTACCATGTGAAGTTTGTTATGTGGGCTTAAATACGAATTATGAAATTATTTGAAAAGAAAATGAGGTAAACCTTACAGTTAATATGAATTTTAGTGATAATTTATTAGCATTTGTTAGATTATATTAAAGCTTTTACACAAGATGATAATTTTATAAATTTCTCCGTTACTTTAATGTAACATTATTATGAAATTAAAATACTATTGTAGTTGGAGTTTAATATACTTAAATGAATTATTACAGGCTTCTCCAAGATTGTACTTTTGATCTGCTCCACTTTCTCGCCCATCACCTATCATTTACGTGTTGATACATTGACAAGAAAAACCCACCTGATTTTTTCTTCTTCTGATTAATTGGGTGCAAAACTGCTGTCTTACATTATCTTCAGTGGAAAGCATGTCACACATTCTGTCAGGTATAAGTGTTGGAGATTGTGTTCTTTAGACAAATATTTTATTTTAATGGTGTACGCGTAAATCTAACAATTTTTTACATCTTTTTACTTTTTACATCTATAAAATTTATCTATTCTTGCATATGAAGTGTATCAACACAACCTAGGACTGTTTTCTATAATCATTATCTAGCTTTAATGTAATTTGAAGATGATGCAAGAAAGAATAGATCAGAAGCTTCAGCACAAAAATATGCAAGCTTTTCAATTGAAGAACGCTGAGAATACATTGACAAAGTTTTGGAAAACAGGAAAAGAAAAAGATTAGTTGAATTTCATCATCGCCCTGCTGAACAAAGACGGATAAAAAATTGTAATTGGTTGCTCAAGGCCTTAAGGAATCCAGGTAACTATCAATGCATGCTGTAAATCGCTGTTAAGGATATATTAAAGAAATATTTGTCATTTTCTTACATTATATTCTTTATTTAATATTTTTGTTAGCTGGATCAACACATGAGTCAGAACTCCTTCAGCTACATGAGCTAGATCCAATGCACTATTGTTGCTATTGTGGTGCTAAGAAATTTCAATTTGAACCTCCAACTTTTTGTCGTGACAATGGCAAGATAAAACTCTCAGTCACAGGGGTGCCAGTTGATTTGAACAATCTATTCACCGAGCATCAATCAACAGAAGCTATTCAATTTCAAAAAAGTGTTCGGGTCTATAATAGTATATTCTCCTTCACTTCATTTGGGGTTAAGGTTGACAAAGAACTGGCTTCTTCACGCCAGGGGGTTTATACTTTTAGAGTACTAGGTCAAACATTTCACAATCTTCCCTCTTTGGTGCCCAATGACGGTAGTCCCTCTCATTTCCAATTATATTTCTGGGATATCAGCAATGAACTACATAATAGAATGCACATAATGGACAATGCCGATATTAATGAAGACACTATGAAAGTGTTAATGAAAGTAATGGAAGGAAACCCTTATGCTGAATTATTGCGGAGGATAAATGATTTTTCTTCCATTGACAAGATAAGTCTACATATTCGTAAAAATGCTGGACTCGATCAACGGTGTTACAACTCACCAACAGCTGACCAAGTTGCAGCCATTTGGATAGAAGGAAATAATCCTAATATACCATATGATAGAGATATTGTTATCCATGGACACAATGGAGAATGTCATAGAATCAAACACTATTTTGGGTGTTATGATCCATTACAATATCCACTACTTTTTCCAATGGGAGAAAACGGTTGGCACCAAAATATTCCGAAGTACAAGACCGGTGCAAATGATAGTGGCAAAAAGCAGACTTCCACCAGCAACTCAAAAAATTGTTCCATCGAAAATATGCTTAGTCAGGAACAAGAAGGTACTTTTATCAAGTTACAGTTAATATAATCAAACTAATCAGATCCATTATATTATTATTATTATTATTATCTTGTGAATTGTAGAATTGGTGAGTGAATTTGTTTGGCAGTTAGTATTTTATGTTATTTGAATATGTAATTGCAGGGTGCTCTTGTATATGGAATTATCTTTGCAAATGCGATACAATTTTTCGAAGATCAACTCAAAAGCAATAGAAGTTATCTGATATCTAATCCAACCATAAGGGATATAAACAAAAGTTTTCCGAACGTGAATCGTAAAATTGAGTTGGTCCTACAAACGAATACAACAATCAAAGAAGTAGAGAGGAATTTCAGGTGCTCTGGTGTAAGTTTCAGATTTTCAGATTTTTCTGATGTTAAGATAAATTCATAAGACGATCAACAACTCGGTAATTCTATATCATTATATTTATAAGAAAATCAATAATTTTAAATAGGATAACTGATTGATCTTCACAATTTATTAGATGTAATAGGTGTCATCATGAAGGTTAAGCACTCGGTCCAATTTCAAAGGAACGACAAGAGCATTGGTTACCGAAGAGAAATCATATTGATAAATATTCAGTGAGTATGAATCATATTTTTAGAAATAAATCATTTAAAAATACATTATATTGTAACATTGTTTTCTCAGACTTGATACTATTATCATAAACTTGTGGGATGATCTTGCAATCAATGAAGGCCAATGGTTACAAGAAATTCAGAATGAACGGCCAATAATAGCTTTCTCAAATATGAAAAAACATATTTATCAAGGTAAATTTTTTCCATTTAATATAAATACCATTTAGTGTCTAAATGTAATACCGCATTATTTTAAATACAGAAATGGTTCAGTTGACGTCCACATATACTTCTGCAATATTTCGAAACCCAATATGCCCTGAATCAGAAGACATAAATTTATGGTGAGCAAACTCGACTATATTAGATAGTCATTCTTCAAATTTTTAACACATATTATTGATATGTCATTTGTATTGCTCTTTAGAATGATCAATTTAATAAATAGTATTGTTTACTATATTATATGAAAACCAAAACGTTTTCTTATAGATAATTAAGTATTTACTTCAAAATTTTACTTTCCGTTAGTCTAATATAAATTGTTCAAATATATTTTTAATCATAATATTTCCTATCTTTGTTGTCAAACAGGTTGACAACAAAAATTAAAGAACATATTTTTGAGGAATGGTTGATGTGTAGAAGAATAAAAAATTCCAAGGAAATCACATTGAAACAATTGATACATGAACGCGATAATTTAATAGAGGTCAGTCAATTGTTTTATAACGCCTTTTACACATCCAAAATTATAACATTGTCTCACATACCAAATACATATGATATTCTCTAATGAATATAGAACACGTACTACTGTTTCAAAGGATGTGTACAAGAAGTGGATAACATATCGCAACCTTGGTATGAAGCTTGTAACAATTGTTCGAGAGCAATTATCAATACGAAAGATTCACCAACTTGTAGGGTTTGTGTTGATTTAGTTGTAGAAGCAGTGCCAAGGTATAAAATACAACATTATTTTCAAATTCGATGCATAAAAAAAAGTCACTTGCTTCTTTATTAAAGCTGTTACATACACATGTATCGATTAACAATTAATGCCGAATATGACAATGAGAAAGTTAGGCTTACTATGCTCGAAGACGTGGCTTCTGCTTTTATTGGTTGTCCGGTGAAAAATTATATCAACTCAATCAGTGAGGTTTGTATAAATTAAATTTTTTTCAACAACCACTATACTTCTTACATTTACAACTACCATTTTTTTTTTTTGGTACAGGACGTCAAAACTTCAGCATATTATATGGCTCTCGAAATGCCAGACAAGGGCCAATACAAATTTCTTTTCAAGCTCGATAAAAAGATTGAGTCTCGTAATGAGATTTTATCTATTATACTTGAAGGATTTGAAAAGCCGTTTCAGAGGTTCAACAACATCGACGAAAATAATGGTGGTGCAAAACAAAGTCCTACCACAAAACCGCGGAGCAAAAGATATAATAAGCAACAAATATTTGATGACGCCTGTGGAAGTACTCTCATCGAAATTGAAGATGATGACTTGCTTGCTTATTTTTCTAAGAGACGGATAACGAAACAAAGTCCGTCCACCAAACTCCAAAGACAACAAAATAAGGAGCTCCAAATAATTGGTCATGATGATGGAAGTTCAAGCATTAATATTGAAGACGACGAGAAGATTTCTTTGTTAACAAAGAGGAAGAGACAATTCAAAAAAAATAAAATTGGGCAAATAGTGTCCGATAACATCAAGCAAGAGTAACTTTGAGCTATGTGTTTTAATTTAATAATTTAATAAAATTTAATTTAAATTTTAAATAAAAGTTTTTACGTGTTTGTTTATTGTTTATATATATATATATATATATATATATATATATATATATATATATATATATATATATTTGTTAATCTCATTTTATAATTATTATATATGTTGTCATCACATTACATTCTAGATTATAATTTATTATAGGGTCAAAACTTTGATTACAATAAAATTTAGTTAATTTGGACTACAATCAACAGCTTCTACGTGCAACGCACGTGCTTCTACCTAGTAACGTTAAATGTGTTGGAAACTAAATTTCAATGATAAAGGCCATACATATGAACCCAATCGTATGGAGAAATTATATGTAACTTCCCTAAATAATATCCAAATCTCATGTGCCTAAACCCGACCAAGGGTCATAAATGGCCCCGAACTGGACATGAACCGGCATGTGGTCAACGGTTCGGTTAATCGCATCAACGGTCTAATGGGTCGAAACTGTGACCGACCTATCTACAGGTGGGCTATAATTTTAGAACATTTGAACCATTGGTTAACCAGCGATTGACGGATTTATTTCAATTTTTTTACATTTTTAAATTTAAAGCATATGTTATTATGTATATTTGAATTCCTGACCTCCAACTTAAATAATTAGTTTCAACCATTGAGCTATAAGAGTCTGGTTAATCTAATAACATTTTTAATTTTTAAATAAATAATAGTCAAATAGTAACCGTAATCATTAGTTTGACCGTAATCAAAACCGTCAAGAAAGTTTAATGTTAAGTTTTTTAAACCATAAAACCGACGGTTCTGAACCGTGGTCATGCCCCAACTCTAGCCCCTGAACTGCGAGAAAATCCTCACCCAAATTCCTAGTCTCACCTGCCGAGGCTACGTATACATGCATCTACTCACCTACACTAGTAACATTACATGCATACACACATACATAGCATACATACTTATATTCCGGATGAAGCGGGGGAGAGCGAAAGAATGACGTTGGTCTGATCCGCGATCCGGCAATCGAAACTCATTAATGTTCAACCTCCACGACGGCGGCTTTCCGATGACCTCCTCCGCACCAAGCAACTCCCGGCGGCTCTCTCCTATTACACCCATGCTCACCATTTTTTCAGGCTTCTTTTTATGGAAATTTCGAGGAAAGTGGAGAAATGGCACTGGTTTTTGGTATTGAGAGTTAAACCGCCCCCAGAAAGGTGGTGCCTTATATAGGCGTGGTACAGCAGGAGGGATACGTGGTCGAATATGATTGGTATATTTTAGTCTAACTACTTTTACATTAGACTGCGAATATTATAAAATTAAATTTTAAGTTTTACATCTCCTAGAATAAAGAAAAATAAAAATAAGCTTGACTAAAAAATTAAAAACCAACATAATCAAAAAATAAAAAAATATTTAATGAACATAAAAAAATAATAAATATATGCAACCATAATACAATATATTAATATGGATATTGAAAGACTTGTCTTAGCTGACACCACACTCATTTAAATGTTGAGAAGTCTTACATCTCACTCCTCTCCCAAAAATAACGTGGACTATATATATATATATATATATATATATATATATATATATATATATATATATATATATATATATATATATATATATATATATATATATATATATATATATATATATGTGTGTGTGTGTGTGTGTGATGTAAGTTTGAAATTTTAATTTTGTAATAGAGTTAGAATAACTTTTGGTGAAGGCAACACTTGAATTGTAAACAAGTTTATAAGATAGAGATTGATCCAATGTTTGACATATTTCTATTTGTGCTGAAAATCTTTTTATACTCTTTTTCTTTTTTTTTATTTATAAGGTATCCAGGCTTTCGCCTGACTAATCCTTGGGTGACGGAACCGGCCCCTCAACGCCGCCACTAGGTAAATCGAGGGATGTGCCCAAGCTGACAGACATCTGTGGGAGAGGACCTACAGGCCACGACCCCAGAGCACACCCCACAATATTTCAGCAGGGAATGCGCTCCACACGAGAATCGAACCTGGCGCCGAGGGGATACCCCCTACGTCACCACATACCTTACCAACTCGGCTATGCCCCTGGGGGCAAATTATACTCTTTTTCTTACAAGTTAATAATAACGTCTAAACTGGAAAAAATTATATTTAAAATATAAATTTTTTACAATTTGCATATAGAAACAGAGCATTGAGAAGATATTACGTATTCATAAAACAAGGTCAGAGGCGTGCGATATATGCAGAAAACACTCTTGACACTCAACTCAGTAATATGCGTAGATAGGGGCGGAGCCACCCAGTCCAAGGCATTTTTTCAAAAAAAAAATAAAAAATTTAGTAGTTGAAAATTTTAAATTTTAATGTTTTAACCCTGTACAAAATGATGATAGGATATTTGTATTCTTCATTGCTTATGAGATTAATCGTAGATAATTTAAAATCATGGCTCCGTTACCGTCCGTAGTGGCCCTATTTTATGGTGAGTGGGATTAGAAATTCAATTTGGTCGGTTTCATGTTGTCGTCAATCCCCACGCCGATGCCTAATTTATTTTATTATTTTCTTTGTCTACTGACCTAGTGAATAATTGTAGGTTACGATGTTCTAAGTTAGTTTTTATAATTTATATAAAATATAACTTTTATATCTAAAGTACATGAAATTATTTATCGAAATTCTTGAGTTTAACAATATGGTGATTTTTAAAAGATCAATAGGACACGATAGGTATATAAATACGATAAATTGACATTAAATACATTTTCCAAAGTTCAAGTTCATGTTCAATCTCATGTGTCAGCAAGATTACATTTACACTCCATGACTCAAATGTATTTGTTTGAATTTGCTCACCAATAACCAAAATATCCTTATTATAATTACAAATCTCTTTTTTTTTCTTTGTTTTTCTTTCTTCTTCATTACGTTTATTCACTATTCACTATTGTTGTTTTCTTCCATTATTATTATATCATCATTATAATTTGCTATAGTTTCAAAGAAAAATAGCAAAATTTGTGGAAACAGATAATGTTGAATCCATTTCAACTGAATCGAATACAAGTCTCACAAATCAGAAGCTTATTCAAATGGGTTTCTATTAATTGCAGTAATAAAATTTGCGACTACTTATTTTTCGTTTATTTTTATTTTTTTTGCAAAAAAAAGGTATACATACTTAAAAAACCCAATAGTTTGGTGCCACATTATTTAGAATTGATACTCAAAGCCAAAAAACATCAAGTAATATTTCGTTTTTTTGCAAAAGTCTACATAATTGAAAAACAACAAATTAGCTAATCTAGTACACAAATTAGCTTATATAGTACAATAAATTAGCTAATATAGTACTATAGATCAGTATATTTAGTACCACAAATTATATTATGTAGTACCAAAAATATGTTATTTAGCACAACAAATGAGTATATTTAGTACATTATATTAGCTTATATAATACCACAAATCAATATATTTGGTACCAAAAATCAGTATATCTAGTATCACACAATAGCTTATATGGTACCACCAATTATGTTATTTAGTACCAAACATATTTTATTTAGTACCACAAATCAGTATATCTAAGTACCACATATTAGCTTATATGATATCAAGATCAATATATTTGGTACCACGAATCAATATATCTAGTACCACACAATAGCTTATATAGTAACATCAATTATGTTATTAGTATCAAAAAATATATTTTATTTATTACCACAAATTAATATAGTTATTACTACATGTAAGCTTATATAATACCGCAGATCAATATATTTGGTACCACAAATCAGTATATCTAATACCACAGTAGCTTACATAATACCACCATTTATGTTATTTAGCACCCTAAATCAGTATATTTAGTATCACATATTAGCTTTTATAGTACCACAGATCAATATATTTGGTACCACAAATAAGTAAATCTAGTACCACACAGTAGCTTATATAGTACCACCAACTATGTTATTTAGTATCAAAAAAATATTTTATTTAGTACCGCAAATCAGTATATTTAGTACCACATATTAGTTTATATAGTATTACATACCAGTATATTTGGTACCACAATCAGTACATTTAGTACCATATAGTATCTTATAAAGTACCACCAATTATGTTATTTTTATTTAAAGTACCACCAATTATGTTATTTTTATTTAGTACCACAAATCAATATATTTAGAAACACATATTAGCTTATATAGTACAATAAATCAGTATATTTGGTACCACAAATCAGTATATTTAGTACCACAGAGCAGCTTATATAGTACCAAACTGCTATTTAGTACCAAGAAAATACGTTATTTAGAACGCAAATCGGTATATTTTATTGCCACATATTTGCTTATATAGTACCACACATCAATATATTTGATACCACAAATCAGTATATTTAGTACTAAAGATTAGCTTAGATGTGACGTTATATATAAATCTATTTACAAATATACTAAGTTATATATATATCATTACCATATAATAAATGTATGATAATGTGATACTAAATAAGATATAACATGAAATATGTATTTCGCATGTTGTATAGCATAAAAGGACATGTCATATATAAATATATTTGCAAAGATACCAAGTTAAAAATATCATTACCATATATTAAACGTATGATAATGTGGTACTAAGTAAGCTTAAATGTGAACTATGTATTTCGCATGTTATATAGCATAAGATGACATGCTATATATAAATCTATTTGCAAACATACCAAGTTATAAATATCATTATCATATATTAAATGTATGATAATGTAGTACTAAGTAAGCTTAGATATAATTATGTATTTTGTATGTTATATAACATAAAATGACATGTTATATATAAATCTATTTACAAATATACCCCAAGTAATAAATATCATAACTTATTGATTTGTGGTACTAAATAACATAATCATAACTTATAAATACACCAAATAACATATTTGTGGTACTAATTAACATAATTTGTGGTACTATATAAGTTAATATGTGGTATTAAATATACTGATTTGTGGTATACTAATTTATGGTACTAAATATATTATTTTGTGGTACTAAATAACATTTTTGGAACATAATTTATGATAATATATAAGATATAATGTGGTACTATAAAAACTGATTTATTGTGCTTAACAAACACTTATTTGTGGTACTAAATATACTTATTTGTGGTAACAAATACTTATTTGTGGTATTATATAAGCTAATATGTGGTACTAAATATACTGAATTGTGGTCCTAAATAACATATTTTTGGTACTAACATAATTTGTAGTATTATATACGTTACTCTGTGGTACTATATAATAATTTGTAGTACCAAATATACTGATTTGTTGCACTATATAATCTAATATGTGGTTCTAAATGATATATTTTTGGTACTAAATTGAATAATTTATGGTACCATACAAGTTACTCTGTGAAGTAAATATACTCATTTACGGTACAAAACATACTGATTTGTGGTACTATATAAAGTAATATATGGTACTAAATATATTGATTTGTGGTACTATATAAGATAATATGTTTTTTTATTTTTTCGTCTTTTGAGCGACTTCTTTCCTTGTTTCTTGCTTTTTGAGTTCTTCTCCACCTTTTAATCACCATTTGAGCTCGTTTTATTATTTTAATCTAAAATCAACCAAATATATGATTAAATTATATAATTTGTGGCACTATATAAACTAATATGTGGTACCATAGATTTGTAGCACAATAAAACTATTTTGTGGTACTATGTAAGCTAATATGTATTATTAAATATGCTGATTTGTGGTACAAGATATCATAATTTGTGGTATTATATAACATAACTTGTGGTCTAAATTATACAATTTGTGGTACTATACAAGCAAATATATGGTACTAAATATACTGATTTGTATTACTATATAAGATAGTTTGTGGTACTATATCATTAACAAATATCAAAAGTAACAACTTAATATAAGGCTATCAGATGAGACTATTACCAAAAATTCCCAATGGCAAATCGAGCCCAAAACATCGTTACTGCTAAGCCATGCATCTCCTGTGTTATGTTAGCCTCTTCCTCTAGAACTTTCACAATTTTACATGGATATAAACGACCACTCTTCCTTCCATATAATTTAGCATCCACTGTAAACGGACTTTTTTGCACACACCTAGAGATTACTAGACATAACAGAACATACACATAATTATTAGTCTGTGGCTTTTGGGTATTTGTTGTACAAGTAATTGCTTGGTAAGTACTTAAGCTATATTCATAGAGATGGTGTAATAGCAAATTCAATTCAACTCATCTGCCACAGATCATACACTCTTATTTACCTTGTCGTAGACAAAGAGAGAGTCATATGGACGGGATTAACCCCACCGCCTTGGGTCCAGAATAAGTATTAACCCACCGTTGGGGATCAAAACGTTCTTATTAACACGCGCTTAATGTATGGTACCATGAATTGGAGAACCAATGCATCTTATATATTTGATAAAAATGGTCAAAATATAATCAATACGGAAAATTTGCTTATAATTTTTGCAAAGTGTTTTTCTCTATCAAAACAAAGCTTTCATCGTTGTGATTTTAAAACATACAATTTTTGAAAATATTTTACAACCAAGACTTGTTTGCGTAAATTATTTGAAAAAAGAAAGCTGACTAACCGCAAATGCTCGTAGGAAAAATGCAACTAACAATAAAGGAAAAGGATGGACATACTTCAATCTCGTAGTTCTTGGCTTGGTTTTCCCCTTTTTCGTTTCTTGCTCTTCTTCTTCAATAGGCCTTGTTCTGCTAATGACTTTAACTTTTGAGCTTTTCGCTCCATGGCTCTGTCATCAAAGCCATCATCCATCATCCTCATTGTTGCAACCCGTCTAGCCTTGTATACCTGAAATTGCAAAAGTGGCCAACATATTTTCATTCCTAGTTCTCATGACAGATTCTGGAAACACACACCACTCATTCGCCAATAGATCAACAACAAATTTGGAAAGGACAATTAGCAGAAGTGGAAAGACATCGCCAAAAATTGAAATAGCAACACCTAATTAAAAATGGTAATATGCTCTTACCTTTGTGATATTATCCTCAAGCACTTCCTTTTCTTTGCACTCAAACTTCTCCAATTGTTTTCCTATTACAGCTTCGATTTTATGCACAAGATCTAC
Source organism: Haberlea rhodopensis (assembly GCA_907163345.1). Lineage (NCBI taxonomy): Eukaryota > Viridiplantae > Streptophyta > Magnoliopsida > Lamiales > Gesneriaceae > Haberlea > Haberlea rhodopensis. The sequence continues at coordinate 530,745 of CAJQUN010000006.1, forward strand.
ATCATTCTGTGCAATAATCTTAAAATTGTTAGCAATGCCGATGAAAACAGAAGCCTCTAAGATGCATCATGCCAAACAAGTAACAGTAATATTAAAAAATTGGTTAAAAAAGGCAAGAGCCGAGTGCCAGTTTTATGTTGTCATATTCGTAGTAATGGTCAAATCTCATCATGTGCCATTTCCAGAATTGGAAGTCTATACAGGGGTACTGAATTCCATCTGATACTTCATCAGTCCATTGTAAAATGTCTGCAATGACTTGCAAATAATAATGCTGGTCCAAAATTCAGCGATAGGAAATCCACATGTTTGAGGACAGGATTAAAAAGAAAAAAGAAAAGAAAAAAATCATAAACGTATACTCAAATGCAACAAAATATGAATGATAACTAAAACACTAGAAAAGTGGAAAACAAATCATGATTTACGACCTATTGTAAAATTTATATATATGCACTTCACTTCATACCTGGGTTACAAAGCTAAGAGCCAGACCAGCTCTCCCTGCCCTGGCGGTACGCCCAACTCGGTGCACGTAATCTTCTGGATATCTATACAGATTGGGACTTCCAATATCGATAAAGAAAAATGCCACAACCAATTGTAAAAAAACAAAGGTAAGCAGCATACCTGGGAATGTCATAATTTAGGACCAAATCTACAGTGGGAATATCTAAACCACGATTGGCTACATCGGTTGCTATTAGTAAAGGAACCCGACCACATTTAAATTTATGCAACGCGGAGAGCCTTGAAGATTGGGATTTGAAAGAGTGCAATGCTGCAACTTCTAATTCAAGCTGTTCCAGCAATAAACTCAGAAGTTCACAACTCCTGCTCAACCACAGCACACATCAATGAAGAGGCTAATTCAAGAACGGGACCAACTCTATGTAATAAAGCAACCATGGTCCAGTCGTAATTTACAAAATAATCCATGAATCTTTATATGATTCTACAGTCAAATGAAACTTGCAAGATCACCAAGATGATTGCTACAAAAGCATTTGGTATTAAGGACCCACTTCAAAAAGATGCAGAATTCATCCATTTTATTTGTTTATTCATTTAGTGCACCAACATTCTTAAATGGAAAAAAAGATTGATGTTATGAACATGCTATGAAACTAAGGAATACACACCGTGCATATGCATATAATAATCATAATAAACTTTAGGCGTTCCAATTCATTTCAATAACTTTCATTTCGGTCTGCATTTTCATTTCATGAAACTCCATCAAGACTTTCAATAGTCGTGTCATTCATCTTAATCCACAGAGCTTTGGCCATAAATGGCCATATCTAACAATTTAACAAGCTGTGAATAAAAAATTGCATTCAACAGATCCTTAGACAAAAATAAAAAATTGCATTCAACAGATCCTTAGACAATGTCTTTCATTATCCACGCCAAAATATAGCATTCACAGGTTTTTATTCCACAGTCCACACATTCAAAATTATGTTAGTAACCTAAAAATTACTACACTTTCCATAAGGTGCAACTGAAATATATTAAAAACACAGATAATTAAAAACTCATGGATATATAAAAGAAAATTATACCTGCAGGTTGAGACAAAGATTATGGCAGATCGAACGCTCATTTCTTCCATTTTTTTTAGTATGTGTAGCAAATAAACATCCTTTACATTCTTTGGAATAAAAACATACTGCTGTCTCAGAGATTCTACAGTCTTGAACCCTTCATATGCAGCATAAAAATATGCCTTATTTGCCGAAAGCTCAAGCAGTGTCTGCAAATTATTCGTCATGGTAGCAGAAAATAGCAAAGTTTGTCGATTCTTTGGTAAGCACTGGAAAATAACTCTTAATTCCGCTTCAAAGTTAACACCCAAAACTCTGTCTGCTTCATCCAAAACTAAAAACTGCAAAACATTAACTTGCAAGGCTTCAAAACTTGAGGATAAATATTCAAATGTTATTACCACCTGAAATTAAGATCTTGAACAATGAATGCGAAAATATCCGCGTGTTAATTCTTAATGCTTATGTCATATTACCATTCAGCTATAAAAAAAAGCATAACTATGAAACCCCAGAAAACAGAAGAATTGAAGCCACAAGTAAGATTAACAACCTTAGTTTTGGAGAAAACAGCAGGAATATCATTAGGATTCTGTTCAATGAGAACCTTAATCCTGCCGGGAGTGGCAATCACCACATGGGGCCTCTGGATCAAGGCTTGAGCCTGGTTTATCATATCCATGCCGCCCACAACCACCGCTACTCGCAGGCCCAAACCTGAACCGAAGGCCCGGAACTGCTCCCCTAACTGGTACGCCAGTTCCCGAGTCGGAGTCACCACCATAGCGAAAACCCCGTAAGGATCCTCAGCGAGAAGATGGAGAATTGGGAGCGCGAACGCCGCCGTCTTGCCACTGCCGGTCTGAGCCAGGCCCATGACGTCCTGGCCAGATAGGATTCTTGGAACGCAATGCTGCTGGACTGGAGTAGGCCGTTTCATGCCAAGCTCCTTGCAGGTCTTGACAGCCCATTCGGCGAGGCCAAGGTCCGAGAAGGTTATGTGGGCTGGGGTTGGATCAGGATTAAGCTCTTTTTCGAACGTTTTTGGGGTTTCAATAGTGGCGGCGGTAACGGGCGAGGAGGCTTTCGGGGGCGGTGCGGCATCTGTAGATTTTTTCCTGTAAAATAAGGGAAAATTTTTGTCTACTTCGATTTCTTCCTCCATTGCTGTGAATCTTCGCCAGGCTCCGAGAGAATCAATTTGCTAGCAATACATCAAGACTTGGCTATAACAACGGGCGGCCTAGGTTACGTAAATTAAGTCGGGTCCCGTACGATATATATATATATATATATTATACTAATTCATTGATATGTCAAATTTAAATTTATCAAACTACCACTTTCAAAGGTTTGAAAAATGCATTATGAACTTCATGATACAGAGGGACAATATCGTAACAAATTTTCCCAACGTTGGTATGTCGGTATGAATTTCCAAAAATATCTTTCAAATTAATTAAAGAAAATGCACAGTAACATCTTAAGAATGCAATTTCATTTATCTTAAATAATCATTCTTTGCCTTATTCATCCTAATCAGATTCATATCAAAGAAAAAGAAAAAAACTGTTTGAATTTACATGTATCAATTCGTATGCCTTATATATTACGTTACACACGCAACGTACAATAGAAACTAAATTTATAAAGTATTGGGAACAAATCCACACGTACACTACATCACAACATTGCTAGATCCTAGTCAATGTTTATCTTCATTTGAGATATTTTTGAATATTATGCTAAATTTTTGGGGAAGGTTGTTGATGAGCAAAAGACGTCTACAATACAATTTCTCCAAAATATGTTTCAGTTATATTATAATGAACAGGCAAGTGAATCATCAATTTGCTTAGGATGCTGGGCTGGAAAAAACTTAAGGGAAAAGAACATTCTACTAGCACGTCGACTGAGTTGCAAATTTATCTGAATTATCAATTTCTAACGGAAGACAACTTTGACGTCTTACAGTGGTAGAAGACAAATGCAGCACAATTCCCTATCTTAGCCAAAATGGCTAGAGACGTGCATGCGGTACAAGCTTCAAGCGCCGCTTCTGAATTTGCATTCTCAACATGTGGCTGAATTATTGTAGAATACATAAGTAGTCTATCTGCTGATTTGTTATGCATGCTCACGTTACTTAAAGATTGGTTTGAAGCAGAATGTAAGAATAGAAGAGATGGGGAGGTTGACGAATTCGTAAATCATTATGACGAGCAAGAAGAAGAAAACGCCAAAACAATACTTATCAATTATGAAGAGTGCTAAATATTTTTTTATTTAGATTTTCAATTGCCATCTCTTTACAATTATTTGTATGCATCTATATTATGAAATAAAGAAGAAATATATTGAATTTGTGATGAATATTGGGGAACATTTACAACATAAAAAAAATCATTTTTTTTAAAACTGGTTCGGACCGGATCGACCCGAAACTGGGTCCGATCCGGTTCCTTAACGGATCGGATCGGTTCCGTGCTTAACGAATCCGGAACCGGCCGGTTCTGGACCGGATCGGACCGGTCCGATCCGTTATGCACCCCTATCTGCTAGTATATATAATATAATATAATGTGTGAGCACCTTAGAGTAACAACTTTGGTTTGTTCATTGTGAGATTTCAAAACTACCATCTATTTGCTTTAGTAATAACCACGAGACCACGAGATAAAGGATAATATCGGAAGATCACATATAAACTTCCAAACTTAGTTCCCAATTTTTTATCAGTTTTTTTCATTCCTAAAATATGTGCGGCAGTTTTTTCTCTTCCCCGTAAAATATCATATTTAAATCAGATATTTCAAATATAATTTAGTATACATATATAATATATAAAATTTAAAATTTCATTACACAAGCAACGCGTGTGCGTCGACCGCTAGTATATATAAAAGCTCGAAACTTAACACTATTATATATTAAAAATATTAATATTGAAATTTAATAAATTAAAAAATCATGAAATGTCTTAGTTTATTTTTAAAATTTAGTTATCAAAATCAAATCATTAAAATTAGAATATACTAAACTAATAAAACCTGATATTTTTTAAGTGTGCACAAAAATAACCTTTCATCTTTAATTAAAAAAAATTATAACAAACGTATACAATGGTAAACTACATAAATTTATTCATCGTCTAATAAATCTCACATTATCACATATCATTCCTACTTTATATCTTTATGCCTCACTTCAACACTATTTTCCCTTTAAAATTCAGTAACTTATTATTTCAGGCATTTATTTAATCTAATTATATCATTAATAAAATAAAAAATTACATAAATTTTAATTTTATAAAACATATATTCATAAAAGTATAATAGTTACTCTACCCATGTAGCTTGTTTATTTTGTTATTATAAGCCAACTGCGCTTCATGTTTCTAAACGCCAAAATCAAATTTGTATATTTGATAATAAAATAAAAAATATAAAATAAGATTTTTAGTCAATTAATTTATCAAGAACAACAACAACTAAGCATTTAATCCCAATGAATTGGCTAAGCTAATGAATCATATAAGAAATGAAGTTGTGAGTCAATTATTTTACATCAAATTATCAAATAGATCATTACATCAAAAGTAAAATACAATTACCAATATAGTTTAACTAAGATTAGTGATGTCAAAATCGACCAATCCGATCCGAACTGGTTGTCCCGTCTAACCGTGGCTCAAATGGGCCCAGCCCATTTAAAAACTCCAATTCAACCCTACCCGAGGGAAGTCAATCCACCAAAAAATTAGAAAAAAAAAAAATTTAAAACATATTATTTAGCATATAAATATTGTTTTAATAATCAATCATTACATATTACAATAAATTTGTCAGACATGTGCATGACACATGATTTTTTTATCAAATGGGAGAAGAGGCTAAGGGATGAGAGTGGGTTGGATTCGAGGAGTTTAAATAAAGAAGCAAAAGTTCGAAAGTGGCGTTGGGTGTGAGGCGGCCAAAAATAATTTCAGGCCAAAATAGAAGGATGTAAACGAGCGAGAATGAATCCGTGTAGTAGCCGACAAGCACAAGGATGATGGTGAGCATGGAAAAGAAAATTTTAAATAAAATTAGGTTAGGTTATCTAAACTTGCGGGCTAACCCGTGGCCCAAATGAACCGGCCCGTATAGACTCACCTTCAGACGGGTTCAAAAAATCTTGACCCAACCCATCTATTTGAAAGGATCTATTTGACGGGCAGGTTGGGCCAAACCGGCCATTTTGATACCTCTAATTAAGATATATAAGGTGAGGATATTTTTGGAACAAAAATCTTAATTTTTTAGGTTTAATAAATCAGACCTTTTGTCGAGTGTCGTACTAAATATTTTGATAGTTAAAAATGAAAAATACTTGTATACATCCAGTTTGAGTCTACTTATTATACACCAACTCAATATTAAAAAATAATACATTTTAAATAAAAAATACATCAACTAACGTATCAATATTTTGAATTGGTCTACAGGCGGAGCCAAAACCGGGCATACAAGTATTTTCTGTAAAAAATGGTCATCTTCAAAACTCAAGTATTGAATCAAATTCACGATGATCCATCAACTAAAAGCCTTGCAAGATTTCTCCAAGGACATGTCACATTCACGGTACAACTACAAATCAATTAAAAAACGGCCTGAGGAATAAAAAGACGAAGACAAAAGCTAAAAGCCATCAGTAGGTCGACGCAGACCAGAGTATACAGCTCTCCGTATAAGGGGGTGAACGTCCTCGGTCAATACCTCAGCATTTAATTTCTCGATATGAGGCCAAATCTATTGACCACAGCACAAGACAGACGAAAATTAGAGCATAATATTACTGGAAAACTACAGAAAAGATCAGACAAATATGAGAACATTACCTCGGAAGAATATTGACGAGTGAGGGCCTTGACGTAACCCAAGGTTGATAAACACCACTGTTCCTTTTCACCAACATTATAACCATTTCTGGTACTTTTGCCATTGGAATGACTACAAGTGTTCCCAAAACCAACAATGAGGAATATAAAAAGTTACATATATACACACACAGAAAACCAAGGAAGCGACTAATAGGCATACAACGATGTATGTGACACTGGAGGATTAAAAAATGGAGGCACCTTTTTTGTGGTCTTTCATCAGCATTATCCACCTCCGCTGCAGGAGAATCTTCCTCATCAATAGCCATTTCATCTGCCTCACGAGGAGGATACAAGGTTCCTTCTGTATCATGAAGTGGTTCCGCCAATACTTTCAAAAAGTTCTTGTACAAGAAAATAAATAGTTCCTGCATGTCCATCACTGATTCACTCAATACTCTCGTACAAGACGGATTTAAAATGAAAATAATTTCAAATTTGGCGTTATCATTTTTAGCCAAACCAAACAGTAACTACATATACCTCTATTTCATTGACAGCTCGAGCAAAGAGAGCCTCTTTTGCTTCTAAGGATTCACGCAAAGAAATCTCGGACTCCTTTGTTTTATTAACATTGGATTGCAAACGTTTCATTTTCACAGGATTTTCAGCAAGAACAGGTTCACCATCCACAAGGGTAAGGGTAGGCTTTGACTTTACATCCTCCAAGTCAGTTTGGGCTTTCGATGCAGCTTCAGAAGCCGAGATCACACTCTTTTTTAGGATTGATATCTCTTTTCTTAGATCAGTAATGCGATTGGATGTTTTGTTAACAGCATTTCTCAAAACCTGTATTAGAAAACAGAAGCTTCATCAAATCAAATAGCATTAAAAAAACCAGGTTAAGGTGGGTGGCTATGTTAAGTGATTTGCATTAAAAGAAAGAACTTAGTAAGCAAAGAAAATCTTCAAAAGCTAAGATTTTACCTCCCAGGGGCGATCAGAAACATGAAATAGATTAACATTCTGTGGCGAGAACACCCATCTCACAATAGCCAGATTATATACAAGGCGATACCCCATCATTCTGTCAATAGCTATGGCTGTCATTTGAGCATTATTTTTCCAGAAAGAACTCACTTCAGATAACAGCAAAACTTGCTTGTCCTGATCAGAGCAAATCCTTGCAATGACCTGGCCATACCTCTCTAAGACAGTAACCAAATGAGTAAAGCTTTTCGAACCAATATTGAGAAGAGTCTGAACGACCACTCTGAGTGTGACTTCCGGCCCTTGATCAGGAATTACTCGACTCTCAATCCATGAGATAATTTCACGAGAAGTTAATCGTTCTTTCACCATGCCACTGAGCTCAACAGAGAGGCTGTGTTCAGTTCGATCCGCATCTTCTGTACTGTATCTGAAATTTGGGGTACCTTTTGGTGGAAGTAACTCTTCTAAAGCAGGAGCACTCTCAACACTCTTTATGCAAAATTTTAAAAAAAATTAATCAAAACCTATTAATGAAAGAATGTTTTAGACCTTCTAATAGACTCCATTTAATTTCCAGAATATGATGGAACCATGCAAAGCACGATAGGTGGCATAAAATACCTGTTTAATTTTGTCCCAATATGACAGGCGCACTTCCCTTTCTAAAACCTCCTGAACAAACACCCTTTGAGGCGCCCACTTTGGAAGGTCAAGGACATGAGACCATTCTTCCCATGGCCAAATAAATTGAAAATTAGATCTGCAACAATAATGCCAAAATGATAAAAGTAATTCTTACACTTGATGCGTCATTCTAACTTAGCATAGTGACCAGGGGCATTCAAGTAGGAACCATCGATCAAGAACAGCGGCAAACCACAAGAATCCTAGCTAGTTGCTTTTATCCACAACATGCAGAAAATCAGCCATTTTAAGTACAATTTTCTTTTTAGGAGGGAAAGGGGATTTGGGGTCAAAAAATTACTACACAAATCAACCACGAAAATCATAAACTATTAATTAGAGCCTCTAAGAAAAGCACAAAAGAAAAGAAAAGAAAAAGTACATTCTCCATCGACAACTACAGATAGGGGTGCTTACCGGGCCGGGTCAAACCGGACCCGGCCCGGATTCGGACCGTTAAGTCCGGTCCGAAACCGGAACCGGACTTAACGGTTCCGGTTCGCCCCGGAACCGGTTAGAAACCGGTCCGGGGCGGTCCCGAAGAACCAAACAGGTAGCACCGCCGGTTCCAGAACCGGTAGGTTTTTAAAAAAAAATAAAAATAAAAAAAAATAAAAAAGAAGAAGGCAACGTTAACAAATTGCCGTTGCCAACGTTAACTTTTTATTTTTATTTTTTTAAAAATTTTTTAATAAAAAAAAAACTATAAATAGGGGATGTTGTGTTGTGTATTGTTTCATAACAATTCTTGTAACGAAAAATACTTCACTCTCATATTTTTCTCTCAATTGTGCTATCTACAATTTACTTATAGTCTTATATAATAATGGCATCTTCATCTAGCAGTGGTGCTGGTCGTAGCCGGGGTCAATTTTGCAAGCTGGATATTTTCAGCGCCCACACAATTAATAACATTTGCAAACATTGTTACATAGCAGAGAAACCAGACTGACTTCAGTAGATGGACCAACTATGAATCTAACTGCAAAAACAGGCGATTATCACATCAAAAGATTCAAAATGTTGGCTTACAAATGGTGTGAAAACCAAAGGATAAGGCGTGTACGGCACTCCATGTCTAAATCAGCAATTTTATCAAAAAGAGCACGAACAGCCCCCGCTACAACAGACGGAAAGGCACCTGGAAGAGCCTGGATAATACTTTAGGGTCAGTACACTGTACACCTGACAGGTGTTTCATAAGCAACAATAGATCTCAATGTATCTACAAATAAATTGGTAAGAATGAGCAACTAAAAATGGGATAAATTGGAAAAATCAACGATACCTTGCATAGGTCCATGATGACCAAGGTATAATAGATGGGCTTGAAAGGGGGTTGGGGCAATAAGAGAATCTGCAAGGTACAAAGACAAATGAAAACCACATAATGCATATGAAAAAAGTGTTAAAAGAAGGTAGCACTCTGACTTGTCAGGGAATCTCTCTCCCACTCGCTCCTTGTTTATTATCATTATCGATAATTAGTCACTGCAGTTAATATCACAGCATCTGCTACTTCCACATCTACTACTATCATTCCAGAGATATATATAGTGATACGAATATCTCAAATCCTGCTGATCTTCTGGAGTTTGATGAACATAGCGGTGCACTTACATTGAAACCTTTTCCCAGAATTGAACTGTCATCTCATGTGCACAATTCAATCGAAGCATAGAAAGAGAACTCCAAAAACTATCAACTGAATTCCGCATATGCGATCCTCTTCTCACCACTATCTAGCATACTCCTAGAAAGTACACTCTCACTCCAACCCATTTTTTACAATTCAATTCAGAACATCAAATAAAATAAATAGTCAGTACAATCAAGCTCAACTGCATAAGAAACAAAAACGGAGTGATGGCTAAAAATTGGAGCACAATAAGCACCAAAAGATTGGAGTACCATGATTTGGTACCTGGGAAAATATTGTCTCACACATAAGGTACTCATATCGGAAGGAAACAGGAAGGCCAACCAGGGATGAAGCGCATTCCTTTCGACTAGCTTTGCATGAAACACAAACGAAAAAATAAGAGATAGAAGTCCCACTAAAATCAAATATTTATTGCATAACAAGACAATAGCACAAAAATGTCATACAGATGTTCAATTAAAGTCAATGACTTCAACTTTGTAATTCAAACTCAGGAGAGAAATATTAAGAGCATAAACAAGTACAATGTGGCTAGAAGAGTTGCAACACTTTTATTGACAAAACACATCAAGAGCATAATGTGATCGAGAAATTAATCAACCAAGCCTGCCTGGTAAAAAAAATCTTCAGCCATATAAGTTCATATCTAGCTTCATGACCAAAACCAATATCATTAAAAGCAATCTCTAATTTGCCTCTTTCATGAAAATTGTCCTCTTGCTACCAAAAGACTCACAGAACAAACAAGTCAACAATAGCAACATCCAGAACTTCTAGCAAACGAATAGAAAGGATGTTCAGAACATATATTTCTAATAAAACCAAAATTTCTAAACCACCATTTCAATTCCCAAGGCCAGCAATCCGAAACATTTCATACACTGCATCTTCCAATAAATTACTCTAATGTTAACCAACCGAACAGAAAAGGAATATAATTTGAACAAATACCATTTCATGGACGAACAGAAAGGGCAAATAAGGCCAGTTCAAAACAAGAAAAAAAAGAAAGGGCAAATAAGGTAGCATAGAAAACCACAATCAATAAGCCTACTAACCATCCATTTAAAAATAAAGCGCGTCTAGTAAATATTCTTCCACAACGAACCGATCTATAGGTTGCAAATCCTGCTGGAAGGAACAAAAGAGGGAGATGAGCCACTAATAAAAAATAAAACACCAAAATGTATCAATACAAGTCCATCAACAAAAAAGCAGTAAGATAATCCAAATACTTTTCGTGCAAGGGGCAAAATTGAGGTGCCATAAGTTTCACTATCAAAAAAGACCACTGGTATTTGATAAAAGTGCAAATATCCAGTTAACACCAGCAAGGACCAGCTACCAATGCATAATAAGATTGATATATGGTTTGTTTACGGCAAAGCACTTTAATAACCAATGATCACTGAATGAAAAGTGATAACATTAAAATCATTTAAGTACGTGACATGGTAAATGGGGTTGGGACATCATTTAAGGGTCAGATACTTTATGGTATAGGATCATCGCTTCTAAATTAGGTCCTATTTCGAGGGAGGGGTTGATTGCAGTGTCTCAAAGAGTTACAAAATCGTTTTCTTTCTGGTGGAAGGATGTTAGGAAAACACTTTACAACTCTTCAACAAGCTGGTTCGTTCAGGGATTGGTTAGGAAGGCAGGCAATGGTAATAATACGAATCTCTGGAAAGGATGTTCGGAGGGTAGGGAGAGTCTAAAAATTCAATTTCCTAGATTAATGGCTAGATCACATAACTTATCGGTCAGTCAGATGGGAGTTTGGAGGGAGGGTGTATGGCAATGGGTTTGGGATTGGCGTCGAGAACTATTTATGAGGGAGGAAGATCTATTTAATGATTTTTTAATTGCATTGATAGGGTTACTCTGATACAGGACAAATCGGACAGCTGGGAGTGGCGACATGACACTTCTAAAAAATACTCTGTGGCTTCGGCATACTACCTATTACAGGACATTGCTTCATCAGAGTCTACAGAGTTGGTTTCTTCTGACGCATATGGGTCAATTTGGAACAGTTTCGCACCGAACAAAGTAATTACTTTGGCTTGTAGGATCTTAAAGGACCGCGTTCCATCAGAAGTTAATCTCCAGAAAAGAAATATTTCAACGGGAGATTCGCTCGATCTTTGTGTATTTTGCAACGCTATGGAGGAAACAACAAAACATTTGGTATTCACCTGTGCGGAATCCTATTCGGTGTGGATGCAATGTTATGACTGGGAATTACAGTTGTGCTACATCAGGATACTTAATCTCACATATTTCAGCACATAGGATTATGGACGCATAGCAAGGGCATAAAAGATTGGATGACTATTTGGCAGACGGTTATTGGACAATTTGGTTGGAGAGAAACAAAAGAGTTTTTCAGAGCTAATGAAGAAAAAATGATGACAGTTTGGATTTGATCAAATTCCGGAGTTGGTTTGGATTAGAAATCTAAGACATTTTTCTTATTCACTAACAGGTTGGATTAGGGAACATACTGTTTATCTTTCTAAATTAGGTTTTATTCACTAGATTGTTGTTGGTTTTACATTTTCTGTTTTAATTTACTTATGTAATTTTTGGAGTACTCCTAGTACTCTCTGTAATAAAATTATTTGCCAAACCAAAAAAAAAAGTATTTGGAAGATATTTAAAACCAAAAGTTTCAGAAATCATAATGTGAAGCCCGAACATGTTATTAGATATGAACAATCCATACTAGCCAAAAAATGAAACCATTTGTAATGAATATCAAGAACATCTGCCTTGTAGTTTTACATCTAAAGCCAATAAAAAGCTATAAGGGTTCATACTTATTAGCTTTGGAAAACATAAGAACACCAAATGCAGTGTTGTAAAATTACCTCTGTCTTACTGGAAGGAAAAATATTGAGGCCGTGCATACGCCGAGGATATTTCAATTCAGCTTCGTGCTTCTGAATGCCATAAGTGATCCCTGTTACTTCAGCCGGGGTATTAGGTTGCTCAGGACAGTTCAAGGGACCAAAATCGTGTGACTTTCCAGAAACCAGCTGTGGTTCAAATGAAAGGTGGGGTCTGGGAACTGCAGTGAGAATAAAACTCAGACAAGACTTCTTTAAAAAAGACAATACAAAGAGAAAATCTATGAGTAGAAAGTATAAGGTTTCTGAATGACTATTGTGCTTCTGGCAAGCACCAGCAGCTAAAATTGGAATGAATAACTTAAGCCAAGCATTTGACCTCCCAATTGATGGAGAAACAAAATGCATATGATGAAGTTAAAATTTCATGCAAGTTCTTGGAAATAAGTGCTAAAGGGTATGATTCCTGCATTCCACGAAAATTGGCTTCTTTGAAGTGGATAGATCAAAAGTACTAGTAAGAAAAAGTTCACCATGAAGGAGAAGCAAATGGATTTAGCAAAGTTAAATTTTGGACTTAGAAGTGCAATTAAGTATCGTTCACCACAATTTCACCAAAATCGAATACAATGAAATGGATGGGTCAAATTGGTACTTGTTCAGTACTAGTACACAAGTTCACCTGTGAGAGATGAACCACAAAATTCGAAGTTCACTTGTTCTCAGGAAGAACTTTTGTCAGAAAACAGGAAGCAACCCAAATGGGGTACTTAATTCAAAAAAAAAATATTATTGGTGATTTTTTAATGTCCACGATATGGAATATATCTGATAATGTTGTTAAATATACATAAAATTTGAATAAAGGACAGGCGTTTGAGCATCTTGATGGACTGAGGAAACTAACAAAAGCAAATTAAATGTACCCATACCGCTATTTGCCTTCCACCCCTTGTTGGAAAGATCTTGAATCCGGCCCCATAGATCCTCCAAGAAATCCTAAAGATGCACACACTAAACAGTTAAAAGTAGAAAATATCATTCGCCAAATACTTGTGAAGACTCGTAGAGAGATGCAGGCAAATGTTTCATTTAGTACAAGAAAAGGAAAGAAACAAAAAAATTCTAGATTTCAAGAATAAAATACAATGACTAAAAAGAGCATACTTTTTGGCCATCACCCTGATCCCTTTCATCATTATATTCAAATGCACAGCACCCAGTGTCAGAAACATGCCTTCTGATACTCATGTAGGCTTGTATTCCCACCATAACTCTGTCTATCTCCTCAGGTACTTGCTGGCATTCAGACAAAAACAATATATTTTAAATTTCAAATAACCATAAAACATTTACCAGAGTTTAAAAAATTGGCGAAAAAGGGCAAAAAAGAAATGAACATTGTGGCAATTAAAGTACAAAAATTAAAGGCCCACAGTTGGCATAGAGCCTATGCGCGAGGAGAGAAAAATCTTATCGAATCAAACATAAATATAATATTATAGAATTTAGATATAAAAGGAAAACTGTGAGAAAGTGAAGAATATATTCTCAAAATTGAATTTGATGTTAGTGAGAATACAATATTATAAACATTAGTTTTTTGCAATGTAGTTATAGGAAGGGTTTTCTACAATTTTTCAATTAGTGGGCACCTCAGGTGACTCCATCATACAACAAGACAAGTCTCTATCAATATGAGGATGGATATAAGCAAGGGTAGAAGGGATGCTCCCTCATAAGAACACCAACACACGAATCCAAAAACAACTGATATCTTCCAATCATTAGAGACACACAACAATCAATACGGAAGGTAAAAATGAATGTTTTACCTCAACAAGCTCTGCTCCACCCCAAGGGAGACAAGATAAAATGCATGTTATATAAAAGTCAGCGCAAGCTTGCCAAGAGGAATTTCCCTTCTCGTCATCCACTGTTGTTGCTGCCGACGACAACAATGTTTCGAATAAAACTATTAACGAACTTGGTAGTAGAACTTTACTGCACATCTGTATTCCACAGACCCAGAAAAGGAATTTGAGAAAGACTTGATTATATCATCAGTTAACAAAGAATTACAAGTCAATGAACGGCATTGAGAATCAGATCATTCATATTAAAAGTTGAAATGTCGGTCTCAAGACGTTTTAAGGAACTATGAAAAAGCGAACAAAAAGTAAATAATTCATAGCATTCAAAACGATGGAAGCAAATAGTCAGCCTAAAAGAGCACATGAGCAGCTTCATGAGTTTCAAGTTCATTTTACCACATATTAATAAACCACAAGAATTATACAAAAGAACCATAGTTCCTCGTATTTGAAACAATAAAAAAAAATATCTGAAGTAGGATAGAATATGAGCAGTCTTTATGAGGTTTTTATTTATTTTACTCCAGGCAGGCAAAGTATGCCAAATATTCTCAGCAAATCAGAGTATATATGAAGATCCAGTGCAGACCTATATTGAACATTGCACGCATGATGTTTTTCAGACTGCGTTGATCATTCCTAAAGTCGAAATGTTCTTTTAGCGTGATATACAAATTAAAGAAAACAGTTGCATAGGAAAAACAACACTGTGAACATTTAATTTCTCCACCAAATAGCAGAGCAAAGATAAAAGTATTTATCAAGCAATAAAGAGTCACAAAACACATACCAGCACAGTCAGAAAGCGCATAAGTACACGGATCCTGTTACAATTTCCAACATCTAAAGCAGCCTGACAGTCGGTAAGGGAAAAATATCAATAAACGTGGATAAAAAGAAAAATAAACAGTCTACAGCAGTAAACAATTGATGCCAACAAAAAAACCATTGAGTTTCCCAAAATCGATCCGAAGGAAGCTAATTTATAGTGCTAGAAAGCAGAGGGAAAGTCATCTCATGTCAAGATTGCCACATAAAAACTTCCAGAAGGAGTCTATTTTAGCAAATTTACACGATTGCAGCAAATCATACCAGATCCAGAGCAATAAAAATAAACCACAACTTTGGGACAAGTTAGCAGGTATGCATACGTATGTTCTTTTGGCAGGTGCGCATGTAAGTACAAGCAGAAGTTGCTTTTGGGTTTGCGAGAGAGAGAATGGAGAAAGAGGGACGGATAAAAGGAGAGATCAGAAGCATGACTTATCATAGATATAAAGGAACAAACAAAAAAAAATAAAGTTGTTTCTTTTGGGTTTGCGTGAGAAAGACAGTGTAGAAAGAGGGACACAAAGAAATAGAGATTAGAAACATGATTTAAAACGTAGATAAACAGGAACAAACATAAAAAACAAAGTTCACATTTTGGTTTCATCACCTGCAAATTAGTGTGAAGGCTCTCAACAATATTCCGGACAAAGTCTTCATTTTCCAAGTTTAAAAGCCCAACCTACAATTCCAAGAGAATTTATTTCGTATACAGTATCTGACATAACAACTGACAGCGCAAAGATGTGCTTGTGTATAATTCAAGAATGTACACAAATTGAATATGGAGCACTAAATCTAAGCAAAACTCGTAGCAGAAGTTGGCTGTTTTTTAGGCATACATAAAATCTTACTTAAGAAAGAAAATGTTGGGTGTTAAAATGCCGTTGATTTGTAGGTGCTTTTTCAGGAATTTATTTGCAAAGAGGAAAGATGTTAATAATCTGCTCAGGCTGCAACATGACAAAGGCATTATGAGACGTGTCTTGCTTGATGTGGAGTATATATTGGTAACTAGATAAAATCAACAATAAATAAATAAAAAAATCATTACCCTTAATAAAGATTTGGAGGTGGAAAAGAATGGCTATGTTTGAACTCTCATATACATTTTTCGATCTCAATTTACTGCCATGGTTTTCAAACAAATACTTCATTTTTTAAGCCAATGACTATTACACTGGCAAATAGCAATATATAAACACCATACAGATCTAGAATGTCACAACACACATATAAGCACATAGCAAGAGAATGAATACAAGTAAATAGGGTTCGAAGTTAAGCAGAATAAAACTTGAACAGGAACGGCTTGCATACCAAAGTTGCGTACAAAGGTATCTTGTGAGGTAACTGCTCAGCACACTGAAGAAGAAACTGCCAAAATATACAAAGAAACTTGGGGATAAAACTACTTAGAAGAAAAATAACATATAATCCGTTTGACATGAAATAAGTAAATCTATATGCATGAGAGGATAAATTGACTGAGCAACTGAATCAGCAGCGCTGTTTCATCACATGTCTTTAATCCGATCGGTATCCTAATAGTTAATAATTGAACCCAACGAGCCATTTAAGTAAGACAGATAAAAAGTAACAATTAAATTGAAGGAATAAAATTAGTACAGAGTCAACAAAACAACAAACAAAATAAGGTAAAAAACATGAAAAAGAAATACATACAGTCAAAATATCGTCAATGGAATGCAACAATTCACGGCGGACAACGCCAAAACAAGTCTCCTGCAATTGAAACCAAGCATCAATGATCGAGGCTTGATCAAGTAAATGAAAGTATAGTAACGGAATACAACAAAAGGATAATTTTTCTTGGCCGGAAATTAAGAAATAGAAAACTAGGGTTTTGAAATAGCACAGAAAGTGAATACTAACAAGATGGTCCTTGTAGTCAGTGTTCCCTCCGTACTCCGAGCAATTCTCTCCGATTCGGAGGACAAGGCTCCGCCAACTGCTCATTCCGACGGCGGAAGAAGACTGGAGTAATCTTGGAGACGGAGGAGGGTTTAACGACTTCCAAACGTTGCAGACACTAAGCAGGTAAACCCGCTTTCTTTCGAACTCCCTGTAATAATTAAATGATTATTTTATACGCTGAAAAAATAAGAATGTCCACAGTCCGTACAAATTAAGGGCCGGGCCGACGGGTTAGCGACCCCGGCCCGTTTTATTTATTACGAGGCGCCGGGCGACTTGGGTTTGCGAATTGAGAACGCGGATCCTCCGTTTGACCGTTTTATTATAAAATTTTAATTTTTTTATGTTTTCATAAATATAATTATCTTACTATATTATAATGCATAAGCCCCTTATACTAACTACCTTGGTATGACAAATTTGAATTTGCCAAACTACCCCCTCCAATGGTTTGTTGTGGTACTTTGTTGCATAATGCCTAAGCCCCTTATACTAACTACTTTGGTATGACAAATTTGAATTTACCAAACTATCCCCTCCAATGGTTTGTTGTGGTTCTTTATTGCATCTTTTGAATTGTAATATTAATCAATGTATATGTCTCATTTATTTCGTATGCATTATATATTAAGTTACACACGCAACGCGTGTGCGTCACCCGCTAGTTTAAATAAAATGTCCATAAGGAATTAACCAATATAATAAGGAGCAAAGGCTGTGAACAGTAATCTGTGTCTAATTCCTTAAAGCAATGAACAATACCTCAATAGTAATTTTTTGAGTCAACTTTATTCGACTGGATGAACAGTACTTTTGGGCCTCTAATAATTTTTTTTTTGAAAAAAAAAAAATTTCACCCTAACCTAGACACCACTCATCTTCGTTTCTTTGTCCGGTATAATTTTGTTTTGTTCACTTCTCTCATTTTCAAACCTAACCGTTGCTGCTTATCTTCACACCACCGCCCTCATCTTGACTCCGCCGCCGCCGCTCAGCTTCCAGGTAAAGGTATATTAGTTCTCCAACAGTAACTTCCTACAACTTTCTCTTTTATGTTTCTTGGACAGTAACCCATGTTTTCTCCTATTCATATAATTTCATTATTTCAATCGTTGACTTGTTGCTTGCAAAGAAATGTTTTTATCTTTCTTCAAGAGAGATGTTTTAAGGCTCTTCCCAGCTACGCCCACTTGATTATCTACAAGAAGAGGCCAGTTTCTCGATTTCTTCTTCTTTTGTTTTAAGGCCTTTAGTGTCTATCATCTCGTTAATGTTTCAAAGCGAAGGCCATCTTTTTTTTACGAAGAGAGCTTCAAGAAACTCGTGTTTGTGCCTGTGATTGTGTGTATATTTGTATTAGTTGCTTGACGGGTGTTTCGACTTTGTTGGAATGCTCTTCATCTTTCTCAAAAAGATTGAATTTTGGGACACTTTTTTTTAATGTCAATTTCAGGTATTAGTGGAAGGAAGAGCTAATTCAAGAGTAGCAATTCTCAACAAAACAACTGCAATCAATGCTCTCACCACTTCTATGGTTACTATATTGTCTATTTTTCTCTCATTGTTCTTGAGTTTTGCTGGTTACTTTATTTGATTTTTTTTGCTACATGCTCCAACTATGAGAATTGGTGGTTTCATGTAAATACTCGGTTATCTACAAGAAGAGGCCAGTTTCTCGATTTCTTTTTCTTTTGTTTCATTATTATTTTTTTGGCTTATTGATTGTGTCTAGATCTACAAGAAGAGCCAGTTTATCATGTTTGTACCTGTGATTGTGTGTGTATTTGTATTAATTGCTTGCCGGTGTTTCGACTTTGCTAGAATGCTCTTCATCTTTCTCAAAAGATTGATTTTTGGGACCTGCCCTCTTTTTAACTTTCAGATTCAGGTATTAGTGGAAGGGAGAGCTAATACAAGAGTAGCAATTCTCAACAAACCATCTGCACTCAATGTTCTTTTGGTTAATTTTTCTCTCATTGTTCTTGAGTTTTGCTGGTTCCAACTATAAGAATTGGTGGTTTCATGTAAATATTTTTCTCTCATTGTTCTTAAGTTTTGTTGGTTACAACTATAAGAAATGGTGGTTTCATGTAAATATTTACTGGCAGAGATATTATGCTATTAGGATTTGTCATGATGAAGTCACTACACAATATTTATCTCTCTTCTAATAGCTCTCTTTCAATTGGCTGAGTTCTTTGCATTTCTTAAAGGGTCGTCGGAGGGCTTTCTGCTCTGGCACAGATGTTGTTACCCTGTATCAGCTGCTCAATGAAGCTCGGAGACCGAATCAATTATGCATGGTTTTTTTCCAATAAAAAAATTAATTATGCATTATTTTGATTTCAATCAGAAAAAGTTCAAGCAAAAGAAAGTATACCAGTTCTTGTCCAAATTAGTAAGAGCCTTGGGTTAGTATATGATTTTTCTAATGCTTTTTGTGGATCTTAATTGTCTAATTTTATTTAAAGGAAAGACTGAAGAATGCAAGACATATTTTCAGAATCTGTACAAGTTTGTCTATGTTTTGGGAACTTATCTTAAGCCACATGTGGTATATGAGGTTGGGATCAAAGTCCGATGCTTTTCAAGCTATAGGGAGCTGTGTGAGGTGTGTTACATCTATTGAATATCGCTTCTCTCCGTAGTTCTCTTTGTTGCATAATGATCGGTAATATATTCTGTATTTGACAGTGGAAGCTTTGTGGACTGGTTGCATGGGTTTTAGGAGCTTATAGTCTCCTTGGTCCCAAAGAATTCAGGTACAGTTTATAAATTCACATATATTCATAGCTATATTAAACCGTAGGGCAATTTGTTACTCCTCAATACTATAATGTAGTGCACTAAATTCATTTTGAACACTTCTCATTATCGTCAGACTCCAAATATCAGGTTTGTTCTTCATGTGCTTCCTTTAGCACTTATTTTCTCTTGGTATTTAATATCAAACCTAGGCTTGTCTGAACTGACAAAGAGAAAACTGAAAGAAAGTTCAAGCTCGTATGTCAAGCGCCTTACCAAGCTGCAAATGGTGGTTTTTTTTCCTTGCTTCTTACTATTATCCCAATGCATTATATATAAGCATGGTTCACCAGGTACATTGTTTCAATTCTTGGATTAATAATCAATATTGCAATCAAAATCTGTTTTAGTTTTTATCAGGAAACCAATTACATGATCTAGATATTTCTAATATACATGTTAACTATGTGGGCATTTGTTACTTTTTACAAATTCACCCATCAGATCTGACGCCACTGTTACTTTACAGTGAGGAACCGAGGATGTAATGAACTCTCTATCAAAGGAGGCTATTGAGAATAGAGCGAAAAATATACTATTCTTGACACCATGCCAAGCTACACCATATTGCTCAACGTTGCATCCTGATATCCCTATGCCTTTCTTGGATTGCACAACAAGGTGAAAATATCAAATATCCTGATACACTTTGAAGATTTTATATCTTCTTTTTCAAGATATGACTTCGTCAATTTTTGTTTTAACGGCTATTCAAACAAAGAAGAGAAAGGGATCTTGAATGAGTAAGATAATAATAACTCCGTTAGTATTTGGTACGTGCACGAATTTAGTCCGTGAGTACATGAGATATGGGGGAGGATGAGGGTGTTTGTTGTAGAGAGTTGCATTTTCTTATGCGTAAAGTTACAAATGTTTTTGGGTGCATCCACCTTGTTTGTATTGAAATGTCTCTCTATTCATAAACTGTACAATATTGACAAATTAGTGATTTGTTATTGATAACTTCTTCGCATTATGTTTAATGATGCAGTGATGGAACAGATTGGAGATGGTGTGAGGACAGTCTAGGCAAAAGTTTGGTTTAAGAATGCATTCAAATGAAAGTTTTTCCCATTTCAAGACGGGCTTTTGACTACAATTCGATGATTTTCTTTGGTGGTGGTTTGATTAGAATGTTAACAAGAGATCTTTTGATTAAATTCCTTCTGTATTTTATGGTTCTGAAAATTGAAAAATACCATTCTCTCAATCTCCCAGACCTTCAAACAAATTAAAGGTAAATTAAAACAAAGAATTCTTTAACTCTCAGATCTGGGGAATGGTTCTTTTGCCATCGCCATACAACATCATGTTACCTCATCCCAAGTGTTGGTCTCCATGTACTGAAATCTGTTTCATCTACTCAGAATGCTCATCATACCTTCATTCCAACTAACTTTTCCATATTACCTTTTTTAAGAAAATGTTCTCATTTTTGTTAGTGATGCTTTTGTTTTGGTTTAATGGTAGTGGAATAATCTCTTATTTTTTCTTGTCAAGAAGCTTTTGTTTTGTCTGCATGCTAATGTTGCGATTGTTTCCTCGATCAGGTTTGGAGAACAGAAATGATGTTGGCCGACTTTGTACTGCATATGATGTATAATTTGTCGGAAATTTGATGAAATTGTTGCCGTAGAACTTGGAACCGGTGCAATAAAGATTGTTTATAGTTTGTTATGTCTGGTTTTACGTGTTAACAGCTTATAAATCTGTCATTCTGCTTTACACAAATTTAGTGTTGAAACATTACTTTTATTCAAATATATTTGTAGGGGATTGGTATTCTAGGAAAAAACAGTCATTCACATGCGTTATCATTACTTAATATAGAGCCGATGAGTTGACCCCTGGCACCGTGCCTTGCACGGTGCAATAATAACTAGTATAACAATTGGTATCATGGGTCCGATTGATAAAACATATTTTTACTTCTTTAAAAAGTAAATAAAGTGTGTTGGAGAATTAAAAATAACTTTAATAAGAAAAAATGGTTGTGTTGCCATGGAAAAAAAATTGTTAAAATAGTTATGAATTTTGAAACGATGGAAACAATATTTTTGTAGTATTTAATCTATGATATTTAATAAAACTAAATAAAAATAACTAGGAAGATGTTTTTGGCGGCTCTTGGGATTTTGAATGTGGCTATTCTTATATGGACCAGGTCTTGCAAACACCAAGATACATATAAATATACCCATATACTAGTTTTTTATTGCACCGCGCAAGCGGCGGTGTCAATGATCACCTGATTTGGTATTACATAAAATAATGAAACACACATGCAAATGATTCACAAGCATTACACAAAGACCAACAAGATGGGCATACATTAAGAAAATAGAGAGAGTAGGGTCACATGCCCAATAACCAAAAACCATAATCATAATGAAACATTAAAACCTAAAGCATTCAACTAAACACATTTGTTGAGGCACGTAATCATCCACCATGCAATTACATCATATGTAATTAACATTAAACTAAACAATTACATCATATGATAATATGCATATATTTATTATTGCTTGGTGCTAATAATTTGCAAATCATCTATGAATATGATGTCCTTTTTCATAATCGATAGAAATTACTAAGTTGGCACCGTATCTCGCTGAAACTAGCCAAAGAACTTGGGGATATTCAAAATTATAGTAATAATATCAAACCTATGCAATATGTCTTAAAAGTTGTATCCCAATATATAATGACACAAGAAGTAACAATTGCATATTGTATTTAACATCATGTAGGTTTAGAAACAACATGAAGTAGATCATCGATGGGCGACGTTTTCGACTCCTCGCAAACACACACACACCAAGAGCTAGCTTGCTCGTTTATTATGGTGAACACACAAATTATTAGCAACTTAATTTACAATACAAGCCTTTCATTGCATTTATAGCTAGCACTAGTATTTTATAAATACCCATAATCCTTAACTAGGGTTTTGAAGGTGATGAGTCTCAATATCTTTGGTGACATTGAGACAGAAATCCATGAGTGTGTGTGGATCGGGAACATCCTCGGTCTTCTTCTCGTACTCTAAGGTCCATTTGACGAGGTTGTCGTCTCCTTCGGTATCCACATGAACAGTTAGCTTGAAGTCATTGTACAACTCCATTAGAATATGAATTACATTTTGAAATCAAACTCAATAATGGGAAAAAATCAATATTATACTTCAAACTGATTAGTTGCTTGCCTTATTTATGCATTTGTATATAAGTGGTATGTTGAACATGAAATTGAACTACAAATGAACGTAGTTGTCTGACAAGAGTGCCAACCTCCTGACTAAGCTTTCACTTAGCCCACACAAAACAGAAGTAGTATACAGTCAATAGATATTTCTATCAGCGGGCAAAGCATGAAGGGCAGTTTATCAATTTTTGTGGACCATGTGCTTATCTAACACCTAGTTGGGAGGTTTGCTTGATATTGTCGCTTAATGATCTCAAATCTTATCATTTCATCCTACGTCTTCCTAGCTTTTCCACAAAACAATACATTTAAGTTATTTTTGTTCATATGATTTTGCTTGTAGGCAATTGCAAATAAGCTAGCAGAACTTAGTGCAAAAGGAGTCACAACAATCATCGGTGGTGGAGATTCCGTTGCAGCTGTGGAGAAGGTTGGAGTGGCAAGTGTGATGAGCCAAGTATCGACCGGGGGCGGTGCCAGTTAGGAGCTTTTGGAAGGTAAAGAACTTCCTGGTGTTCTTGCCCTGGATGAAGCCATTCCAGTTCCCGTGTGAAACGCTAGGCGATGCTCTAGTCGCGTCAATCAACGATGTCCCATTTTGGGTTTGTAAACGAGATATGTATAAAATCCAAGGCAATCCACAATTTTTAAACGATCACTCTCCTGTTGTAGGGATCCACTTGCAGCACAGCACTGGCGTCACTGTATTATTGGTTATGTGACTGTATTATATCACATTATAGAATAATTGAAACCTCACTTGTGACAAAGAATTGCATTTGTACTATGTCACAGATAATTCTGTTAGCATAAATGCCCAGCAAGCCAAATGTTGGCCCGATGGGCTTTATGGACCCTAGCCCAATTAGCTAACCACTATAAATATAACCTTGTCTAGGGTTAAAATTCATTCCATTCCAATTCGATTCACTCTCATAGAAACGCTAACACCAAACTAGCACTGGTGTTGGCTTGTAGATCTGGTCAGGTTGATTGGACTCGAGGACCACCGACATCAGATTGATTTTTCTGTTATCGGTAATCCCTTTTCGTGCATTATTTTATGATATTTGCATGTTTATATATGAATCAGGCGCGATCGACCGTCCCCGAGTCAGATCTGTTTATTGTATTTTTTCCGCTGCGTTTGGATCTGGCGCCGGGGTACGGAAACCCAACAGTGGTATCAGAGCCAGGTTGCGCTTTGACTCATGTATCTGATAATTAATTTTTATTAGATCGTTTCCAGTATTTTCAAATCGTGTTTGAATTTCAGAAATAGTCCAGAAAAATATTGAAAATTGATTAAAAGGAGTTTTTATCACTGACTCAAAACCCGTCACCGGATAAGGACTGGCGGCAGCAGGGTGCGGAGGCGCGGCCGTCGCGCGCGTAGCCATTCGTGCAGCCCTCTGCAACCACACCACTGGTTCGGCCGTGAGTAAAAGTTATCAGCCACCCTGCGCTGTGGTTGCGCGATGGAGAAAGGTTCTCCGCCACCCGCGCGCGATATCTATGTTGACTGCACCGCGAACTCCGGCGATCGTCTAGACGAGAAGGGAGACAAGGATCGAACCTCTCCTGTCTCAGAAAGGGCGGCGGCGTGGGCTGGCGAGCATTGGCGGCTGCCTCATACCCTAACCCTAACCCTAATTTCGTTTTTGAAGTGATGATGAACAGTATTTCGGGATTTAAAAAAAAAAAAAAATTTATTAAATCCGAAAATAGGGTATTTTGGGTTGAAATTGCTTTTCTAATTTTGGATCCAAATTGTTTGGATTCCATAAATTATTTTGGGTCATTTTAGATGTTTTATCCGGATATTATTTTTGAAATAATAATTCATAATACTTAATTTATTAAAAATGTGATTTTTAATTTATTAAGTGTAAAATTGAGATTTTACATTCAGTTGAAAATTTAATTAATCAAAAATTGAATGAAAATGTTTCATTTAATTTGTTAATTTTATTTTTGGCTAATATTATGATTTGAGGTAAAATAGTGATTTTACCAAGTAATTAAAATTTAATTAATTAGAAATTAAATGAAAGTGTTTCATTTAGTTTGTTAATTTTATTTTCGATTAATATGATGATTAAAGGTAAAATAGAGATTTTACCAATTAATTGAAATTGATTAATTAGAAATTAAATAAAATTGTTTTATTTAATTTATTAATTTTATTTTCAATTAATGATGCGATTAGTGGGAAACGATAGAATAAATTAATTATTGTGATCTAATTACATGTGATGTAATTAGTACAATTACATATGATGTAATTGGTTAGTTTAATGTTTAATTACATATGATGTGATTGCATGATGGATGATTATGTGCCTTGACCAATGTGTTTAGGTGAATGTTTAGGTTTTTATTGTTTCATTATTATTGTGATTTTGGTTATCGGGCCTGCGAGCCTGCTCTCTCTATTTTCTGATGTATCCCACCCCGGATTTGTATCCCTATTCTCTTGTTTGCACGATTTAAATGTAAAATCATTAGAATTAGTGGGAGATCGAGATTGAAGATGGAGCACCAAGAATCAAGACATGTATAATGGAAGCAAAAATGTAATAGGATTACATTGCATACCTGCATCACCTTAGACAGACTTGTGATCCACGTATGGCTCACGTGGATCAATTAGGAAAAGGCCGTAATCGTCCATATTTATTTTTATTATGCATGTGATGTATGATAAATGTTTGTTTGTATGTTTTATTAGTACATATGACTGCATGAATAAAACATAGTTGCATGAATCCGGCAATCAAACAAACAAGTACTTGATGAGATTTGAAAATTATTAAATCCCTCTTTTGAATATGATTCAAAATATTTTAATATCAAACTGTAAAGGGAGCTCAAATGAGTTTGTTGCTTCCTGTCTTCCATCAACAGTTATGCCATGAGACGCTACTTGTGTCAGGTGTCTTGTCTCACCCTCGTGGGGGGCATCTGGCATGGGAAAGCTGTGTGTTTAACTGCCACTTAATTATGGATAGGGTTCTGTTAACCTTTAAGATTACTCACCCTCGTGGGGTCTTATTGGCGAACATTACCATCCGTGGGATGGGTTAGTTTGACGTGAGAAGGCATAATTGGCCTGCCTCCGTAGGGTTATGTCAATCACGAGACGAATATCTTGGGGGTTGCATATGATGCAATTGTGAGCTACCTTTAGTATCATGAGGTCGGCTGGACCCTCGCCCGGGGCTATCATGAGCTAGTTGGACTCCAAGCCCACTAAGAAAATACGATTTTCCGTTCATTTGTCATGAGGGTGACGAATTCGAAAAATTTAGTGGGAGCGTTCAATAACTAAAGCCCATAGTTTTTGAATAAATTCATAATCAAACAGTTTGCATATATTTTCTGTTTATTCTCAGTATTGTGATTGCCGTGAATCCGATTGCATCAATTCTCGATACAAACAAAGTAACCGCACAAATTATTCTGATTGACTATTAATGTTAAAATAGTGCTTGCTTCTAAAAGATTGCTATATACCCTTGGTGGGAGCCTCCTGTTGAAGTGTCTCCTGGTTCGTCTCATGAAGAGATTGCCACACTTGAGAAGTGATGGGACGATTATCTCTAGACTATGTGCTATATGATAGCATCAATGTCACCAATGAGTTTCAACACAGATATGAGAAATTCGTTCACATTGCTGATATTTTCCAACACCTACAAATGTTGTTTGGTGAACGGACGCGATTACTGAGACTCGCGATTTCAAAAGAGCTATTTTCATTTCACATGCGAGATGGGGCTTCGGTCTATGAGCATGGTGTAAGAAAAATATCTCTTGTTGAGAAATTGGAAAATCTGAATGTGACAAATCCTCATTAACTGGCTATAGATTTGATCTTATAGTCAAAATGTTGGAAACTCATGAGCCCTTGATTCAAAAAGAGAAACGTGTTCTTCTTGTCGAATCTTCTACCAATGGTAGGAAGAGTTCAAGGATAAAGAAGAGGAAGGGAAATGGTTCCCAACCTCAAAAGACGAAAAAGGATATAGTAGCAACTAAGAAAGGAGAGGCATCTATGTTTTCACTGCTGGTCACTGGCGCAAAATTGTAAGGAATACCTAGACTAGAAGCGTTCTAGAAAGGGTATGTTATATATTAAAATTAAATGTTTCTATTGGTTCTACTTCTTTGGTTTATGATGCCAGTTGTGCTCGCATTTTTGCAAAGAGTTGCATGTGATGTGAAGAAGTAGAGAGCCCTAGGAAGGTGAAACCTGCCTGAGGCTAAGCATTGTAGCAAGAGTTGTTGCAAAGGCTGTTTGAAACATTTATTTAATATAAAATCTTAAACTGGTTAGGAACTGGTTTGAGCATATATTTATTTGTTCTAGATTTAATCATGAACATTGTTCCTATTTTGATAGAGAATGATATTCTTTTAAATATGCGAATGTGATTTGCATTATTTTTAAGAATGCATGTTTTATTGAATATGGTGAACTAATGAATGATTAGTATGATTATATTCAAAGAATATAAAAAGAATGATAACTTAAATCCAACATATATTTAGCATGTGCTGAATGTCCATTGAATTTGATTCATATGGACGTATGTGGAGCACTAAATGTTAGTGCAATATGATGTTGAGTTATCTTAAAGAGAATGTGATTCTCTCTGAGTAACTCTCTAAAGTTACATATTTGTTGAATATAATTCATATCAATGCAGTGACCAAAACTCCATATACGACATGGATTGAAAAATAATTCAAATTTTTATTTTGAGATTGTTCTGCTTATGTGAAGCAGCCAGTGGGAGATGAGTTGGATAGTTGATCCATCTTATGTTATGTTGTGGAAATTTATATTATCAATTGCAGGCAAAGAGTTTGTTTCGCAAGTGCAATCTTTCTAGAGAAAATGTTTCTATTAGAAAGGATGACAACATAATATAACTTGAAAGGGTTCAAGAACCACAAACCACTAGAAAAGTGAAAACGGTGAAATTAATTGAGTCAATAATAACCTTTGATTTACACACACCAAGGATATTTGAAAATGTTTCAAGAGCTCCTGATAGAATGAATCTACTCCTTGAAAGTAGTCAAGAAATAGACCATGGATATGATCCTTGGACTTTCAAGGAGGCGATGTCAGATATTGATTCGGGACATTAGCAAGATGCCATGAAATCTGAAATGGACTCTATGTACTCCAATAAGGTATGGGCCTTAGTAGATCATCTTTGGGAATTGTTCCCATTGGCTGCATGTATTTACAAGTGAAAGCTTGGAGTGGATGGGAAGGTAGTGACCTTCAAAGCTTGACTGGTGAGAAACCATTATTCTCATAGGCAAAGAGTTGTTTATGAGAAAATTTTCATCGGTTATGATGCTATAGTCTATTTAGATTTTATTAGTTATATCTTTATATTATGAATATGAGATATAAGTAATGGATGTGAACACAACATTTCTCAGTGGTGGCATTGAGGTAGAAATGTAGCAGCCAAATGTGTTTACAACTTCTTGGAGTGAGAAAAATGTTTTCAAACTCCAGAAGTCCATTTATAGGCCTAAGAAGGCATCCCGAAGTTTGAACTTCCGTTTTCATAACATTATCAAAGTGTTTGGTTTTGTTAAAAAATCCGGAAGTGACATGTGTGTGCAAAAAGGTTAGTGGGAGCATGGTTATATTTGTGATGCTTTAAGTCGATTATATCATGCTCATTATGAATGGTATTGGATTAATCAATTAAAGCGTGATTATCTACTAATTTCTCCATGTAAGATTGAGAGAAGCGTCATACGTGCTTAGCATACGGATCTATAGGGATAGATCTAAAGGATGCTTGAGATCTCTCAATCTACGTACATAAACACTGTGCTAAAAGGGTTTAGCATAGAATAGTCGAAAAATGAGTTACTTCATAATATGTCATAGTATTCATCTTTCGAGTCAATGGGTCTTAAGATTGATGAGGAGAGAGAAAAGATGACATTGGTACCTTATATTTCTACTTTTAATAGCATACTGTATGCTATGGTATGTACTTGGCCTGATGTATGTTCTTAGAGTAATGGACAGACATCAGACAGATCCCGGTGAAGGTCACTGGAAAACTGTGAAAATAATCCTCATGTTCTTATGAAGAACTTATGATATGTTCATGGTTTTTGGATCTGTAAGTGGAGAAATAAAAGTTGAAGGCTAAGCTGATGCTGGTTTTTTAATTTGGATGTAGATGATACTATATCGATGTTCGGATTTGTATTTAAGCTCAATGATGATGATGTCTCTTGGAAACGTTCCAAGCAAGACACCACATTGGATTCCACCAGTGAAGCTGAATACATTGCAGCATACGATGCAGCAAATAGGCAGTTTGGATAAGAAATTTCATCCAAGAGTTGGGTGTAATTTCTAGTGCAGTTAACACAGTCTCTGTGTACTGTGACAACATTTGAGCTATTATGAATAGCCAAGATCTCATCAGGATCCAAACGTATATTGAGAAAATACTGTCTAATGAGAGAGATAGTAGAAACGACATTATTATCGAGAGAATCGCTTCAACAGAAAAATATAGTGAATCCACTGACAAAGTATTTACAATGATTGGTGTCTGTTAGACATCTTGGGAAGATGGTCTTAAGACACATGAGTAGTTGGCTTTGGGAAAGTGAAAGATATTATTATCATACATGATTAAGTAAATCAATAGTTGATTGATTGTACTTATAATCTTATTATGACAAATCTTTGTTTGAATATTAATATATATGGCACTTCTTCATCTGTTTACCCATACATCTTGATGTATTGATGAAGTCCTTGAAGTTGCTATAGTCCATAGAATGTGGTTACGCATTTGATGGTGACCATGAAATACATTCTCGACTGCGATTTCTAAATGTTCCTGGTCGATGAGCCTTCGAGAATGGGATATCGATATATGCTCGTTAGAGACTGGTATTCATGATGTGTCTAGTGTAGTGCGCCGCGTTTCATCGGCGTTGGCTTGGAGAAGTCAGCACACATGAATAGGTGCTCATTAGGAATGAGTTCACTGAACGACCCTACTCGGAATTCTATAAGTGGTTACCATTTGTCGAGCATAGAATTTCTAGTCATAGTTGTGCACCATTACTCCTCATGACCCGAGGCGTCATTGAGGTCTTGATAGATAGCTGTGTACTTTGATTTAATGACTGATCACATGTAGGTCATAAAGTCATTATTTTGGGTATTCAGTGATGCTGTCAGAGGCCTATGATTGTCGTTGGGGATTCACCACTGGTCTTGATGAACCAGGATGTCCTATGTGTTTTTCTATATATGATTCGCGGAATCTCTGGCCAGAGTGGGTAGTGCTTGTGAAAAATGAGTTTTTCATATACGCACACAATGAATCATATAACGTGAAACAAATACATAGTTATTGAAATCATAATGGGTCTCGATCAACCAATGCCCTAGATTCAATCTGGACATATTGAGTGAAAGGAATGTATTGCACGCTAACTATGGCTGACAGGTTCTCGTACGTTGCTAGTCATTTGTATCTAGGTCTTCGTGAAGCGCAGATGCTAGACGCTACCCACGATCGGTAGGTTCATACTGGAATTATATTTCGGTAATTGTCTATTAAAGGAGTTTAATTGACAATGGGGCATTCAGGGTAAGCCCAAAGAAGTTGTTTGACTTCTAAAATCACAAAGGTTGTGATCCTACTGCTATGATACACTTGAGCCTCGCTGGGTCACAATCAACCGGCCGCCGATCTATCGATGAGAATTGAGACTTAAATGTTAAGTGCTCAAACTGAGTGATTTAGAAGAGATGAATTTAATTTTTGAAAGCTCCTCAATTTAGTGGAGTTCTATTTTTGAAATTGTTTCATTTATAGAAAGTTCTAAAATTAAATCATTTGATATATTTATGTCTCATAATTATGTACATTGGCAGTACATCAAGTTGTTCAATTAGATTGAGTTACTTGGATTATGAGTTTGTAGTTTTGTGTTGGCTTTTGGGCAAGTGGGAGATTGTTAGCATAAATGCCCAGCAAGCCAAATGTTGGCCCGATGGGCTTTATGGACCCTAGCCCAATTAGCTAACCACTATAAATATAACCTTGTCTAGGGTTAAAATTCATTCCATTCCAATTCGATTCACTCTCATAGAAACGCTAACACCAAACTAGCACTGTTGTTGGCTTGTAGATCTGGTCAGGTTGATTGGACTCGAGGACCACCGACATCAGATTGATTTCGCTGTTATCGGTAATCCCTTTTCGTGCATTATTTTATGATATTTGCATGTTTATATATGAATCAGGCGTGATCGACCGTCCCCGAGTCAGATCTGTTTATTGTATTTTTTCCGCTGCGTTTGGATCTGGCGCCGGGGTACGGAAACCCAACAAATTCTACACAAAAATGATTTAATATTTACAGATTTCAGTGCGCTATTCTCTGAATTTGAACATAGCATTTTACATTGAGGATATCCTATTGACACAGTTAAAGATTTTAGTGTTTAAGCTGAATCAAAGTCGAGATTATATTATAAGAAGGATTACTGTAATTGCTAGTGACCGTTACAGACTAACTCTAGATATAACGACATAATAAGATAACTAGCTTGCGGTACCGCTCAACTTTCCTAAACCAGTAAGATACTGATCAAGAACGAGCCATGAATTTTTTTACCATTAAAATGAGTTCAGAGAATCAAGAAACTGACATTTTGTGTCTTGTGCGGGCCTTGCGGCGCAACATCCGGCGCCATACAAGGTTCTGGGCATGCCCTATTTACCATCCTCATAATATCAGGCGACACGCTGAAGATGGACAGCATGGGTGGCAAGTGGATGCCGTAGTAGTCCACGTTTTGGACGCTAGGCTGCAATAAAATAACCAATGCAGTTATCCACGGTTACCACAAGAACACCATCCACATTATCCAAACGATATATATTAATATGGACTTATTATTATCATTGGGATCTTGAAAAAAGTAAAAGCATTTGCTTCGGTATCCAACTTTTCCAAGAAAAGAATATTTTCATGATTTCTTGTTAACTCAATCTATACCCTTAGCACCTTGCTTATTATAAAAATATATTCCCATTTCAAGTTCAGGTAAAGCATAAGCACATCTTAATTCTCATGTGGCCTCTGCCAATGACAACCCTGTTTGTTCTAATCTTCTTGTTATCGATTTTGCGAAATTCCGGTACCCGTTTATCTTTTTCGCTCTTTTTTGAATGTGGGGAGTCTTAATAATTCTTATAATATATAAACATGCTTATTTTATGTGCCCAATGCTAGATGGACAATCTGCAGACTACTGCATAGCAGACGAGCAAACTCCGGAAGACGAGCTGCAAAGGGCTATGAATTGGGCTTGTGGGAATGGTGCAAATTGTAGTGTACTTGAATTGAACCAAAGATGTTATCTTCCCAACACAGTAATAGCTCACGCCTCTTACGCATTCAATAGCTACTATCAGAACATGAAGCACAAAGGAGGGAGTTGCTATTTTAGAACTGCTGCAGTTCTAACTGGTCTTGATCCAAGTAAGAAAGAAAATTTCCTCAACAAATCAATGCCTTTTGATTGCTTTTATTTTGGGAGTTTTGGGGAAATATTTTGGAGGAATGTTAGTAGAAAATTAAATATATACTTCATACTTGGTTTTGTTCCTGGGAAATGAATCAACTTAAATCTCATATCATATCAAAATTGTTAGATAAACTTTTTCTTAAAACTAAAATAATATATTTTCGGTTAGAATATAATATAAAATGTAACATAATGATAAAATTAACGTTTATTTTGAAATATACTTTTAACAATAGAATCAATTTAAACACGTGTTCACAGTGTTGTGTTACCAATTGCAGGCCATGACTCGTGCAAGTTTGAAGAGTTTCCTTGAAGCTCGAGCTTATCAAGCTGCATTCATCTTGGGAAACTCTAATCGTACAGGGCCAGATCCAAGATCCGATTGTTTTGGGACCGTTGATCTGGCCTTAGGACACATGGTGGACTTTCACATTAAGATACTATCGTAGTTATATGGGTTTCACGTTTATGAAACTATCAAGTTATAACTTACCTTCTGAAATTTATATTTTGCATATGATTTTTGTGTTAAATTACGTTACTTACGATAAGAGATTGTTTGTACCAAGTTAATTTTCCAGAAGGCGAAAAAAACATTAACAAGTGGGAGAGATGCTATAGTACACCTGGTGTACCAAATATCAACTCACATATCAACCTATACATATAATACATACACGAGTATGTGTATTTATGTTTTGGTACACCGGATTCACCTAAGTATTTTCCGACAAAAACAAAAGGCGTTGCCCGAAAAGATAAAATTAGCCAAGAACCCAATAACAAGAAAATCTTAAAAAGTATTTTATAAATATCTTAAAAAGTTTAATATCAACATAACAAAAAATCTAGTTAAATTAAATCACAATTATAGGAAAATAATTATTTTCTCAGTTATAGTTAATTTAATGCCAGATTTTTTACCTAGTAAATCGAATTTGATAATAAAAAAATTATTCAAACACAAGTATTTCTGAATTTGATTACATATTTAGTAACATCTAATTGTGCGGTAAAGATCATGCGATCGTAGCACTAGCATATGCACTCCTCGTTGGTACAATTTCATTCTTTGGCTGGCGATTCATTTAATACAAGTTCCTGATGTACATTGGGCAAGACGAGCATTTAAATTTGACCTATAAAATTTTTTAGACCCTCCATTTTTTATTTGATTATTTTACCCTTCATAAAAATTATGCGTCCACCAAGAGGGTTTATGAATTCTCTTCGAGGAACTATCGAGTATTTGAGAACTGGTGTGTCGTATAAAGTGGCAGCACAACTGGTACATTACATAAATTATACTCTTTTTGTTCTTTGGGTTCATCTGAATCGGGCATAAGATTATTCTTGGATCAATATGTTAAAAGGATATGTAACTATTGTCATCTATAACACAAAGGATAAAATTTTCAAATTTGAAAATTGGAAGGGTTCTCTTTCGGTGGCTAAAATTTGGAGATTTTTTCTTAAAATAGGCAGATTATCCACCCCAATATGATTTGAAAATATGTGATTTTGAAAATAGACAGATTATCATATATGGTTTGAAAATAAGCATTTTACCTCATGTGGTTTTGAATATAGATATTTTACCACCTTGTGATTTGTAAATATGTGCAAAATACTATATCTGTGGATGCCATTTTTTTGCAAATCACAAGGGGTAAAATGCATATATTCAAAAGTACATGGGGTAAAATGCATATTTTTAAACCACATGTGGGTAATCTGTCTATTTTCAAAAAACACAATGAAGTAAAATGCATATTTTCAAACAAAAGTAGGTAATATGACTATTTTTAAAACTACAGGGAGTAATCCGCCACTAGCTCCTCAAATTTCAAAGTGCCAAAAACATCATCTTGGGTGTTTTTTAAAAATATAACACTGATCACTGTTCTTAGGAAATTTCGAACAATTCATTTATTGGTAGAATTATATAGGATTCTCTTGGATTTCTATGATTGTACAGATTTGGCTTTAACACTCAAGCTTAGCTTTTCGTCTGGGTCTATGACTTTGTCAGCACTATAATTTTTTTCGTTGATGGTTTCCATGTTTTTTCCTCTTTCGATCATTGAAGCGGGACGTATTCATCGGGAGCTTTGCCATTTCCAAGTCAAATCCACTCTTTATCATTAGAATTTCTGATTCATCACACTCAAATTTATCATGAGCCAAATACAATTATAAACAACTTGGCTAATTTAAGGTCTTGATAGTTGTTGGTTTTATGTTCTTATAGACAAGATGCTAAATCGTCGTGTTAAAGGTCTTTGTAAAATGGATAATCTATGTTTTTCTTGTCTTAAAAATTTCTAGTAAATTTATGATTTTCATAAACAGAACTTCTCGTAAGAGCTAAGAGCAGTAACGGTGTTAAAAAGTTTAATTCTATATATGTTAGAAAAATTAATCTCCTTGTGGAAAAAAAAACATATCTTTGATACTATACATGGTTATCGATTTTAAGCTGCCCCTCAAGTTATTCTAACTTATATTTGGGAAATTTGCCAAACAAAGTTAACATTGGATCATTGGGCAAAAATTAGCATCAAATTTAGTTTTTTATATTTAAAAAAATAGTTAGTTACCTAATCAAATATTCGAAAACCTTCATCGTCGACCATTCAAATGTGAAGCATGTAATGTTTCCTACTGAAACCCTTGGCCACACCATTTAAAAAAGAAAACCAACACTTTTTTCGGAGTCTTGTCTTACTTACCTAGCATAAGGTGGAATGGGTGATCATAAATTCCATTTCACCGACTTCAATGAATATGAGAGAGATTAGTGAAGGGGGACACTATCAATAATCAAGCCATTTTCTTGAAACAAGAAACCGTTGCTCCTTCCCATAAAGCTAGTCCTAAATTTTAGACCTTTGTTTTAAATGCTGACCAAGATATCTGAACACCTCACATTAAATGTTATATTAACTTTTGTCTGTTGATTCATGAATGCTCTTTTTCTTGGCATACATGTAACCCTTGAGCTAAGCTCTCCGTTATTATTATTAGATTATTGAGAAAGTAATAAATGTTGAAAAAAGAAAATTGGATTATTAAATTTGTGAAAAAAAGATAGGAAAGTGGTTCTATTTTGTTTTATTTATTGGTTGTCGATATAAATAGTGAGAAATGGAGGCAGTTGAAAAAGCTGTCTTGTTTATTTGCTACTTTCCTTTTGATATTCTTGATTTTTGGCCTGTGGGTTGCCTTTTGCTTAACTTTTGTTTCATTCTTTTTCTTTAGATTTTAGGATGAGTTATGTTGGTGTTGGTGTTAGTCCTGGTAATGTTCCTGTATACTATGGTAGCAATTTGAAGGTGATTGACAGACGGGTGAGGCTAGCAGAACTGGTTTTGAGGTGTTTGATTTGTGCCTCGGCCATTATTTCTGTTGTTCTTATAGTGACAGACTACGAGGTTAGGAGATTTTCACAATTAGGAAGGAGGCTAAATTTACAGACATGAAAGCAGTTGTGTAAGAAGTTGTGTCCTCTGTTTTCTGTTTGTGCTTTAAGGGTTTTAAGTTTGTTTTTCAAACATAAATGTGGTGTTTGAGTAAATTTTGGCTATGATTTTGTTTAAAAAATTAACAGATTTCTGGTGGTGACCAATGGATTAGCTGTAGCTTACTCACTGATTCATGTTTTGAGGTGTGTTCTGAGTATGATTAGAGGCAGTGTGCTGTTGAATAAGACCTTGGCTTGGGCTATTTTCTCTGGTGATCAGGTGTGTAAGTGATTGTATTGAACTTTTCACTTCCTTTTTTGCTGTGTCTACTCTATACAATCTTAATCCGTACTGGATATATCATATATCTAAATCATTGTTTTTTATGCCCTTTAAATTGTTTGGCTTCAATAATTCTCATCGATGTTGTTCATCCAACCAGATAGATTTTTCAGTGTAAAATATGATTTTTAAGGAACTTCAAATAATGATGAGTAAACAAAATTCAAAGTTAAACTCCAACAAATTCTTCTATATATATTGAGAAAAGTAAAGCTATTTTATTCAATCTATGATAGAGTAAAAAAAACCAGGAGTTCTGACTACACATATAGTATGGATATCTTGAGGTTTTGATAAAGTTGAGTAACATGAAGTTTCACCCCAAAAAAACAGGTGTATGATCTGTGCTTAGTTTCTAAGCTCAAACACCGACGTTTTGTCTATTTAATGCCTTTAATCTAAGGGTGCATTTGGTTGTGGTGATGGGATAAACGAATGATTGATTTTTTGAGGCAAAAGTATAATATGATGGGATAATGGATTGCGTGAGATAATTAATAAAAATTTTGTTGCTGATGATTCAATGTAGGATGATGTTTGCATGTTATGTGGAAAGACATATTTGCTCACAATCTTCGTCCTTATTTCTTCTTTCGCTTACACCTTGTTGTTTCCTTCCTTTCCCCGTCACTCCTATTTATGCGTATGTGTTTTTGCCAATCTTCGCTTTCCCTTCTACAGAATTTCACATATCATTCTAGTTTTATTCCCATCTTTAGTTAGCCAAGAAAATGTAAAATTATGTGGTCTCGCGAGGCCATAAAATGGAATTGGTTATGGTCCAAGACCCAAAGCATGCAATGTGTGTTCGTGCCACCTCAGTCCTCCATTTGTCCATATTTTTTCTTTCATGTTAGATTAGGTGCCCACTAAGCAACTTGTGGATGTGGATTTGGAACACCTTTATGTAAAAACATTGTTCAGTTAATTATATTTTATTTTTGGCACAATTTATCTGTAAATCCGTGTTTTTGCATAGATAAAGACATTAGGATTGCTATAGTTCATGTGAAATGTGCTTGGGAAGGTTGACAATAAATAATTTTTTTTGTGACCGCTGTCTCTAAACCTGATATTTGTTAATGAGTCATTTATTAACAAGGATATTGACCTAATCACCCGAGACCGGAATTTATGATGTGCCGTTGTTACTTTTCATGAGTATAGGTGTAGGGACAAATGCACGCACGAATAATTGCTCATATGATGCATTTAAGAGAAAATTATAAAGGTACACAGATTTAGTTTAAGGAACATCAACTGATGCCTTCCAGATTTTTTATACAAAAGAATCGTGAACTCTACCACCATCAATAATTAATAATGTATATAAAGATACATAAACCAACCCTTAGCACTCAAGACCATAATTTGCTTCCTTGATTTGTGATTATTGATCTCGGTTGATTTGCTCCCTTAAGCACACATGTTCATATCTTCATGTCCATTATTTGTGCATGATTTTTGCCTTCCTGATATTATGGTCCTAGATGTGCGTTGGTTGCCTTTGTTGATAAAGTCCAGCATTGCCAACTTCCTTCTTTGGATGATCATTCCTTGATTTGAGTGTGTTTTCCAGTTTCAGAATTGATTTTGTTGAGGCCTTCTTTCCTTTCTTGTAGATGATCATTCCTTGATTTGAGTGTGTTTCCAGTTTCCGAATTGATTTTGTTGAGGCCTTCTTTCCTTTCTTGTGCTTCACTTTGTTTGGAAGAATTGTCATTGCCAATACCCTCCCGCAAACTTTGCCGGGGTTGGAGGCAAGTTTGTTCCGGAAGTAGAGGAGAGCTGATTTGGACATAGGCTTAGTGAAGAGGTCAGCAACTTGTTGTGTAGAAGGAGTGTGATGAGTGACAAGGAGACCACAAGCAACCCTTTCGCTAACAAAATGATAGTCCAGCTCTATGTGTTTGCTTCGTGCATGGAATACCGGATTTACGGTCATATGTAAGGCACTGAGATTGTCACAATAGAGAGTAGGAGTTGATGACAAGGGAATGCGAAGGTCTTTTAGAATGTAGGACAACCAAGTAAGTTCAGCGGCAGTATTAGCCATGGCACGGTATTCGGCTTCTGTACTTGAACGAGAGATGGTATGTTGTTTCTTTGCACACCATGAAATAAGGTTCCGCCAAGGAAAGTACAATAGCCAGTGGTAGAACGTCTTGTGGTAGGGCAACCTGCCCAATCAGCGTCTGAGAATGCAGATAAGTCAAGTGTAGTATGTGAAAAAAAATGCAATCCTATTCAATTGTTCCTTTAACATATCGTAAAATACGATGAACAAATTTTAAATGTGTTATAGTCTGGGCATGCATAAATTGGGAAACATAATTAACACTATAAGAGAGATCAGGGCGAGTGAGTGTAAGTACTGTAGAGCGCCAACAAGACCGCGATAATAGCTTGGATTGTCCAAGAGAGTATCGTGGGTGGATGTTTTCATTTTGGCTTCAAGGGGCATGCTCATTGGTTTGCAATCAACCATATGAGCACGCTCCAGTATGCTAACAACATAGCGGGACTGTGAGAGATGTAGACCATTGGATGTTGGTGTGAGTTCAATTCCAAGAAAGTGGTGAATGGGCCCGAGATCTTTCATAGCAAATTCGGTGGTTAATAAAGTTACAAACTTTGAAACAAATTGTGAAGTGGATCCAGTGAGTAACATATCGTCTACATAGAGGAGTAAGATGAGTGTTCCATAGTCCGAGTGTAAAATAAACAGGGAAGGGTCAGCTAAACTGCAAAAAAAACCATATTTAATGAGAAATGTACTAAAACGATCAAACCAAGCACGTGGAGCTTGCTTTAGACCATAAAGCGCGCGCTAGAGTTTGCAACACATGCGTGGGATGCTGTGGATCTGCCATTCCTGGTGGTTGCTGCATAAAAAGATTTTCAGAGATTAGACCATGTAAGAAAGCATTTTAACGTCCAATTGGCGAATAGTCCATTTTTGAACAAGGGCAATAGTTATGATCATGCGAATGGTTCCTGGTTTGATGACCGGAGAAAACGTTTCGGTGTAATCAACTCCATCAATTTGGTGACACCATTTTGCAACTAAACGGGCTTTGAGTCGATCCAAAGAACCGTCTGGCTTAAGTTTAGTTTTAAACACCCATTTCGAACCGATGATATGCATGTTAGAGGTGCGAGGAAACGAGTATCCAAGTCTTGTTTCATGAAGAGCAGCTAATTCTTCAATCATAGCTGCTTTCCAGCCGGGGTTAGCCAAAGCAGTTTAACGTTGTGGGGCTCTCGTGGTATATGAGGAGATATAACAATGTTTAAGGCATATTTAGGATTTGGTTTCACAATTCCTAGTTTTGAACGAGTTACCATAGGGTGTTCCAAGTAGATTTGAGGGTTAGAGTCGTGATGAGTAGTTTCTGGTGTAACTAATGATCTTGGGTGAGTTGTGAAAGGATCATGGGGTGACTCATTAATTTCTGGCAAGGAAGATATCGCAGGAGAGTCAACATGGTTAAGGATTTCATCATTTGTATCCTGGCTATATGTCGTGAGGAATGAGTCATGTGATAGTTCCAAGGTTTCTGAATTTTGAAGAGGAGTGTGTTTGGAAGAGTTGTCAACAGGCAGAGGAGTATGTAGATACGAAGCGGAAGTGGATGTGTCATTGCTAATAACAGAGGATGTGCGATCAGGATTTGGGAGCCAGGAATCAAAAATGTTAATGGCATGTGGTCGATGTTTTTCTAAACAAGATAAAGTGTTAGGCCTATAAGGAAAGATTAATTCATCAAAGACAACATGACGCGATATAAAAATTTTCTGCTGGACGGGTGGAAACACTTGTATGCCTTATGTTTTTCACTATAACCTATGAAGACACATAGAAGCGTTTTAGGATCAAATTTGTTCTTTCGAGTATCCCAAGTATATGGAAAGCATTTTGACCCAAATACTCGAAGGGATGAGTAAGCTGGATGTGTTCCATGTAGGACGTAGTAGGGTGTTTTGAGGCTAAGAGAAGACGATGGTTGACGGTTCATAAGATAGACCGCTGTGGTGAAGGCTTCGATCCACAGGAATAGAGGTGGCACCACAATGAAACAACATAGTCATTCCTAATTCTCTTATAGTTCTATGACGTCTTTCTACAACACCTGTTTGTTCAGGAGTGTAAGGAGAGGATATGTGATGAATAATACCCGTGGCAAGAAAGTGGGCAGATAGCTTGGAGTTAATGAACTCACCACCTCCATCTGAATGGAAGATTTTAATTTGCTTACCAAACTGTCTAGTAACGTATTTCTCGAAGGCTATAAAAGCATCAAAGAAATTAGATTTGTTACGTAGGGGAATAATCCAAGTGGTATTTGGAGAAATCATCAACCAAGCAAGCATAATATTTAAATTTTTCATTAGATAAGATGGGAGCAGGTCCCATAAGTCGCAATGAATTTTTTCGAAAATACTAGTACTAAACTGTTCAGAATGAGAAAAAGGCAAACGACTAATCTTTCCTAGTTGACAACTATCACAAAAAGTTTGATTTTCTTTATTCCAGTGACATCAATGAGACCTTTGTTCTTGAGCACATGAATAACAGATGGTTGAGGATGTCCTAAGTGTTGATGCCAAATATCAGGGGTTCCTGATTTGAATCGATGAGAGAAATGCAAGTCTGGGGATGTAGGCAGGACATAGAGATCACCCATGCGTTTCCCTATTATCATTGCTCGTCCTGTTTCCCGTTCCTTAACACAGAAATCGACATTAGAAAATTCACAGTTAACCGGAAATTGACTAGTTATTTGACTTACAGAGAGTAATTTTTTTTTCAATTTAGGAACGAGTAAGACGTTGTTTAGAGGTAAGGTAGTGTGCCTTTGTTTTATGCAGGAGTCACCAATTGCAAGAATAGGCATTGAAGAGCCATCCCCAATTAGTACAGAATCTGCACCAGAATATTGTCTAATGTTTGTTAACATACCTGACTTACCTGTCATGTGATTGATGCTCCAGTGTCCGTAGTCCATTCTGTATCCATGATGGTATTGTCCAAGGTGAGAGCAGCAAGAGCGTGCGGGATTTCATCTTGTTGTGTGAATTTCTTGGGCACCCACCAACATATCTTGGCAATGTGTCCTTTGATCCCACAATATTGGCATTCTGCTTCTCGATACTGATCTCTTTCTGCTGTTGCCATACGACGTTCTCCCGGTGGAGGGGGACGTCGTGGTGGGTTAGTTGTAGGACTAGTATGGTAGATCTGATTTCTTTGTTGTTGAGCTTGGAAGCCACGACCGTTAGATGTGAATTTTTGGGGTCAGCCACGATAGTTGGAGGAGTTTGATTGTGTGCGTTGTTGTTGTTGACCATAGAAGGCCATTTGATGAGTGATGGTGGGAGTTGGTACATCCGTGTTGTTGGAGAACCAATTGCGTCTTTGATCAAAGTTTTTGAGTTGAGAGACAAGTTCAGAATAGGTTGGCCTAGGAGGTTTTAGCATGGTTGTTGTGAATGTCTCATAATGAGAACCAAGGCTGGTGAGGAGGAAAACATGTTTTTCTTGGTCTGGAATGGGTTTTCCAATGGTTGCTAAATTGTCACAAAGGCCCTTGAATTTACTAATGTGTTCAGTGATTGTTGTATGATCATCCTTTCGAATGTATGTCACTTGTTGTTTGAGAGAAAACTCACGCTCCTGTGAGTCTTGAGCATAGGCGGCTTTGAGTGCTTCCCATACTGCATGAGCCGTGTCAAGGCCAACCACAAGGCCCCAAGGCTTCTTCAGAGAGTGTGCCAATGATCCATCCTCGAAGGAGGCGATCTGATTTGCGCCATGCTGTGAACTCCTCTGATAGTTGAGGGGTGTAACTGTCAACTTCGTTGGAACCATTTTGGTTTGTGGTTTTGAACTTGTTAGGAGCAAGATCTTCATTAGTGAGATGTTCAACAAGCTCTTGGCTTTCAGCGAGGGCAAGAGCTTGTTCACGCCCTAGGTGGTAGTTATTGGAGGTGAGTTTAAGAGTGATGAAATTTCATACGTTTAGAGATAAGGTAGACATGATAGGTAAAGTGGGCAGAGGAGCAGAGTGAGAAGGGTGATTAGAATTGTAGCAGAGAGTTCACAATGGCTCTGATACCATATGAGAAAATTATAAAGGTACACAGATTTAGTTAAGGAACATCAACTGATGCCTTCCAGATTTTTTATACAAAAGAATCGTGAACTCTACCACCATCAATAATTAATTCTGTATATAAAGATACATAAACCAACCCTTAGCACTCAAGACCATAATTTGCTTCCTTGATTTGTGATTATTGATCTCGGTTGATTTGCTCCCTTAAGCACACAGATTCATATCTTCATGTCCATTATTTGTGCATGATTTTTGCCTTCCTGATATTATGGTCCTAGATGTGCGTTGGTTGCCTTTGTTGATAAAGTCCAGCATTGCCAACTTCCTTCTTTGGATGATCATTCCTTGATTTGAGTGTGTTTCCAGTTTCAGAATTGATTTTGTTGAGGCCTTCTTTCCTTCTTGTAGATGATCATTCCTTGATTTGAGTGTGTTTCCAGTTTCAGAATTGATTTTGTTGAGTCCTTCTTTCCTTTCTTGTGCTTCACTTTGTTTGGAAGAATTGTCATTGCTAATAGCATTAACTGAACAATCTTCATCCTAAATTATACAAGTGGTTCCATTGGCCGAGTAAAAAATTATAGCGACAATTGTGCACCATTGTGGCTTGTTTTCGATTACGCAAGAGTTACAAGGTGGCAA
Source organism: Haberlea rhodopensis (assembly GCA_907163345.1). Taxonomy (NCBI): domain Eukaryota; kingdom Viridiplantae; phylum Streptophyta; class Magnoliopsida; order Lamiales; family Gesneriaceae; genus Haberlea; species Haberlea rhodopensis. Next base: position 574,186 of record CAJQUN010000006.1, read on the forward strand.
GTTTGGTGGTGTGTGAATAAGGTAGGAGCTTGTGAAGTGAAGGTTCTTGCAAGCACTACCAGTTTGTGGTTTAGGGTGATTGATAATGAAGGATAATTAATTGAACATACCCTTATCACTCAAAACCAAATTGACCTTAAAACACTCTAGATTTCTGTACTCGCATCATGTAGGTTTGTTGGATGTTGACAGTTCTTGCCATAAACTATGATAACTATACATCCTGGAATCATCATTTTATCCTATAAAAGATTAAACTGACTTTAGTAATATAATATAGTTGTAGATAAATCCAAAATATGCTTAGTTTTAATTAGTTTTTTTGTAATATTGTCTCACTTGTTGCAGATCTTGGCCTACTTGAATTTAGCTGCAGTTTCTGCTGCTTTGCAATCGGAATATTCGCCAAGTTTGGTCAGACGGAACTGCAGTGGATGAAGATATGCAAAATGTACGAGAAATATTGCAACCAAAGTGGAGAAGGCTTAGCTAGCGCGCTACTTGCTAGCCTTTCCATGGTCATATTATCGGCCATTTCAGCTTTTACCCTCTTCCGTCTGTATGGAGGCAATGCAGGAAAGAGCAGCGGAAGGTGGTAACTAAGTTACTCTTATCATTAGGAAGATGTGAATCTTGTTCCATGTATGTGAAAGATTGTGCTCTCTTTAGGTTTATAAATAAGATGATGCTCTTGTTATTTTCTGCGCTACGTGTCAAATGTGTTGCTGGAAGATGATAGTTCAGAAACTTTAATTAGTTGTATTTCTTTTCGTGTTTCATAGATACAGATCAATGAATGGTTATTCAAATTTGTTCCAAAATTTGTTGTATACATTGAACAGATGATGAAACACTAATTTTGAAGATTATTATTAGCAATGACTTCAGCAGTCGAAGTTGCTTTAGAATTTGCAAATTATTTGACCCTTTTGCAAAGAAAATATATATACTGTTAGAGAATAAATAATAAATTGTTCAATCTCTCTACAAGTGAATATTTAATGTGGGTGGAATTGTTGTTTGTGAGTTTTGAACTCAGGACCTTAGCGTTAACCTGGCTCTGATACAATAAAGAATTGTCGTCTCATCTAAAAGCCCGAGCTTGTAGAGAGATTAGACAATTTATTATTTATTCTCTAACATATACAGAAGCGCAAATAAGATTATATGAAGCTGAAAACTTGTTCCATCGATACGACCTTTCTGCTGCTAACAAAGTCCATTATAATCGATGAATAAACCAATGGCTGCCGTTTACACATCGATATTCTTGTAGAAGCAATGCTTGCAATTCACCAAATTTGCCACACATGTTGCTAGCAACATCACGACTGTTGTACCAACATTTGTTCAAACTATATAGTGTTGGCCCCAAAATGCTCTAGACCATTCATAATTGGAAGATTTTAAAGAGTTCTAACAAAATTTTCTTCGAACATTGTCAGGACTGTAATAGCTCAACTATTTAACTTGTTCAAGTTGGAACAGAATATTTTGAGAATGCCAGAGACAAACGGTCGGTTAGGAAGTACTCAAATTGAGACTCTGAGTCTGAGAACTGAAATATTAGAGTGTAAAATGCAGATAATAAATAAATGGTAAAGTTCGAGGTGTGGTGTAATCCTTCCACTCTTCCCTACTTCCAAAACAAGGAAGGGTCAACCAATAATCTTCATAGCTGGATATTAACTTCTAAGGGACAATATCATTTCTCTACAGTGAAGTATAGAATACACAGGATCAGAGTAAAAATATGTTTTTTTCTATTTCTTGTCATTAAAGAGAATATATAATTCATTATATTAACAAGATACACCTGACAACATTTCTTTTCCAAGTCCTGCGCCATGTTCAGTTTCAATGTTAAGACTTTTCATTGTAAATGGGAGAAACTTAGCCCATAAGCTAAAGCTTTTTATTCTCGCTTAAAGCCTTTTGAGGAAAGGATCCAGTCTTCACCCTGGAACTCGAAAGCAACAGGCAAAAATCACAGATTCAGCTTGTTAACTCCAGACAAGTGTGTGCTTTTTTCGAGATGTACATTCCTGTTTACAGTCACAAGCCGCTTCCTAGTGTCAATATTCGCTGCATTTTACGCACACAATTCTCACAATCCATTGGTAGGCGGCAACGTAACATCAACACTTGGCATGTCTCTAACCTGACTAATAAGTCTCTAAGATCTTTTGTAAGTTCTCTATGAACAAAATCAGATCGCTCTTTCGTCAAAAATGCTTCAGAAAACAAAGTCCCGGTCAGAGAATTGAATTCTTCATACCATTCATCCCTGATAATTAGATTACTTTGTTCATTTTGACAATAAAGTGAGTTTCCTTGACGCCACCGATTTAAAATATACTTGTTTGGAAGTGAAAATAGTTCTTGAGTACCAGTACCCGAAGGGCATGCCTGCATAAAATTCCTGATGACTCAAATTCATTAAATGAACAGTGGAATATGTTCCTGTTCTGGGATCCAGATTACCAGCCGCTCCCCCTCAATCTTCTTGAAATGCTTATAGATAAGATCCAGAAGCCATTTCTGATGCGGCATATTGCATGGCCAAGGCCAGTTGTTGTTGTAAAGCATTAAATGCAAAGGGGGTAAATATACTTCGTGCGTGCTCTTCAAAAGGAAGGCACGTTTTTAGATGCATATAACGTGGCTCCACGTGTGCATGCATTTTATAATTCGAAAGAACTCCTACCTAGAAAAGCAAAAGAATAAATCTCAGATTAGACATGATCTTACAAATAAAGACAAATGAAACATAGAGAAGTCATCAAATGGGAAGTAATAGCTTATTTTAAAAAACACAGAAGACAAACCTGCTCAAAAATACCTCGCAAACAGGTCTGTCCTTTGAGAACTCCCTGAAAAAAGCCATCTACAGATTTCCAAAAGGACGGAGAAACCATCTTGGCAAGAAGCTCTCCTTGTGTAAGGAAATGCCCAACTTGCACGAAGTGAAAAGAAAAAAGCAATGTGCTTATCGGAGTTAAGTTCAAACTGGGAAACCATCTGATTCCACCGAAACTCAAAATCATCAGTACTTTCTACGTTGTACAACGATTCGAACTCATGTTTATATTCCCTGAACCTTGGGCCAAGTGGAAGACAGAACCAGCTGGATATTCTGGGAAGGATACTGTATAAGGAAATGACATGTTTGTATTTGGCAATTTACTTCTTATGGCCTCTCCAAGCCCACTGTCTATATCAGTACAATTGCTTGTGGATTCCTTCCTTTTGTGAACCGAAGAAATACCTAAAGTAGCATTGAACAATATGCAAATATTATCCTAACAAACTGAAAAATGAAGCCAAATAAATATCTTGAATAGCAAACCTGCAAAGCCCAACCATATGAGCGGGGACTTTCATCCTGCAATAATGCACAACCAAATAAGAGAATTCTTCCATTGTTGTCAATGACAAGCCATGCTCCGAAAAGCATACCATGAGTCATCGAATGATATGTTGAGTCAAAGTATACCACATCACTAAACATGCTATATGCATGAATGGAATCCCCAAAAACCAAGCAATATTTTCAGCGTTGTCCTTTTCATCAACTTTAACGTCATAGATGAAATATGGATCGGTGTCTTTACTTGCCCGGCAGGCCTCAAGAAGATCCATTGTGTCGTTTTTTTCTACATCAATAAAGCATCATTTAGGTGAATGACTTTCGTGTGTTTTGGATGAAATTCCTCACATCTCTTTCCAAAAAGAGAGCTGCGCTCCTTGTATGCCTGTTTCCAACACAAGCACGTTAACTACACGGGTGTATTGGAAAATCAGCTTTCGAAAGCAGAAGAATGCTCTTGATCAACCTCATGAATTTTTCGATAAGCTGGTAGCAAACGAACTTGACCATCCTCCAATAGTTCGTGGTTATGTAAATTACTAAATTGCACAACAATCCATTGAGAACCTCACCTACAACCTCCTTCGACAAGTACATTTTTGCATCACATCCGCATCTAACCGATTTCCTGTCCCTTTGATGTTCGTCAGTTTGTTTCTTCCTTGTGGGTGCAAATCCTCACCGATAACAAACAAATCTCTCTTATAAACCCCTAATTGAGGACTCAACCTCGATCTCTCCTTTCGAATTGAAAATCCATTTTTCTACCAAAATTCCCATAGTATTCGAATGCTAGGTCATCACTCTTAAATACCATCCCAACATAAGGTGAAACCATGGTTTCAGACAAGCTAGAATCATTTTTAACTAAATGAGATCCCATGTTTGTCATCCACTTGTCCTTCATATGTCACAAACATTTCCAGTAACCACAGGGGCATAGCTGCCTTTTCATCCACAAAGTCTACGATGGAACCGACGCCATAATTACTAATTCTCGCTCGACAAAAGTTTTCAAGCACTCGTATGCACATATTCTTGTAATCCTAGAAAAATTAGACAAACCCTTACATCATGAATTCAACAAACCATTACCTGTCTGTACAAGCAACCTTCATAGCAATGACGTCTCAAGATTCAATATTTTTGTGGGTACAACTCGAAGGGAAAACATCAACGGCAATGCGAAAATTCCTTGAACAGAGATTGAAGTAAAGTAAATTCTTATAAATTCTCCAAGCATCCGCTGATCCCTTTGCTGAAAACCCAGGAATATTACAACATAAACCTCAAATGAAGCTTCCAACAGACAAGTCAACTGAGTCCATCACACGGAGAGAGAGACTGTGAAGCAAAATATCCAGGAAATGAAAGTATCACAATCATGTCCGAAGAACACAAACATAAGTAGCGAATTCAGTCGGATTTCGCGAAATTTGCGGAGAGTAATGCGTGTATTCAGCCTTTCCTGCTATTACTTCTTCATGAAATGCTGGTAGTGCAGGTAGATTTTGTTTGGGCTTGCTTGCTTGCCTTTCTCATCCATGGTTGCTGTGGCTGTTGCGTGTGTTCATATGCAGATGTGAAAAAGTAAATAATAATAACAGCAATAAAAATA